>CM062296.1:745117740-745443564 GCA_031216915.1 Pictodentalium vernedei
TACAAAGTGTTTATTCACTTCTCGTTGCTTCCTCCTCGCAGGGTTACTTCACAGTCATCCGGGCTTAACACATATAATGTTCTGCTTGTGTGACTCTATCGGCGTTCTCACAGTTCAATCACAATTCAATCGGCGTCTACCACAGTGCACGATCACTTTGCGCCTTGCCTGGCTCTCACGGGGTTAAGTCATTCTTCGCCTTCAGATATATACTTAACAAAGCTTACATAATAATATTCTGCAAAGTGTTCTCAACATCACCAATTCTCGCACCGCCTAAAACTATTTTAACTCGCGAGCTATTCAAGTGCTTACTCAAGCTCTTAATACGGTTTCTAGACCTCAACATTACAGCCTTTACTTCTTTGGCTGTTATGCCACTACGGTTCGCAGCCGTTAACAAACTATTTTCGGTTCCTTACAACCCTCACATGATTACGACAATACGCGGACTTTCAATCTCGGTGCCTATGACCCTCGACGGCCAAGGCTAAATTCGGACCTTCTCTGAGTGCCCTCAGGCCAACTGCCCCTCAGATTTCTGCTTCACTCTTTATACAGTCGGAACGCAAAGTTTAAACATATTAATTCTGATTTAACGAGTGCTTTGTAATTCGGTATGAAAAGAGATATTGATGCGAATTTTGTTTGAGGTAAACTATTTTGACTTTTCGGAGACAGGATAGAGGAGTAATATGGGTGTGTGTCCAGAACATGTGTGATGCACTGGTTTCCAACAATTACAATTTAACTGGCCTTAATTACCCAGATAACGATTACCGAAGAGAATATCGCCTCTCTTACTATTGGTCTGTTATCAGATAGCCCATGTGGCGTTGAACGAGTGCGCCATAATGGACATTACACTTTCATACTAAGTTACAAGAGTTCGAGTGACAAATCGGTTTTCGGGGACCGTCATATTTATTTATTTATTTATTTATTGATGTTTAAGGTCACATATTTATGCACAATGGCTAACCATGACCGTGACAGTTTTACGGGTGGAGGAAGCCGGAGTACCCGGAGAGAACCACCGAGCAACGACAGCTGCCAGCTCCCCAACATCGTAACTCCGCACTGCAGCACAGGCAGGGTTAGATTGGTTGAAGACATGCGTACCATCGACGTGCAGTACGCCTTAGTACACGGCATCATCGTGCCCCCACGCGGGCAATGGAGATGAAGTGTCTTGCCCAAGGACACAACGCGGTTGCCGCAGGTGGGATTCGAACCGAGGACCTCTCGGCTTGCAGCCTGCACCTCTACCTACTGAGCCACCGCGCTCCCAGGGGGACCGTCATATACCTATCTTTACGTTTAATGTTTAACCCATTCAGAAAGATTATCGAAAATATTTTCACTTTTAAACAAGAAAATCGCCACTTTCAGCTATCACCTTGACAATGGGTAACAGGATTTCTTGGTTTGTTTGATATAGAGATTATCACTACACTGAGGTTGCAGAGTACTGCGACTCAGGTGATACTGCTTGGTGAAGGTCATCAACCAGATGTGGTGCAGCATACCAGAAAACTTCATAGTGCTGATGATCTTTTTATTATATACCTACACTAAGGTAATAATTAAATAATATGTCAACTGTCTGTCAAATCCTTTTTCGTTGAAAGCAGGCAATACACTTTTTGTTCAGTTCAGTTTATCAAGGGAATTCCAGCATAACCTTTCAGTACCTCCACCAGGAGTAAATGTTGATCCAATTAATTAATCGTTGTATGTACATTGATTCTTCATGAAGGAGAAATTAAGGATATATTAATCAAAGAGCTCCCTCTGTCGTGTCTCCATCGCGTCTGATGATCTGATTTGATGACGATTATATATGTAGTCCCTGCTCTAACATTCAACAAAATGGAGTGTAGATTTAGCTGGGATGCATCAGGCTGAAGGAGAGAGATGTCCAGGTTGATTTGGTTAGTGAAGCAGGTTCATTGCAGCATCTGAGGTATTAGGCAGCAGGAAAGAGTTTATCTGACTTCTTTAAGGCATTCTGTCTTGCATTTATAATGGAGGCGACAGAGCAACAAATCAGCATGCGCTGTCCAGTTTCATCATCAGCCTTGTACAACTGGTAGATAGAAAACATTCTTTTGAAAAATGAGGCAGCATTTTCTGGTAGGTATTTTCGTGTACACTCCAATATCGGCAGGGTTAAAAATCAAACCCAAATCAACTGGTTTGAGTGAATATGAACCCATTTGGGTTCATTTTCATTCAATCCGGTTGATTTGGGTTCATTTTTAATCCAACTGATTTTAAAGTGTAGTAGGTTTGTTCCAGTCAGCAGTCGCACTTTGACCACACCTGTCTGTGTGTATGTCATGGTGGTTATTTGTCAATGCTTTCCAAACAGAATGAGTTTGACCGATCTTCACCAAGTCCGGATTCAGATGCTTGAGTGATGACTTACTTCTTATTTAATCTACTATTTGTTATTCCCAATATCCATTCACACCATCAACAAGTTCCTTCTAAGTTTTATCTTATTGGATTGGTCAAGACAAAACATGATTGCAGGCTGAACTGCTTCAATAAACCGGGTGCCTGAAGCAAGTGACTTTGTTGGAGGATGTCTGATTGCAATCTCTTTCTCGACTGAAGATTCCTGCCTCGTAATTCCTCTCAAGAGTTGAAACATCTGTAATATAACTGCCTGATTGTCCTTAGATGGTGCTGGAGTTGCTTCAAGATTTTCATCTGGAACACTTCTATCTTTTGTGTTTCTCAAACATCCATTTGTATTTCATACAAACTCGAGAATTGGAACTTCATCTTCAAATGTTAACAGGGTGCTATAAGATGACTTCTTTGGAACTTCATACGTGATGATGGCACTTATGCTGGCATTGATAGGATATAGTTCGCTCTGTGAGTAATCCAATAATTCATGCAGCCTTACTTGTAATTCTATTGTGTTGTGACTCATTAGAGCAACATCTTTCGCGCATGTCACATAGGAATGGAGTTGCATCCAATTTTCGCCCCAGTAAAACTGTTGTTAAACCTTTTGTAGTGTTGTGCTGAGAGAACACTTCCCTTGACCCACTCCCTGCTTGATTACTATATATGACGACAATTCACCGGGCCATCTGACTTATCTCATTCCTCTATATAGTTGTTCAGTCATCAACCATTCGACTCTCGAGATGTCATCAAGATATAATTTCCTCAGAAGAAGAATATGAAAAACGACATCCAATCCCTCTGTGTATCATGTGTAGTCAACTGAAGTGGAGAGTGGGTTTCTTTTGCTTCAGCTGTTGTTTCTGTTTCAAGGAGTGCCGCATTTACAGAAGTTCCTGTTATAAATCCTCTCTGCATTCTGGGTTGTGTTTCCTCTAACATTAGTCCCTAGCTCTGTATCATAATCTTTTCCATTATCTTCAGTATTCCCCCGTGGGAGCCACGTGAAGTGAGGCAATGTTTGTTTACTGTGGTAAACAAGCTCCGTTTTACTGGTAAAATAGGACCCAGTCACTAATGCTTGGGGTGCAAATCATCTAAAATAGGCAACGTGGGGCATAAACGATTGACTGACCTTGACTTTATCTCCATGTTGTGGTCACGATTAGCCATTGTGCAGATGTATGTGACCTTAAACACCAATAAACAAATAAATAATCTTCAGTATTTTTGGCTTCATAGTGATGCTGCGGTATTTCTTTGTTGAGTTTTTCTAATCTTAATTCTGAACTGGAGTGATCATTCCCACTCTGAATACCTCTGGAATTCTTCTTTGATGGGAGCATGTGTTGACGATTTCCATGTTATAATCTCTTACCCTGTCTCCACCAAGTTTAAGATGTTCAGCCTACATTCCTGGGATGTCTTGCACCTTTTTAGCGGTTGGTGTTCCCGACAGCAGATTTCTCGACAACGTCTCAATCTACCCCTCTTGTAAGATGTTCATTAAACTGTGGTTCTTCTAATGGGTTGGCCAGATTTTTAAATTGGTGAGCTCAACCTTATACAGCGTCATCAGAGGTGGTTAGACATTCTCCATCCACTATGAGTTCTTGAGTGATAAAGATCTCGCGCTGTTCACTAATCAGCTGATAGAAAAGTTTCTGGTTATTTTGTTTTGAATCCATTATGTTTTATAATTGCTTCTGTCTCATTTTCGCTTCAGGGCTCGCTGGGATTTCTTCCGCAAGCTTGCGTGTCGTTTTGTGTATGTATTCATCAGTATTTTCTTAGGTTTAGTTTAAACAATATTTATTCAATAATTGATAAATGCATACATTTCACAACAATAGTTGAGTAACAAAAAAATATGAACCACAAAAAATACAGTATTATAATGAAACAACTAAAGACAGGAAAAATTGTTACTGTTTAAAGGTGGGATTCGACAGAAAGCTTAAAGCTTATACGTAAGTCGTCTCCTTACACTCTAAATCGGTTGGGTTAAAAATCAACCCAAATCGACTGGGTTGAGTGAATATGAACCCACTTTGGGTTCATATTCACTCAACCCAGTCGATTGGGTTGGTTTTTAACCCATCCGATTTTAGAGTGTACCTTTCTCAGGTTTGGGCAAGTATGGATTGAAATCCCTGTTCACGTTTCTTTGGGCCTCCTGATGGCATGAAGACATTCACAACTCATATTGAATGATCTGTATCCACTTCGATAGCTATGATGTTGTCTGGTGTATCAAGACGTTTGTGGTCGGGAATCTGTCTTTGTTTTGACAGGAACCATTGCCATGTTGAATGGAAGGTCATCTTCACCATCAGTGGTTCTGCTGAGGGCACGGAACTGGTCGCCGATAGTATAAATAAATCGGAGCTGAAAGGTGTGTGACCAAACGTACTGAGGGCAGATGAGATCATTTTTCTTTTGGTGAAGTGCGCGATGATTGGTGGATAATAACTGGGGGAATAAATAACTTAACGTCTCTCAGACTTCTGAGTCCCGGCCTCCGCACAAAAATCTGATACCTTGTTTTTGGTGTCCATGCAGTGTAGGGATGTACTTTTAATTATCGTGGACAGTCACTGTCGCGATCTTCTGGATCTTCTGATGTTGATCCACCGTATTCATGGAAATCTGGATGTGTCATGATCTGTTACAAAATGAATGTTTGTGTGGACATGTTTTCTCTGATTACTAATCTAACTGGTTCTGACGATTCTTTTTTTTTTACTTTTCTTCAAATCTTGAAAAACCTCTTGATTGTAGATTTGTGGTCTGTGAGAGATTGGTTGTGTGTGTTTCTCCACATAAATATCGATAAATAGGTTATCTCCACCTAATTCCATGAACTCTTCTATGCCGTGCAGATTAATATGTCTCATTTCCGGTTTGTATGCGGAAATTCTTTTTTTCGGAGTGTTCGTTTGTGTCATAGAAATCGGATATAAAAAGACTCTTTATATTCCCGATTTCTATGGTTTGTGTACATTGTGATTCAATTAAATAACGTTGTCAAAACTGCGATCATATTAATGAAAAAAGAATACCGTGTAATTGTGTGTCATAATTACAGTGCAGTCACCGTAGACTGGTTGTAATCCACGCGTGGACAGTGATGTCCACGCATGCGTTCACCCAAAAATCATCACCATCAAAACTTGAATTATTGAAGCACAGGGCTGTACCCAGTTTTTCATTAATCAAATTTTTGATGATTATTCTTTTAATTAGTGTTTGGAATCTATTTTTGCGTCCGTGGAAATACTGTCCACTCCGTTGAAAGTGACCAGTCCACGGTGGCCGTACTGACTACTGCTCAACGACAAAATTTTCAACGGTCATGTCGCTGATTTGTTTGATGTGCAGTGTATGAGCCGAAGCTGATTGTGATGTCATTGATTACCAAGCATATTTTTCCTAGGGGAGAACACCTCGGGACCCCAATCCACCAACCCATTCCCGACTGGGGCGAGTTGATGTCGGTGTCCCAAGGTATTCAGTGGTGTTCGCCCGTAGTCGAAATTTGAATGTGCTATCAATCGGAGTCGAGATGTTTATTTACAATACCGCAAATACTAGCTGGAATTCCAGCGGAGAATAGTTAATTTTATGATTTTGATATATATGTGCTATTCTCCACTGGAAGTTTAACGAGTTTTTCCTTGCAGTCGTTCGTAACAGATTTTCGGTACGAACGATTTGGACGTGCTAAAACGCACTAAATACCTGCCCTAATAATGTAATTGCGATTCCACACGCTGGTCATCCGATTACCAACTTTGCGGTGCAGTACCTCGTTTGTGGTTTAAAAAACAGCAAATTGTTACGCATACAAGTTGGAAAATTGGTAAGTACACGCATTTCAACAAGCCTACTTGTGTTGCAGACTCTTTCAGGGAAGGTATTAATCACCAACACTTTCATCCAAGAAATATTTTCATGAGAGAAATAAAAAAAACAATTTTTTTGAAGAATTTCAAAGTGGAAATATGGAGATAAAAATTCCAGTTGTTGGGTTTGAACTGCGAATTATATTTAAAATATGCTATTGTGAGTCCTTGGAGCAGCATCCGTACAGAGAATTGTCTTATTTTAGCCAAATGTGCAAGTCACGTTTGTGAGCGTTTTGTGAAAACATTGTTTAAATGGAATTTATCGATGGGGATAATTGATTTTTATGAATACCTTATTTGCGGTGTAAAGTTACCACCTTTTGCGGTTTAGACAAAATCAGGTATTCTAAAAGTTCAACACCTCTCGTCGAAGCTGCCAAATAAGGCGAATGCAGGACTTTTTATGAAAGCTGAAGCTGACCTAAACTCAAAGACAAAAGTCTGAAGCAACAATGGAGCGAAGGTTTGACCTTCTATGTCCTTGATATTCACGGAGAGAACAAATTTTGTCGAAAATTTCCGAAAGAATGAGGATGAACGCTAATGTATTTTCAATAACAGAGCTTAATTACTTCATAAAACACACCGACACTATGTACAAGAATGCAATAACATTCCATAGATCGCCAGATTAATTTTTTTAGTGATATACGCAAGTTAATAGCAGTTATACCATATTTTATGACACCTACCTTCAACCGTTTCCGTCTTTTCTAAACCGCAAACGAGGTACTACACCGCAAAGGTGGTAATCGGATGACCAGCGTGTTCCAATTTGAAGCTGGTCATCCCTTCTACAATTGTGGATAAAATTACTGCTGAGCACGGAGCATTTCATGCCTAAAAGGCAATTATTATCAACGAACCCCCTGCTTTTTCTCGCAAAACAAAACATGCAAATTGAGGAATACCCGACAGTTGTGACGTTTTTGTTTTGCACGCACTGAAAATAATCAAAATATGGAACTCTACTATTTGAAACGGACTGGCATTTCCAAATTATCACACACAACAAAACGGGACTATGTTCGAGCCTTGTATTTCTAAATAATGAAGACATTCGGAAGTAACTTTTATACAGAAGAGATTAGTCTTCTTTATCATTTTCATGAAGACTAAAATATGTCATTACAATAAACTTACGAACGTAAGTAGGTAATAAAGGCCGTTTCTGGGACACGTTGTACATGTACTGTACGGTACATGAAACATGGTGCGTTTACCATTGTAGGATTCAGTGTTAAATCGCATGCTTGTTCGCAAAAAATGTCGTTTTTTATGGTGTCCCAGAATCGGCTGTTATTTTGAGACTCCTAGATCGCACTTTTAACGTTCAAATACCCGTTGGCGAACGTGTCGAATGTAAAAAAAAGTGAAAAATGTACGAAATTGTACATTTTATTTTACATAAAAATCTGTTTACGTTCCCATCGTGGATTAGACCTTCAATCTATCGTTGGTGAACGCGAAAAAAACGCTTTGCCGATTCTAAGACAGCATCAAAAAGGTGGTTTGCCGATTCTGGGACAGTGTCTCAGAATCGGCAAACGGCTTTTGAGGCAAGGATTAGGGTGCGATTTACTCGGTGAAAAAACGATTTGCCGATTCACCTCGCGTGTTTTGTGAGGTGAATCGCGTTTAATAACGTGGATATAATGGCTAGAGCAATGTATACCAAAAACCAAAAGCTCGAAGAGCTTGAAATAAAGTAATCACCCAATCACTTCACGTTCCTAACGCTAATTAACCAATCAGATTGCTCGATTCTCATAAACTTAATCATACAAAGTTATCTCCCCTCGTCGTGAGGGTGGGGGTCACGCCCGTCATAAAAAGGTGAATCGCGTTTAATAACGTGGATATAATGGCTAGAGCAATGTATACTAAAAACCAAAAGCTCGAAGAGCTTAAAATAAGTAATCACCCAATCACTTCACGTTCCTAACGCTAATTAACCAATCAGATTGCTTGATTCTCATAAACTTAATCATACAAAGTTATCTCCACTCGTCGTGGGGGTGGGGGTCACGCCCATCAGAAAAATCGAAGTTTCGAGAAGGTGGTCACGTGACCTATCAAATTGAAGGTCTCGACGAGTGGATTATGAAGATCGTAATTTTAACCCTCGTCGTGGGGTGGGGTCACGACCAAAGCCGAAAAACGTCTTCCTTTTTACAAATCCAGGCATGTGAGGTATTAATATGAAGGGCTCGATGAATACATTACAAAAATGACGTTTTTTCATTTTATGTGGGGGTGGGGGTCACGCCCATCACAAAAATCGAAAGTTTCGAGAAGGTGGTCACGTGACCTATCAAATTGAAGGTCTCGACGAGTGGATTAAGAAGCTCGTAATTTTAACCCTCGTCGTGGGGTGAGGTCACGACCAGAGCCTAAAAACGTCTTCCTTTTTACAAATCCAGGCATGTGAGGTATTAATATGAAAGGCTCGATGAATACATTACAAAAATGACGTTTTTTTCATTTTATGTGGGGGTGGGGGTCACGCCCATCAGAAAAATCGAAGTTTCGAGAAGGTGGTCACGTGACGTATCAAATTGAAGGCCTCGACGAGTGGATTAAGAAGATCGTAATTTTAACCCTCGTCGTGGGGTGGGGGTCACAACCAGAGCCGAAGAACGACTTCCTTTTTACATATCCAGGCATGTGAGGTATTAATATGAAGGGTTCGATGAATACATTACAAAAATGACGTTTCTTCATTTTATGTGGGGTGGGGGTCACGCCCGTCAGAAAAATCGAAGTTTCGAGAAGGTGATCACGTGACCTATCAAATTGAAGGTCTCGACGAGTGGATTAAGAAGATCGTAATTTTAACCCTCGTCGTGGGGTGCGGTCACGACCAGAGCCGAAAAACGTCGTTCTTTATACAAAGCCAGGCATGTGAGGTACTGATATGAAGGCTCGATGAATACATTACGAAAATGACATTTTTCATTTTATGTGGGTGTGGGGTCACGACCAGAGACGAAAAACGTCTTCCTTTTTACAAATCCAAGCATGTGAGATACGGATATGAAGGGGTTGATGAATACATTACAAAAATGACATTTTCCACCATCGACGTGGGGATGGGGTTAACACCGATCAGAAAATCAAAAGTTTCGAGAAGATAGTCGTGTGACCTATCAAATTAAAGCTATCGACAAGGCTATTATGAAAATCATAATCTTTCCCTTCTTATTACGGTGGAGTTGAGACCATCTTGAAATCGAAAGTATTAAGAAAAGGTAGTTATGGGACATATTAAATTGACAAAACAACAAGTTGAATCTGATGCATCATTCATTTTTGATATCTGTGTTAAAAACGTGAAGTATGGTTTCAAAAAATATATGATTGTTATGCTAATAAGAAATGCACTCGCTTATTAACAAGTCACGCCTTAAGATGTTTCCTTCAATAATAACTCTGTTTACTGAACCATAGATTTGTCAATAAAAAATTATAAGTTGATCTTCTAACGTTTCTACATATTGAGGATAGCCTATTTCACCATTTCCGAAAAAAGTGTCAATCCAAACTATTTTTTTTTTAGGAAACAATGCCCACGTCGAGAAGACATTACAAACTAAACCAGCATAATCTTGACTAAATTCAAATAAAACCATTTGTCACGTGTTAGAAAAGATTTGTAAACAGTCTAAACACACGTGTGGAAAAGTTGTTTTGTTTTGTTTTTTTACAACAGGAGTTAAAATATTTTAAGATATAGTGGCGTTATATAAATACAGCAACAACAGAAAACAGTGTTTACAATGTGTCTTTTTCTAACCACTTGATAGCGAAGCATTACATCAGTTGTCGCGATATTTAATGTCATCCAACAGCAGCCAAGACATTAAACTTTTTACGTCGACATACCACTTGTCCAAAACAATTCTCTTTTAACCCTAAATGGGTGAAATACATCTCGGTAACGACTCCCTTTTTTTCTTGATCAGACACAGATGTTGGTGGAAAGTTGACTGGAGGGTCGTTCAAAACAATTGATCAAATATATCAAACGAAAACGACTCATTTTCTAACTACGATTGTCGCCGTATTCTAAACGTCATCGATTTACCGAAATGAGCACAATATCTCATGGTTTTTTAAAGATTTTTTGATGACATAAAAAGGTTGCATGCGCAGCAAAAATAACCATGCGCGCAGGCCTGAAAAATATAGAGGTTCTTTTTTCTCGTCTAATGTAATTGATAATACATCAATATTTTTTTTAAAAAAAATCAGTTTTTAACTGATAGTAGTGTTGTTGTTATGACTGATAGGTTAGGGTTTTATTACGAGTACATCAAGGTGGACAGCTCTATTCCATTCCCTCACCCGAGTCCTTTTGCGTGAAGACTTCTTTTTTAATTCAATTCAAGGAAAATGTGGTAATAAATGTACTAAACGAACATAAATGTGATAGAAAAGGTACCATAAGTGTAAAAAACGACATTTCATGCAATAACCTGTTCTAAGCTGTTAAAAACGCCCTTAACATCATTCCATTCATCTCCGTACTATGTAAATTTATTTTCGGAGACTTCACTTCAACTGGAGCAAATGTAAGGAAAATTGTTCTAATAAATGTACTAAACGACCATAAATATGGTAGAAAGGGTACAATATGTGTAAACAACGACGTTTAATGCAATAAACTGTTCTAAGCTGTTAAAAAACTCTCTAAACATGATTCCATTCGTCTCCGTAGGTTAAACTAATTAAACGTAAGGAAAATGTGGTCAAAAATGCAATAAACTGTTCTAAGGAATCTGAAAACCCACCAAAAACATGTTTCAATGCATTTCGAAGACATAACTTCAGCTGCTGTGAATGTAAAGAAAATGTGGTAATAAATGTACTAAACGACCATAAATGTGGTAAAAAAGGTAGAATATGTGTAAACAATGACGTTTAATGCAATAAACTTTTCTAAGCTGTTAAAACACTCCCTAAACATGATTCCATCCATCTAAATAGATTAAATTAATTAAATGTAAGAAAAATGTGTTCCAAATTATATTAAACAGCCGTAAAAGTAACGAAAAGTGAACATAAATATAAACGACGACCTTAATGGCAATTAACTAATGTATCAAAAAACGTGTCCTAAACTTCTTTCCATACATCTTTGCAAACGAAACTTTACCTGTATTAAAGAAAAACGCGGAAAATATCGTTATAAATGTATTAAACGACCATAAATGTGATAGAAAATGTAGCTTAAGTGTAAAAAAAGAGACATTTAATGCAATAAACTGTTCTAAGCTGTTAAAAATGTCCTAAACATGATTCCATCCTTCCCAATAGATTAAACTAAGTAAATGTAAGGAAAATGTTGTAATGAATGCAATGAACTGTTCTAAGGAATCAAAACACCCGCCCTAAACTTGTTTTAATGTATTTTTTGGAGACTTAGCTTCACCTGGTGAAAATGTTAGGAAAGTGTGGTAATAAATCTATTAAAAAGACAATAAATGAGGTAGAAAAAGTACAATATGTGTAAACAACGACATTTAATGCAATGAACTGTTCTAAGCTGCTAAAAACGCTCTAAACATGATTCCATCCTTCTCCGTAGATTAAACTGAGTAAATGTAACGAAACTGTGGTGAAAAATGTAATAAACTATTCTAAGGAAAAAGACAACCCGCTTCAATGCATTTTTCGGAGACTTAACTTCACCTGGTGAAAATGTAAGGAAAGTGTGGTAATGAATGTTTTAACCGACAATACATGTGATAGAAAAAATACCATATGTGTAAACAACGATATTTAATGCAATACACTGTTCTAAGCTGAAATAAACGCCCTAAACATGATTCCATCCTTCTCCGTAGATGAAACTAAGTAATTGTAAGCAAAATGTGCTAAAAAATGTCTTAAACGGACATAACAGTATTGAAATTTGAACATAAATGTAAACTACGACCTTAAAAATGTTGTAATTACATCAGGTATCAAAGAACGCTTCCTAAACTTGCTTACGTATATCTTCGTAAACGAAACTTTACCTGTATTGAAAAAAAAAACAAGAAAATATCATAATAAATGTATGAAACGACCACAGATGTGACACAAAAGATACCATATGTGTAAAAAACGACATTTAATGCAATACACTGTTCTGAGCTGTAAGAAACGCCCTAAACATGATTCCATCCTCTTCGAAGATAAAACTAAGTAAATGTAAGGAAAATATGGTAAAAAAATTCAATAACCTGTTCTAAGGAATCAGAAATCCCGCCCTAAACATGTTTCAATGCATTTTCGGAAACATAACTTCACCTGGTGTAGATGTAAGGAAAATGCGGTAATAAATCTATTAAAAGACAATAAATGAGGTAGAAAAAGTACAATATGTGTTAACAACGACATTTAATGCAACAAACTGTTCTAAGCTGTTAAAAAACGCCCTAAACATGATTCCATCCTTCTCCGTAGATTAAACTGAGTAAATGTAACGAAACTGTGGTCAAAAATGCAATAAACTATTCTAAGGAATCAGAAAACCCGCTTCAATGCATTTTCGCAGACTTAACTTCACCTGGTGAAAATGTAAGGAAAGTGTGGTAAGAAATGTTTTAAACGACCATAAATGTGGTAGAAAAGACATTTAATGCAGTAAACTGTTCTAAGCTGTTAAAAACCGCCCTAAACATGATTCCATCCTTCTACGAAGATTAAAGTAAGTAAATGTAAGGAAACTGTAGCCAAAAATACAATATAAAGTGTTCTAAGGAATCAGAAAACCCGCCAGAAATTTGTTTCAATGCACTTTCGGAAACATAACTTCACTTGCTGCAAATGTAAGGAAAATGTGGTAATAAATGTTCTAAACGAACATAAATGTGATAGAAAAGGTACCATAAGTGTAAAAAACGACATCTTATGCAATAACCTGTTCTGAGCTGTTAAAAACGCCCTTAACATCATTCCATTTCATCTCCGTACTATGTAAATTTATTTTCGGAGACTTCACTTCAACTGGAGCAAATGTAAGGAAAATTGTTTTAATAAATGTACTAAACGACCATAAATATGGTAGAAAGGGTACAATATGTGTAAACAACGACGTTTAATGCAATAAACTGTTCTAAACTGTTAAAAAAAACTCCCTAAACATGATTCCATCCGTCTCCATAGGTTTAACTAATTAAACGTAAGGAAAATGTGGCCAAAAATGCAATAAACTGTTCTAAGGAATCAGAAAACCCACCAAAAACATGTTTCAATGCATTTTCGGAGACATAACTTCAGCTGCTGTAAATGTAAAGAAAATGTGGTAATTAATGTACTAAACAACCATAAATATGGTAGAAAAGTACAATATATGTAAACAACGACGTTTAATGCAATAAACTGTTCTAAGCTGTTAAAACACTCCCTAAACATGATTCCATCCGTCTTCGTAGATTAAACTAATTAAATGTAAGGAAAATTTGTTCCAAATTATCTTAAAGGGTCATTAAAGTAATAAAAAGTGAACATAAATATAAACGACGACCTTAAATTCAATTAACTAATGTATCAAAAAACGTGTCCTACACTTCTTTCCAGACATCGTCGTAAACGAAACTTTACCTGTATTAAAAAAAAAGAAGAAAATATCGTTATAAATGTATTAAACGACCATAAATGTGATAGAAAAGGTAGCATAAGTTTAGAAAACGACATTTAATGCAACGAACTGTTCTAAGCTGTTAAAAAATGTTCTAAACATGATTCCATCCTTTCCAATAGATTAAACTAAGTAAATGTAAGGAAAATGTTGTAATGAATGTAATAAACTGTTCTAAGGAAGCAAAACACCCGCCCTAAACTTGTTTTAATGCATTTTCGGAGACTTAGCTTCATCTGCTGAAAATGTTAGGAAAGTGTGGTAATAACTGTTTTAAACGACCATAAATGTGGTAGAAAAGATACCATATGTGTAAACAACGACATTTAATGCAACACACTGTTCTGAGCTGTAAGAAACGCCCAAACATTATTCCATCCTTCTTCGAAGATAAAACTAAGTAAATGCAAGGAAAATGTGCTAAGAAATGCAATAAACTGTTCTAAGGAAACAGAAATGCAACCCTGAACATGAACGGATCGAACAATTTTTTCATCATTTTGTTTTACCCTCCAGAGGACCTTCGAATTCTCCTCTTTCGCTCACGAAAACCCGTTGATCATTTCCAGGTCCGATCCAGGTGAGCAATATACTGTAACACATCGCACTATCGTAAAAATGCTGCTTTTTGTAAGGCTTTTATAACCAACATTAGGTAGGGATACGGATCCTCTAGAATTTCAAATTCTCGACATTATCCCTATCTTTTTACACAGTAGAGTAATAAGACCTCATCTCTGAGACTCTGACATATTTTACCAGAGATAAAACGCTCGGGCTGAGATACTGCCACTTCATGTTCTAATGATACTGAAACGGGAGTTCTCTCTCTGAATACTACTATGGAAAACTGTGATTATAACCCTCAACTAAATTGTCCAACACAAAAAAAATATATATTTCCTGTACAGGAGAGGGGGATTAGGGAAGAGGGATTAAGAAAACCCGCCAGAAATTTGTTTCAGAAGAACAGGTTATTGCATGAGATATCGTTTTTTACACTTATGGTACCTTTTCTATCACATTTATGTTCGTTTAGTACATTTATTATCACATTTTCCTTACATTTACAGCAGGTGAAGTTATGTTTCCGAAAGTGCATTGAAACAAATTTCTGGCGGGTTTTCTGATTCCTTAGAACACTTTATTGCATTTTGGGCTACAGTTTCCTTACATTTACTTACTTTAATCTTCGTAGAAGGATGGAATCGTGTTTAGGGTGTTTTTTAACAGCTTAGAACAGTTTATTGCATTAACTGTCTTTTCTACCACATTTATGGTCATTTAAAACATTTCTTACCACACTTTCCTTACATTTTCACCATGTGAAGTTAAGTCTGCGAAAATGTATTGAAGCAGGTTTTCTGATTCCTTAGAATAGTTTATTGCATTTTTGACCACAGTTTCGTTACCTATAGTCAGTTTAATTTACGAAGAAGGATGGAATCATGTTTAGGGCGTTTTTTAACAACTTAGAACAGTTTATTGCATTAAATGTCGTTGTTAACACATATTGTACTTTTTCTACCTCATTTATTGTCTTTTAATAGATTTATTACCGAATTTTCCTTACATTTACACCAGGTGAAGTTATGTTTCCGAAAATGCATTGAAATATGTTTAGGGCGGGATTTCTGATTCCTTAGAACAGTTTATTGAATTTTTTACCTCATTTTCCTTACATTTACTTAGTTTTATCTTCGAAGAGGATGGAATCATGTTTAGGGCGTTTCTTACAGCTCAGAACAGTGTATTGCATTAAATGTCATTGTTTACACATATGGTATCTTTTGTACCACATCTGTGGTCGTTTCATACATTTATTACGATATTTTCTTGTTTTTTTTTTCAATACAGGTAAAGTTTCGTTTACGAAGATATACGTAAGCAAGTTTAGGAAGCGTTCTTTGTTACCTGATGTAATTGCATTTTTAAGGTCGTAGTTTACATTTATGTTCAAATTTCAATACTTTTATGTCCGTTTAAGACATTTTTGAGCACATTTTACTTACAATTACTTAGTTTCATCTACGGAGAAGGATGGTATCATGTTTAGGGCGTTTCTTTCAGCTTAGAACAGTGTATCGCATAAAATGTCGTTGTTTACACATATGGTATCTTTTCTTCCACATGTATGGTTGGTTAAAACATTTATTACCACACTTCCCTTACATTTTCACCAGATGAAGTTAAGTCTCCGAAAAATGCATTGAAGCGGGTTTTCTTTTTCCTTAGAATAGTTTATTGCATTTTTGACCACAGTTTCGTTACATTTACTCAGTTTAATCTTAGGAGAAGGATGGAATCATGTTTAGAGCGTTTTTAATAGCTTAGAACAGTTCATTGCATTAAATGTCGTTGTTTACACATATTGTACTTTTTCTACCTCATTTATTGTCTTTTTAATGGATTTGTTACCACACTTTCCTAACATTTTCACCAGGTGAAGCTAAGTCTCCAAAAAATACATTAAAACAAGTTTAGGGCGGGTGTTTTGATTCCTTAGAACAGTTTATTGCATTCATTACAACATTTTCCTTACATTTACTTAGTTTAATCTATTGGGAAGGATGGAATCATGTTTAGGACATTTTTAACAGCTTAGAACAGTTTATTGCATTAAATGTCTCTTTTTTACACTTAAGCTACATTTTCTATCACATTTATGGTAGTTTAATACATTTATAACGCTATTTTCCTCTTTTTTGTTTAATATGGGTAAAGTTTCGTTTACGAAGATGTATGGAAAGAAGTTTAGGACACATTTTTTGATACATTAGTTAATTGCCATTAAGGTCGTCGTTTATATTTATGTTCACTTTTCATTACTTTTACGGCCGTTTAATATAATTTGGAACACATTTTCCTTACATTTAATTAGTTTAATCTACGAAGACGGATGGAATCATGTTTAGGGAGTGTTTTAACAGCTTAGAAAAGTTTATTGCATTAAACGTCGTTGTTTACACATATTCTACCTTTTTTACCACATTTATGGTCGTTTAGTACATTTATTACCACATTTTCTTTACATTTACAGCAGCTGAAGTTATGTCTTCGAAAATGCATTGACACATGTTTTTGGTGGGTTTTCTGATTCCTTAGAACAGTTTATTGCATTTTTGACCACATTTTCCTTACGTTTAATTAGTTTAACCTACGGAGACGGATGGAATCATGTTTGGAGAGTTTTTTAACAGCTTAGAACAGTTTATTGCATTAAACGTCGTTGTTTACACATATTGTACCCTTTCTACCATATTTATGGTCATTTAGTACATTTATTAAAACAATTTTCCTTACATTTGCTCCAGTTGAAGTGAAGTCTCCGAAAATAAATTTACATAGTACGGAGATGAATGGAATGATGTTTTTAACAGCTTAGAACAGGTTATTGCATGAGATGTCGTTTTTTACACTTATGGTACCTTTTCTATCATATTTATGTTCGTTTAGTACATTTATTACCACATTTTCCTTGAATTGAATTAAAAAAGAAGTCTTCACGCAAAAGGACTCGGGTGAGGGAATGGAATAGGGCTGTCCACCTTGATGTACTCATAATAAAACCCTAACCTATCAGTCATAACAACAACACTACTATCAGTTAAAACTGATTTTTAAAAAAAAATATTGATGTATTATCAATTACATTAGACGAGAAAAAAGAACCTCTATATTTTTCAGGCCCGCACGCATGGTTATTTTTTCTGCGCATGCAACCTTTTTATGTCATCAAAAAATCTTTAAAAAAAACTATGAGATATTGTGCTCATTTCGGTAAATTGATAACGTTTAGAATACGGCGACAATCGTAGTTAGAAAATGAGTCGTTTTTGTTCGATATATTTGATCAATTGTTTTTAACGACCCTCCAGTCAACTTTCCACCAACAACTGTGTCTGATCAAGAAAAAAAGGGAGTCGTTACTGAGATGTATTTCACCCGTTTAGGGTTAATAGAGAATTGTTTTGGACAAGTGGTATGTCGACATAAAAAGCTTAATGTCTTGGCTGATGTCGGATGACATCAAATATCGCGACAATTGATGTAATGCTTCGCTATCAAGTGGTTAGAAAAAGAGCTTTTTCTCATTTTCATTCAGTCATACGCTGACACATTGTAAACGCTGTTTTTTTGTTGTTGCTGTATTTATATAACGCCACCTATCTTAAAATATTTTAACTCCTGTTGTGAAAAAACAAAACAAAACAACTTTCCCACACGTGTGTTTAGACTGTTTAAAAATCTTTTCTAACACGTGACAAATGGTTTTATTTGAATTTCGTCAAGATTATACTGGTTTAGTTTGTAATGTCTTCTCAACGTGGGCATTGTTTCCTAAAAAAATAGTTTGGATTGACACTTTTTTCGGAAATGATGAAATAGACTATCCTCAA
Source organism: Pictodentalium vernedei (assembly GCA_031216915.1). NCBI lineage: Eukaryota > Metazoa > Mollusca > Scaphopoda > Dentaliida > Dentaliidae > Pictodentalium > Pictodentalium vernedei. The sequence goes on from CM062296.1 coordinate 745,136,103, forward strand.
TATGTAGAAACATTAGAAAACTAACTTATAATTTTTTATTGACAAATCTATGGTTCAGTAAACAGAGTTATTATTGAAGGAAACATCTTAAGGCGTGACTTGTTAATAAGCGAGTGCATCTCTAATTAGCATAACAGTCATATATTTTTTGAAAACATACTTCACGTTTTTAACACAGATATCAAAAATGAATGATGCATCAGATTCAACTTGTTGTTTTTTCAATTTAATATGTTCCATAACTACCTTTTCTTAATACTTTCGATTTCAAGATGGTCCCAACTCCACCGTTATAAGAAGGGAAAGATTATGATTTTCATAATATCCTTGTCGATAGCTTTAATTTGATAGGTCACACGACTATCTTCTCGAAACTTTTGATTTTCTGATCGGTGTTAACCCCATCCCCACGGTGATGGTGGAAAATGTCATTTTTGTAATGTATTCATCAAGCCCTTCATATCAGTACCTCACATGCTTGGATTTGTAAAAAGGAAGACGTTTTTTTGTCTCAGGTCGTGACCCCACCCCCCCATATAAAATGAAAAATGTCATTTTCATAATGTATTCATCGAGCCTTCATATCAGTACCTCACATGCCTGGCTTTGTATAAAGAACGACGTTTTTCGGCTCTGGTCGTGACCCCACCCCACGACGAGGTTTAAAATTACGATCTTCTTAATCCACTCGTCGAGACCTTTAATTTGATAGGTCACCTGACCACCTTCTCGAAACTTCGATTTTTCTGATGGGTGTGACCCCCACCCCCACATAAAATGAAAAACGTCATTTTTGTAATGTATTCATCGAGCCCTTCATATTAATACCTCACATGCCTGGATTTGTAAAAAAGGAAGATGTTTTTCGGCTCTGGTCGTGACCCCACCCCACGACGAGGGTTAAAATTACGATCTTCTTAATCCACTCGTCGAGACCTTTAATTTGATAGGTCACGAGACCACCTTCTCGAAACTTTCGATTTTTCTGATGGGCGTGACCCCCACCCCCACATAAAATGAAAAAAACGCCATTTTTGTAATGTATTCATCGAGCCCTTCATATTAATACCTCACATGCCTGGATTTGTAAAAAGGAAGACATTTTTCGGCTCTGGTCATGACCCCACCCCATGACGAGGGTTAAAATTACGATCTTCTTAATCCACTTGTTGAGACCTTCAATCTGATAGGTCATGTGACCACCTTCTCGAAACTTCGATTTTTCTGATGAGCGTGACCTCCACCCCCACGACAAGGGGAGATAACTTTGTATGATTAAGTTTATGAGAATCAAGCAATCTGATTGGTTAATTAGCGTTAGGAACGTGAAGTGATTGGGTGATTACTTATTTCAAGCTCTTCGAAGTAGGTGTAGAGTGGGGATACACTACCACTTTGTACATGTATGTGCACACAATACGTACACGATGTGTTTACCAATGTGGGATTCAGTGTTAAATCACATGCTTGTTCACAAAAATGTTCAGTGGTCTTTGAATCCCCTGTTTTTTGTGACTCCTAGATCGCACTTTTAACGTTCAAATACTCGTGGTGAACGTTGAATGTCACGCGTTTTTAAAAAAAAGTTAAAAAAGGTGAAATTGTGCATTTTCACCTTTTTTTACTTTAAAAATTTTGTCAACGTTCCCATCGCAGATCAGACCATCGATCCATCGTTGGTGAATGCGAGCAAAAATTCTGGTCTAGTATCAAAAAACGGTTTGGGGATTCTGGACCAGTCCAGAATCCCCAATTGTTTTTGAGGCGGTGGGTTTTTCCCATTGATGACATCATTAGGGGAATTCCCATAGTGGGAATTCCCAAACTCAGCTAATCAACCAATCAGATTGCTCGATTATCCGCCAATTGACCAATCAGATTGCTCGATTCTCATAATCTTGATCATACAGAGTTATCTCCCCTCGTCATGGGGTGGGGGGAATACCCGGATTTTTTTTTGGAAAAAAAACTTGACGGACGACTGTCGAACGCTTCCATTTCTGATGTGAGCGGGGGGAATACCCGAGGAAATAAATAAAAAAAGTATATATAGGAGAGAGAAAAAAAATATATAAATAATAGTTATTTAGAAAAATAAATATATCAAATCGAATAGATAATAAAAAACGTAAATCATGTGCGCTTCCCAGACTATTAGAGCAAGGATTCTTTTAAACATGCTGATGAGAGCATTCGCAATCTGCGTGAACAAAGAACTACGTTCCATCTCGTTAGGGCAATGCGTCGGATGTCGGGATCATCTAGACTTCGATCACGAGAATCATTTGTGTCTGACGATGGAAAGGGAAGATATGGTCATCATGTATTTCAAACCGGCGTTCGAACGCGTTAGATTCAATGATGTGATCACGTTTTGGAAGAGATTAGTCTTCTGTAAGAATCAAGACAAGCCTACAGTTTCGGAAGAACTGAAATTGGCACGTAAAAGTCTGACTTCAGAAGACAAGGGATGCATCAAGAAATTATTGCTGAATGAAGCATACGTCTAAGTTTTTTTCATTGATATAAAATAAGGGAGAGTAGAAAATAAAAATAAATACACACATAAAATTTTTTATCTAATATTAGAAAGAAAAGAAAGAAAAAAAAATACAAAAAAGAACCAGAAATAAATTGTATCTGACGTTAGTGGATGACGAGGATTTGAAGCCGATCGACGTTTTGCCGACGGCACCATCGCTAGAAGAAAGAGAAAGAGGAGAGAGGTATCGCATCGATCAAATCAATAGAATCCAAGAGTATCTAACTCGAGAGAGATTCTCGTCATTCTCTCAAGAAGAAGTATTCGCGTTTCGTGAAATTCGTCAATGTGATCGACACGACACTCATCACGATTTCCATGGGTTTACATGGAGCCGGCATCGGATTGTTGTCGACCGCGGTCGGCATTCCGATCGTGTTGACTGTAGAAGGAGTGGCTCTCACCGCCGGATTGTTTAGCACGCTCGGAATCTTTTTGAGTAGGAAATTATATCTGAAAGCGAGGAAACATGACAAGATTCGCATCTTGGCCGACTCCAAGATCGACACGATATCCGAAATGATCTCTATGGCGTTGAAAGACGGTAGGATATTGGACGGAGAATACTTCGATATTGAGCGAGAAAACGAAATACGATGCCATGAAAGAAGCCGTGAGAATCAAGACTCATCAGATCATCAAGGAAGAGATGAAGGATTCTCTCGTGGAAAAGGGGAGGAAAGAGGCCAGGGAGGAATTCAGTAAGATGATAAAACTCAAGAGCAGAGATTGAAAAAAAAAATATATATATAAGAATATGAGAACAGAATTAATTAATTATTAAATTTATATATAAAATAAAAAAACAAAATTGATTTAAATAACTCTTAAAAAATGTATTGCGTAAAGTGTAAGAGAGTTACCGAGACGAGTAATTCTAGAGAAGTGCAAACTAAAAACGACAGACAGATGCTTCGCGGAATTTGCGACGTGTGTGGTTCTGTCAAGACTAGATTCGTCAAAAAAAAGAACGCGAGCAAAGGTAAAGGCATCGTGAATAAAATGATCAATAATCTACCTTTCGAAATGCATCTGCCCGGTCACAGTTTCACTGGACCCGGAACGAAATTGAACAAGAGCCTCAACGCCGATTTGACACCCAATTCTTGGAGCAAACCTGTGAATAGGGTGGACGCGGCCGCGTATGATCACGATCTGTGCTACGCCGGACATCCCGACACCAAGACTTGCAATGACGTCTGCGATAAAAGCATGTTGGGGAAATTGAGAGGCATATCGAATCCGACCAGGAGAGAGAAGATAGAACGTACGCTGGTCGGCAATCTAATCGGTGCGAAACGTTGATTCAGATGGGGCGTTCAATAAAAAAAAGCGCATCTGAAAAGAAGAAGAAACGATTATTGATGGTCGAATTGGCTGAGGAGTTACACAAACCCATAGTGCGTAAATTTCGAAAGAGAAGGGTGTTCGTGAAGGGTCTGGATGATATTTGGTCTGCCGACTTGGTCAACATGAGATCATTTTCGAGGTGGAACGAGGGCGTCAAATATCTATTGACGGTCATCGACGTGTTTTCCAAATATGGTTGGATCAGAGCTTTGAAGAATAAATCGGGACCTTGCATCTGAAGAGCGTGTTCGACTCGTCTTCTCGAAAACCAAGTAAATTGTGGGTGAATAAGGGAAAGGAATTCTACAACAAGCACGTTCATCGATTGGTAGACCTCTACTCGATCGAAAACGAAGAGAAAGCCAGCATGGTGGAACGTTGGAATCGAACGATGAAGGAAAAGATGCACAGATACTTCACGTCGAATTCGACCAAGAAATACATATATGCTCTGAACGGTCTAGTCAAAGATTACAACAACACCCGACACAGATCGATCAAGATGACTCCCACGGAAGCTAGCGATCCTCGAAACGAAAAACGGGTCTACGCGAATCTATATCCTGAGAGATCTAAGATCAGGAAGAAGTCTAGAACACCGAAATTTGCGGTCGGTGATCGAGTGAGAATTTACGCTTATAAGAAGCACTTCGAAAAGGGTTATACTCCTCGATGGACCTCAGAAATCTTTGTGATAATCAAAATATTTCACACCGATCCGGTGATTTACGAAATCGAAGCTTTGGATGGAGAAGAGATCATCGGAAAGTTTTATAACAACAATTACAGAAGACGAAGTTTTGATAAAGAAAACAAATTTTTTTTATTTTACTTTCTTTAACATTTTCTTGTTTACACATATATATATAAGAGAGAAAAAAATAATAATAAAAAATAATTAAAACTATTTTTAGATAAAAAAGCAAGTTAATTAATAAACAAAAAACTAAAAATCCTTTAAAATGACAAATATACTAGATATGGCACAAAGCATAGTGAAAGATGAAAGTATTCAAGAATTTCAGGTTCACGAATATGAACCAGTAACCGGAACGAGTTTGAACAATGCGGGAGAGATAAGAATCAACGTTGAAACTCAAGATCTATTCGTACATCCTAGCGAGAATTACATAGTGGTGCAGGGACGTCTCACCAAGGAAGATGGGAGCGACTACGCCGACGATGACACAGAGATTCGAAAAGGAAATGACGACACAATAGTGAGACTCACTGCGACCAAAGCGGGTAAGATAACTCTACACAAGATATCGTGGTTTGTTCTGCACATGGAGCCTTCGATCGTGGAGAAAGCGCGTCTCTACAAGATCATAGAATCCATGAGTAAATTACCCGTGGGATTTAGAATGAGACAGTGTGACACGGCTAGCATTCCTCCCTCCACGAATCACTTCAGTTGGAGATTGATGGTGAAATCCGCTTCCGAGAGACCGCGTTTCATCGTGGTTGCATTTCAGACCGATAGGGATGGGTCTCAGGAAAAGAATGCGTCCCTGTTCCATCATTGTCATTTGAGATACATGCAAGTGTTTCTGAACGCCACGAGATATCCAGCAATCGATTACAATGCGCCGTTCGACAAGAACGATTTCTGCAGACTGTACAGCGACGCCGCTGATTTTAGAAAGAAGTATCACGGTCTAGATGAATTGATGAGCAACCCTAACATGTCTCCCGGCGAATACAAGTCGATGTATCCCATGTTCGTATTCGACGTCAGTAAACAGAGTGAATGACTCAAGAGTAGCATCTTAGACATTCAGATCAAGATGCAATTCGATAGGAACGTTCCAAGAAAAACCGAAGCCTTCGCCCTGGTCCTGTTGGACAGAGAATTACAATTCGAATCGGACGGAAATAAGATGTCGATCATTCGATGAGAGACGAGTGCGTGAAAACTGGAGATTGATATATTAGTGGCATAATTTATTTGGTATTTTTTCTTTCGCGATTTTGGATTATATTTTTGAGGTTTTTTTTACTTATTTTTGCATCATTAAAAAAAATAACGCAAAAAAATCGTCAAAAAATAAATTCGTTTTTAATGATATTTTTTTAACAAAAAAAAAGTTTCATCCGAGAAAAAATCGTCTTTTTTCAACATTCTCGACGTACAAAATGTTACAATTCGTAAGTAGTCATGTAGAAAACGAAATAAACGTTCCATTTTCGCGTTTGAGAAAAAAAGATTTTTACAATTACGTTCTGAATTATTTAAAAGATCGCGTGCTACTCACTCGAGAGAAACAAAAAGGATATTTCATGACAAAGATATTAAAACTCAAACAGATCTTAGATTGTTCGATCCTGTGCGATCGTCTCTCCATTTCCGTCAGATGTTCCATCCTGTGTTGCAAGCCAAAAAAAAAAAAAAAAAAAGATGTGGAAAAATGTTTAGATAAACAGCAGGATAGACGGTTGGAAATGAAAAGAATGAGACGCTTTCCACCATCACCACTACCTTCTAAAGAGAATGGTAATGATGCGAGTGTTACCAAGAGATGCACAACATTCGTTCATAATTATGATTCGGATAAACAAAAATGTTGTTATAAACGTATCATATCACAAAAAAAAAAGAAAAAAAGAAAAAGAAGAATCGACGCAGAAAATTGAGAAAAAAGGAAACGTTATTATAATATATGGTAATAGTGAAGAAGAAGGAAAACAAAAAATAATGAGATCTAAAGATGATCTCATTACTTTTTTTTGTTTTTAATAATCACACATTATTTTTTTTAATTCATTATTTTCCACGCATTCACTGTTTGTTCAAAGGATCTAGTTCGTCAGTAGACTCACGACGGAAGTGGCGGCTTCGGGATTATTGGTTTTTGTAACGAAATTAATCCTGTCTCTAGCGTTCAATCTCGGAGTTCCCCCTGTCAACGTATTTTTTAGTCGCAGCATCTGCGAGATCTATCGGCTCGGGAAGATTGTAGAGCTTCTTATCGTTCATGTTCAAAGGTTCTTCTCAAGGTTCCTATCTCCGAACGTAACATTCGTCCAAGTTGGCAACGTTGTAACCATCGTCGACTTCGAACGTCTTCCTCTTCTTTCTTGGGTTGACTTTTTCGTCGTCACTTCTACCAAATTTATCAACTGGCATGTTGTTGTGGGATTTTTTGTTTTTAGAAAAATATATTCAAAACGCAGTTTATTAAAAATGAACTATGTTATTTTATTTTTCGTTTTTATTCGATTAACATTTTTTTAAAATAATTTTTAATCTTTATATATACTATAAAAAAAAAATCTCTCTCTAATGTAAATCATTGAGAATGTCTTGAAATCGATCTCCTTCAGACCATCTCTTGAGAATGTAGAGACACAGGTGACCGCAAAACACTTGATCTGGTGATTGCACTTGTTCCGTGTTGTAACGAACCATCGATTTGTTGAAATAGTTCTTTATTTCTTTTGGCGGTGAGATTCCGTAGCTGTCGAAATAATAATTTTTCTTCTTCCCATTCTTGATCCACGCCACCCAGTGAGTGCCTTCACCCGATGAATTGTCTAGATTTAAAATTCCGCATTCCGATTGTCGAGGTCTTCTCTTTGGCAAGGCATCTCTGGAAAACACGCCTAGAAAATCTTTGATTTTCAAATCCTTTGCCACATTCAACAGATTGATGTTGGATAGGGGTTCATTAGGTAAGACAACACCTTCTACGGATATCTTTATTTTCTTATTCATAATGTGAATATATTTTTTTTTTTTTTATTTTATTATAATTCACTAAAAAATGTTTTTTTCTCTTTTTTTTTTAAACTAACATTCTCGATGTCTCTATCGATTTCCATAATCTTGAATCTGTCTAATTCCTCTTGATTTTCTGGAATCCTATCATTCTTACTCATATCTACAGAATCCAATCATCCACATTCAAATCGTCTTTAATTAGATCCACAGTCCAATGTCCGAGTGCCAAAGTGCTTATTTTATCATCTAACATGAATCTCTTATCGTCGTCGGCCGTCAGCGAAATCTTGTTGACTATTTCGGTATACAAGTCGTGATTTTCGCTTCGAATCGATTTCATAATCTTATACACCGGACTACTTCCTAACAGACAATCTTTATACTCTTGGAAAGAGATGTTTTTCTTCACCACGCACGCTTTAACTCCTTTGCACTTCTTGATCTCTTCATCATCTTCTAGACGATAAGCATACAGTTTAGGTCTCAAGCCCACGAATTCGACGATTTGTTTACCACCGCTCTTGTCCTTAAATTTACCCAACACCTTCTTGTTGTCGTTCGATTGAATATTGGATGGGTGATCGACGAGATAATTGCTCGTGTCGAACCACTCGGCCATGTCCTGAGATATATCTTGGTAGATGTCTTTCGTCTCTATCTCGTAAACTAAACTGTCCATGTCGGTGAACAGTAGTTTGGCTTTATCACCAAATTTTCGTTTGACGTAATCGTAGTGAAACTCGTACATCAATCGCTTGCTGATATCTAAGATGATCGGTCTGAGATAATACGGTTTGTCGAACTTCAGGTGCGTCTTTTGCATGTGAACGGCCACTAGATTTTCATCGAAAATGGTTCGGTGTTTGTAATTGGGTTTCACCACTAATTTTTTAGCTCTTTTCTCAGACGTGACGATTCGAACGTTGGTTCTCTTCCTGATGTTTTCCATCGATTTACCGTACACTCAGTTGTTCATGAGTTTGAAGAAATCTTTTTCAAAATCGTTCTCGGCTTGAATTCTGAGATTCGTGTTGAGATCAATATATTTTTTCATCCAAGGCTCTTCATCGAATCGAATGATGTGATGTATGTCGACCAATTTCATCCCGTAATCGACGTACTGTTTCAAATTCTCGCTGTAGATGACGTAGTTACGTTTGTTAAATAAATTCGGAATGAGTTTTTCCTCATCTCCTTCATTCGGTTCCATTCATTCAGGAGCCAGCGGGTAATCATTGTGTAGATCTTGTAATTCTTCCGGATAGTTTAAATCGACTTCTAAAATGCAAGGATAGTCTCTCAATTTTTGCATCTCTTCCAGTTCCTTCACCCATTCGAAATTTCTAATCGGTAAAGGATGACTCATAGCCCAACCGTACAGATTATTAGCATCCCAATACTATATGTATTTAGTCGACCATTTCAAATCGAAATCTTCTTTCATGTAGGGATTGTTAGCTTCAGAATATCTGTGGGAGATCATCGAGATGCCACCTCTCGCAGCCCTTTCGAACATGAGCAACATGTCCACGTCAGATAATAATTCCAATTGGACTTCAGTGGTCTTCAACAGAGCGTCCCATGCCAGACCGTGTGCGGTGAAATACCAAGCGGGATCCAGATCATAATTTCGACAACAGATGTCTCGAAAATTTTCAAACACGTCTGCCAAGAGCAGAATGTCGGTCTTCAGATAACCTCTCGTGGTTTTCATATCGAATGATTTCCACACGTTTTTGGCGTGTTCGTAATTCTCGTGGGAAATGTTGGATTCGTATAATTTCAAATAAAAATCTTCTTTCGAAGGTAGTGCGGTGTCTTCGAATCTCTTTAGATCATTCATGTAATCGTAAGGATAGACTCCTTTCCTCAACATGACGTCTACTCGTTCTCCAAAATGTTCGCTCGTGATTTTAAATTTATCCTTGCTCATGTTATCGACTAATTTTTCCAGAGCGGTCGACATGAATTTAAAACTGTCGATGAAACGTATGGCTCTACAAATGAATTTCGTTTTTTCTTTCAACGTCTCTCCGTCGATTACTCTTTTCTCCTCCATGAGCTTCCATTTCGTGAAGGAAATGTATCTTTCTTCGCTGTTCGCGATGCAATTTAATTCTTCGTGTGAGGTGCCGAGATTTTTCACGAACAGATGACTGTCGTAACCCGATAGATTGTGAAACATCACCGGATAGAAAGCGGCGTCTCGATATTTTAAATTACACTTGCTGTGAGCTGGACCGCGATACAGACCTGTGTAATGATCGTGGTCTCTGACCTTCTTATTTTCCTTCGAATTCTCATCGAACGATTGTTTGCATATGTGACATTCAGTGGCTCTGTTATTTTCGTCCTGCTGCTCTCGCGTGATGATCATTTTTGCCGGAGTTTTAAATTTGTCATATAACATTTGAATTTTCGATTCTAACTCTTCCATGAACCTTTGAGCCACGTTGTCGTCTTCATACTGTTTCATGTAGGTGAAGGGACCCATGTCGTGTTGCGAGTCGAAAGCGCATTTCACGTAAATGCAATAGCCCGAAGGCATGTGTTTTTGATATCTTTCGACATAACTTTGAAGAGCGTTTGGTTGACAGGAACTCATTTTCGTGGTGAAACATTCGAAATCGGCGTACATGACGAATGGTACTTTTAACCTTCTATTGTGATTTTCAAACTTCATAAGGGTGTTAGGTTTGGGCATTTCGACGGCGACACCTTGATTTTCGTTGCAATATTCCTGATGTTTTGCCAACAAGTCTTCGCTGTGAAACGCGTTCATACAATTGAAACATAAAGATATCTTTGCTTTATGTTTGCTATTTTGTTTCCACAGTAATCGGCTCAGATGTTTAACCCAACAATAATGACGATTGTCACCATTCGAAATCAATAATAAAATAATCATCTTTTCTCTTCCGTGATACGAAGTCTGTCTGAGAGGATAGATCTTTTGTTTTTCGTCGTCGTATCCAAAGACGTTCACCGCTACGGTGGGATTTTGAGCTGCGAAATGTTCGATGTGTTTTAACTCTGTTGGAAAAGTCACTCCGGTCCAATCGAGATTTTTAGAAGTTTCCACATAACGAGAAACTCTATCGGAGTGTATTTCGACAGAGTATAAAGCAGAGGTGACTGCCCATTTAAAACACTGATCATCTTTATTTCTCACGTTGACCACGGCGTGTTTCTTAGCCAAGAAATACGGTAATTCCAAGTATGAAGATCCTTTCAACGAATCGTTTTTAGTTATGTGAATTTCGTGTTTCAACACCTCATCGAACGTCCAATTACTACCTTCATGTTGATAATTTGTGAGAGATGTCAACATCTTGTCTTTCATCTTTTCGAAAACGTCCGATAAATCTGAACCTCAAAATACGGGTTCGACGTTAGATCTGAAATATCCATTTTTCATGATGCTCTCGCCGGACTTCACGTCGATTTTATTCATCGCGCAATGGAATATCATCTTAATTTTTAGTCCCACGTTCATGTATTCACGAAACAAATCCAATACTTTTTTCTTCACCCATTCCATGAACAGTTTTGGATCGATTTTCTTGAATGAGGGAACCACTTCGAAAGTTTTAAAAATGCCTTTGATCACACTCTCCCGTTCTACAGGCTTCGATTGGAATAGTTCCGCTACGAGTCGTACTACATATTCTTCTCCTTTTCCTTCGTCGATTGCTCGTTGAATTTCGCTCGATATATCTCGTTTGTCTAGAATCTGAAGTGCATCACTCGTTTTCGTTTTAGTTTTTCTTTGGAAACTTGATGTTCTTCAACGGCTTTTCGTTTAGTCGTCTTCTTATTTTTCACAATCGAAACGTTTTTGGTTTTTTTCGACGTCGGCATTTCGATTCCTTTTACTATCTTCTCATTTTTCACAACCGATGCATCTTTTGACGTCGTTGCTATCGACATTTCGTTTGCCTTTCTAGCGTTTTGCAAATATTCTTGTATGACTTCAATTTTTTTGGATTTAGTTCTATGATTTCTGAAATGTGAAATTTGTAATAGTTTACAAATCTCGTTTAACTGAGGTACGGTTTTCTCATTTAAATTTACCATTGTTTTATCTGTTTGCTTCATTTGTAAGAATATTTTTTTGGAATTTTGTATTAAATAACTTGTTAAAAAAGTTTTGCTTTTTTACTCTTTTTATATATATATAAAAAAGTTAAATTTTAACATCTTTTTTTTTTTTAATACAAAATTTAAAATATACATTATTTGCAAGAATTCATAAAAACCAAATAATCGATCAGGACAACAACACCTAAAAGATGCGAATTAAAATTGAAACGAGATGAAGCGTATAAGAAATTCGGTTTTAATATCTATACATTACAACAACACGATCCCATCGAATTGAATGAGGTTGAGATGGAGGAGTTAGAGCACTACTACAACAAATATCGATGTGTTTGAAATTGGACGAAGCCATGCTCGATTTGTTTTACAAGTACCAAAGCGATCTGCTGAATAATATCATCGTCACCGAAGACAGAGAATTCGACAAGGGCGATTTGTTGATGTTCTATGGAAGTTACATATATCCAATAATCTCACTCGAACTTGTGGACAAATCAGGTGGTGAGAGCGCATTCACCGATGTAAAAAAACTCAAAAGAGTAAAAATAAACATTCAAAACATTTTCGTAAGTGGAAAAATGACGAATGTCAACATGCTAATAACGGACTTGGAAATATAAACAATAGAGAGATTGATTTTTAGCGAAGAAGAAGGAAAAAAAAGTAATGAGATCTAAAGATGATTTCATTACTTTTTACAAAAAAATTTTCACATTAAAGTAAATTAAAATTTAAAAAAACAACTTTTTTATATAAATATAAGGAGCAAAAAAAAAACTTTTTAAACAAATTATTAAAATACAAAATTTAAAATATACATTATTTACAAAAGCTAAATAATCGATCATGATGACAACATCCACAACGGAATCTCGACATAAACGTCGATGTTGTTTAATAAATCGTTATTCTCCAAAAAACCAAGAAGAAAAAAATCGTAATTTATATTTACGTGTTTCGAAAGAAAACGATACGATTTGCGATAGAAAATCGAATCCTAATACTATTAGCGGACAAAAATTAATCGACAATGTCGTTTGAACTATTAAAAAAGAAGGTTCAAGACAAATAGAATTCTTACGACTTTTACGCGAAGTCTCGCACGAGGTTCAAAACAAATTTCCGCGAAGCAGACGCGAAAAAACAACTTTTTTTATATATATATAAAGAGAAAAAAAACTTTTACAAAAAAAATTTTTCACATTAAAGAAATTAAAATTAAAAAAACAACTTTTTTTTATATATATAAGGAGCCAAAAAAAAAACAAAACTTTTTTAAACAAATTATTAAAATACAAAATTTATAATATACATTATTTGCAAGAATTCATAAAAACAAAAAAAACAAATAATCAATCATGAGGACAACAACACCTAAAAGATGCGAATTGAAATTGAAACGAGTCGAAACGTATAAGAAATTCGGTCATAAAATCTATAGATTACAACGACACGATCCCATCGAATTGAACGAGGTTGAGACGAAGGGCTTAGAGCACAAATATGACAAATATCGCATGCTTTTGAAATTGGACAAAGCCGCGCTCGATTTGTTTTACGAGTATCAAAACGATCTGCAGAACATCGTCATCGCCGAAGATAGAGAATTCGACAAGGACGATTTGTCATTGCCCTATGGAAATTACATATTTCCAAACATCTCATTCGAACTCGTGAAGAAATTGGGTGGTGAGAGCGAGTTGACCGATGTAAAAAAACTCAAAAGAGTAAAGATAAACATTCAACACGTTTTCGAAAAAGGAGAAGACATGAGTGTCAACATGCTAATAACGGACTTGGAAATATAAACAAAAGAGAGATTGATTTTTTAGCGAAGAAGAAGGAAAAAAAAAAAAGTAATGAGATCATCTTTTGATCTCATTTTTTTTTGTTTCTTCGCACTCTGTCTCGCGATATTCGTCATTATCGTCTAATTGTTTCTCCACCTTTTTATCCATTTTAAATATATTATTTTATACTTTCTATGATTTATATTTTATATAATTTTATATTATAATAACATATTCAAAATCGGTATATTCTTAAACGGCGAATTCTCACCGAGCAACAAACCCTTGCCGAGTCGCTCAACATTCTGTCCACTCTTCAGATAGAGACTGTTTCCTCTCAGAGAGTTGCCACCTCTAACGGGTGCTAGATACAATCCTTTACCACTGTCGTCTACGTGGACGCGACACACGGCTCCTGCCTTCTTCAAGAACAGAATTTCGAGGTCGCTCCACGATCTTATAACCCGGCGACACGTTTGGAAAAAAGGAATAGATCGTCGGCTGAGCGCTACCATTCACATAGCTTCCAGCAATCACGTCCACGTTCACCAGAATGCTATTGACTGCGAGAATGTCGACCATATTTTCAGATGCCGCGTGGCCTCGATACATCTTTCGATCGAATCCCAACATCTTGCCTTTAGAATCGTCCGTGTTGAAATCCACTCGAAAATTATCTTCCAAATCCAACATCGTCTGTAAGGTATTAGGACTTGGAGCGAGTCTGATCTTGTTGCTTCCCTTTCCATCCGTCTTCATTCGCGTCTGAATGTAATTGTTCAAATTGTCTATGTCATAACTCCCTTTGGGAATTCGAATCTCCAACCAATCCACTCCGTTGGAATACTTGAACGAGTTATTCTTTTCGGTGACATTGGGAAAGGAATAATAAGTCTCCAGATTCACCAACGCCATCTCGTATCTTTTCTCTCTATTCAATTCGATGGAAGGTTCGAATTTCGTAGCGAATCGAGTCGAATCGCCACTCACCACGATTTGAATGGATTGTTTTGCAGCCGTATTCTCGGCTATTCGTTCTAACAATTCTCCATGTTCGAATATTATATTTAATTTTATTTTTTTTTTATTCAAAACTAATTATTTGAAGATTTATTATTTTCTAAATTTTATTTTTACGCTCTATCTTATTATCATCAGAAACATAAAACTTGTCGAATCCACACCGATATTTTCCACGATTAAATTTGCTTGTCAAATCGATCACGACGAAATTGTAAAGTCCACCATCCCAAACCCTCTTGCAGAATCTCCTGAATTGCGCCGCGCTCATGTCGTTTGCGACGTGATCGCCGTAGATGTGATTGAGATTCTTGAGATCTTGGTGAAAGAGACATAGAAAATTAGCGTTCTCCCTTATCGTCTGTCTGGGCAATCGAAAATAATTCTGCGACAGGTAGAAACAGTCCACGTTGCTGTGTCGACCCCTAACGTAATACGATTCACATCGGTTCTGTCTCTCCAAAAGCAGATCGTCGAAAATCATGAGATTCTTATCTTCCGATTTCAGTTCTCTAGGATCCGGAACGTCGCTAGCGTTCTCATAAAATCGACACTCGACGTTCGAAGATGCATTTCTCTTCATCAGTTCCATCGCCGCACCGTCCAAAATGGTCGAAAGTGGAGCTTCACTCTTGTCGAATTCCTCCCTACTGTCAAAGATTCTGGCTATGATGTCCTTGGGCAATCTACGATCCATGCACCCTCGAAGCAATCTGTATTCGGGTTGAAACAAGCTCTTGCCAAACACGAACAATCTGTCGTAATCCAACCAGTCAGGTCGGGACAACAGATTCATCAACAGATTGGTCTTTCCACAATTCGATTTTCCCACTATCAAACCTCTTATGCTTTTGGGAAAGAACTCGTTATTCGACCTCTTGGTCGCGGCGTCGTTCCAAGACATATCTTTAATGTTCATCTTTTGTTTTATTTTTTTTTGTTATTTTAGATTCTTTTCAAACGCAAATTTTTTATGTTTTTCAAACTCAGTTTTTAATGTTATTATTTATTTATATCACACCGTCGCGAGTTCTCTTCAATCCAGATCCACTCGTCATTTTGGCTAAATCTTGTATGGGTACCACAGCATCCTTAAAATCTTTCCAACTTTTCGGCGTTCGCTCTAACGCAGCTCGCTTCGCCGGCGGACTGATCAACTTGTCGATCAACGCGTCGGCTGCCCTCTTACCAGCCACAGAAGCTATTCTACCACTGGCTTCGGAAGCGGCTTTCTTACCAGCATCCAAAGCCGTCTTCTTACCAACCTCAAACGCGGTCGATGCGAGTTTTCTACCCGCATCGCTCGTGAACGCTCGCATTATAGAAACGACGATGCCAGAACCGCCTTGAACGTACGTTCTGACGTATCCCCTGTTCTTTATCACCAACATATTTTATTTTTATAATATATTTTTGTTTTTTTCACTGGTAAATCGTTTTGTTGTTTTTAAATACTTTTATTATTCTAGTGTAAAAATTTACTATTTTATTTTTGTTTGTTTGTTTTGTTTCTCTCTACTTATTATATACACATCAATCCTTCAATTCGTTCATCAGCCTTTTATAGTGGTTTTTATTCAAAACCTTCTGTCTTAACAATTCGTCAGATATAGTATCTATCTGATTATCTAATCCTGTGTTACCAGCCCGTCTGCTCGCCATCAACAAACTCAATCTCTGAGACAGAGCGTCAGAATCGCTCGGAAGAAAAGTGGTTTTCACCCCTTTGCCAGTCACCGATTCGATGAACTTCTTGTTCATATCCCATATGGGTTTCACCACTTTCGTCCACTTGTAACCTCTGTTGGCTTTGGGTCTCGTCTCTCTGGCATCGTTATTTCTCTTCATGGCGTGGGTCTGAACCAGAATGTCGCCGTAATTGTCGAAATCCTGATCCGTGTAATCGCTAGGCTTGTCGTAAAGGAGCAATCTGCGCAGTCCATCAGTCAATTCGTATCTGTTCGAACCCACAATCAATTCATCATCGCCAATATCTACTTCTGTGTCTCCTACAAAAATTCTTCCCTCCGAATCCTTATAAAATCCATACAACAGACCTCTCTTACTGCCATCATCATCAGACGATGCGACGCTACTAGTGGTGATAGTCGAAGCTGTATCATCAGACTTTCTCTCTGTTTGAATTCCCGTGGGAACGTAATCCGGTGTAGATTGAACGGAATACCGATTTCCAAAACTAAGAGGCAACGAACCCATTCTCAAAGAACTCTCCTTTATGGGTCTCAATTCTTCGACTATCTCCTTCCTGCTTCGCTCTTGACCCTCCGTCACGGGTTTAAATATTTTTGTGGCTTCGCGTTTGAGTTCCATCTCACCAAGACGTCTGCTTCTATCAGCCGACTGAATGCCCTTCTTAGCAAGCTCAAACTCTTCTAAAATTCGATCTCGGTGTCTAGAATCCATCTGTAAAAACATCTTTCGTTTTTAATTGTTAATGTTCCTTTAAGTATGCTAATGCGAGTTATTTTATTATTTTCAAAATTAAATGTATAATTATTTTTATGTTTATGTTTTTTTCTCTCTCCTATATATATCGATCACTTTTTTTTATTTATTTCCTCGGGTATTCCCCCCGCTCACGTCAGAAATGGAAGCGTTCGAAGTCGTCCGTCAAGTTTTTTTTCCAAAAAAAAATCCGGGTATTCCCCCCTCCCCACGACGAGGGGAGATAACTCTGTATGATCAAGTTTATGAGAATCGAGCAATCTGATTGGTCAATTGGCGGAGAATCGAGCAGTCTGATTGGTCAATTAGTTGAGTTTGGGAATTCCCACTATGGGAATTCCCCTAATGACGTCATAAATGGGAAAAACCCACCGCCTCAAAAACAATTGGGGATTCTGGACTGGTCAAGAATCCCCAAACCGGTTTTTGATACTAGACCAGAATTTTTGCTCGCGTTCACCAACGATGGATCGATGGTCTGATCTGCGATGGGAACGTTGACAAAATTTTTAAAGTAAAAAAAAGGTGAAAATACACAATTTCACCTTTTTTTAACTTTTTTTTTAAAAACGCGAGACATTCAACGTTCACCACGAGTATTTGAACGTTAAAAGTGCGATCTAGGAGTCACAAAAAAACAGGGGATTCAAAGACCACTGAACATTTTTGTGAACAAGCGTGCGATTTAACACTGAATCCCACGTTGGTAAACGCATCGTGTACGTATTGTGTACACGTACATGTACAAAGTGGTAGTGTATCCCCACTCTACACCTACTCTTCGAGCTTTTGGTTTTTGGTATACATTGCACTAGCCATTATATCCACGTTATTAAACGCGATTCACCTCACAAAACTCGCGAGGTGAATCGGCAAATCGTTTTTTCACCGATCAAATCGCACCCTAATCCCCGACTCAAAAGCCGTTTGCCGATTCTGAGACACTGTCCCAGAATCGGCAAACCACCTTTTTGATGCTGTCTTAGAATCGGCAAAGCGTTTTTTTTTTCGTGTTCACCAACGATAGATTGAAGGTCTAATCCACGATGGGAACGTAAACAAAGATTTTTATGTAAAATAAAATGTACAATTTCGTACATTTTTCACTTTTTTTACATTCGACACGTTCGCCAACGGGTATTTGAACGTTAAAAGTGCGATCTAGGAGTCTCAAAATAACAGCCGATTCTGGGACATCATAAACACGACATTTTTTTTGGAACAAGCATGCGATTTAACACTGCATCCTACGATGGTAAACGCACCATCTACCATGTACCGCACAGTACATGTACAACGTGTCCCAGAAACGACCTATATTACCTACTAACGTAAAATGTTGGATAAGCAAGCTCCTAGTGTGACACAGTCAGGACCGGGGAGAGAAAATTCGGGCCCTGGGGTAATTCTGTTACGCCAACTCACAGGACCCTTTCGAAAGTGTGTGTGTAGTGGTGGTGGTGGTGGGGTAGGGGGAGGGGGTGGTGATCACGGGATGTATTTATTACGAGGGCAACAGTCACGAACAATAATGGGGGATTAGGGATCCCTCCACGAAAAGTTGAAATCTGCTATTAAATAGAGCCTTCTTGCGGCTTTAGGATGAAAATTCACGTTATCTTTTTGCCCTCAAATGACGTTTTAAGCTGCATGTTTCATATTTACAAATTCATCAGTGGTCATCTAGTGACACGAGTTATAGCTTCTGGCTGCACAATTCTTCTTGTTTATTTCGTCAAGCAGACCTAATAAGGTTATCGCCCAAGAACCGTTGGTCATATACAGAGAACCATTTGATGACATTTGATAGAGACCCCTCCTAACATTTTAGTACTATACGACGCGGAACTTTGGGGTACCTGAACCTAACCTAGGAGTCATAGACTCCCTGGTCAGGCCCAGGTTGGCAAAAGTTCCGGGTCCTGGGGTTACTAACCCACACAAACTCTCAAATCGGCCCGGGACACAGTCGAAACTATACTTATATGAAGACATTGAATATTAGGCCAAGACGGAGTCAAACTGACCCATCATTACGAAAGAACATTTTTTTTATTTTCTTCTGCTTTATCGAAATATCTCTCATGGGAATCCCATCTCCGATGAGCTCCATTGGCAGCATTTCAAGTGAAAGAGGAATAGCTTGGTGGGGCCCAAATTGTACGCCCGAAATATATGAGTGACAACCATAGACAATATACTGCGTTGCTGATAACGAAATCAATCATTTCTGATTTCCAAAAGCACCCTTGCCACAAAAAAGCCACAACCCCTCTCCTCCCCTCTCCAACACCATTTCAACTTTTCAGATTTGTGGGCAGTTAATATATCGTCGGCTGAGTGCTAGAATGTTCTATGTTCCATATGGGGACATAGAACATTCTAGCACTCAGGCGATGATATATAAAAATCGGAAATTTATTGCTGCCGACAAATGAGTAAAATGAGCACCAGAAAATAAAGTGCGATAACCCTCCTTCCTTCCCAGTACATCTGACAACCTTTCAAAATACTCTGAGAATCTACAGATTATATACAGTACGCGGCGGTTGGATTATCATGCTAAATCGCAATGGGGTAGATTTTTGACCAGGCAAAAAAAAAAAAATCGCAATTTTTCCCCCCAAAATCACACGGTACACTTGCAGACTATTTGCTATAGACCACCAAGTGAACCCGATGGTCCATGAGACAAGAAATTTGCTTGTGCTTCTTGTGTTTTTTCCTATAATCACGTAAATAACCATCGGTGAAAAATCTACCCTACCGCGACTTAGTGGTATTCCACCCTTCCTGAGTCCCTCCACATACTGTATACGTATAGGATAGATTTGTTTGTAAAAAATTCTTATTATCGTCCCTCAGATATCATTCCAGATTCCAGCCTCTTCAGACTAGATAAACGAACCGAATGTTAGATCCCGCCATTCAGAAGCTTAGTATTGAAAGGGTTTATGCAAGAAATTCACTTACAAGAAATCTGTCTCCTATCTGTAGCCCAACTCATCTGCAGTGCGTTCACTCCGCCTTTTCCAACTATCGCAGGGCCGTACGCATTATATTTTATAAATATTTTAACCATAATTTTAACCGTACTAATGTTGTATTTGAAAGAAAAAAGTAAGCTGGTGCCAATGGCCGTTGACATCCCTTTTTGTATGGTTTAATCGACCATTGTTCGGAGCAAAATACTTCAGATCTGCCATATAGACTTCTTATTTTTTGCTGCTGTGATGGGTAGAGATCAAATCTTGAATGAGAATGGCGCGTCTGCTGAAGAAATCACTAGTTAGTTTATTCTCAAATTAACGGAAAAACTTATTAGAATAGCGGTTAGGACAGGACACTCGAATTAACCGTTATTGTAATGAATTTA
Source organism: Pictodentalium vernedei (assembly GCA_031216915.1). Classification (NCBI taxonomy): domain Eukaryota; kingdom Metazoa; phylum Mollusca; class Scaphopoda; order Dentaliida; family Dentaliidae; genus Pictodentalium; species Pictodentalium vernedei. Next base: position 745,156,469 of record CM062296.1, read on the forward strand.
TTACAATAGCGGTGGGTGGAAATATGTACGTCAGCCCCTCTAATAAGTTTATTACAATAGTCGTCGTTGAAAATATTTGCATCAACCGCTATTGTAATAAGTTTATAATAATAGCGGGTGATGAAAAAGTTTGCACCAACCAGTATGGTAACGATTTTATTACAATATCGCTTGATGAAAAAGTTTGTTTCAACCGCTATTGTAATAGTTTTATATTACCAGGGACGTAGCTAGACGGGTTTTCAGTGGGGGGGGGGGGGGGGGGGGGGGGGGGGAGGAGTGTGTATGTTTGTGTGTGTGTAAGGGGGGGGGGGGTTGATCTATAAAAATTCCAACCAGGGATGGTACTTAAAGGGGTGCCACCTCCCATGCCCCCTCCGTTGGCTGGGGGGGGGGGGGGGGATTTTTCAAAACGTTGACTAAGAGTGACTGTACCGGGAGTTTTTAAGGCATTCAGAGAATACTTCCAAGACGTTTAAATGGCTGTAGCTAAATATCTGCATAATTTGAGGTTTAAAGACAGCATTTCTTGTGGTACTGTAATCTGTGAGAGGTACGGGAAGATTCGACTTCTGGAAGATTCAGTGAAAATGAGGTACAAAGGAGAGGGTTCATATGCTTATCGGAGAGATTGGAAAGAATGGGACACGGGGTGTCATCAAGCACTTCGACTTATGCAGAGTGTTGGGAGGAGAGGAGAAGCGTGGAAATGGGTAGGCAGTTGGGAGCACAGGGAAAATCAAAGCCTTCTCATGCACCAGAGAACCGCGACGAATCAGCGACCGGTATTATTATTATTAATTATTATTATTATTATTATTATTATTATTATTATTATTATTATTATTATTATTAAGCGAAAGCCATAAACCACTGTCAGATAACCTTAACCCTTTACCCAACGTAACGGCCAAAACCGGCCAGCGCTATTCTCAAAAATCGCCAAATAATTTTCAAAATATTTTCATTTTTTGTCTCAAAAACATAGGTTATGACCCCTCGTTGGAACGAGCTCGTTGAGCTCGTTCCAACGAGGGGTCATAACCTATGTTTTTGAGACAAAAAATGAAAAAAATTAGTTATTCAAGAATTATTTTTGAAAGTGTCGTCTGCTTTTCATGTTGGGTAAAGGGTTAAGACATCAAATACCGGAGCCAAATCTTCCCGGCCGAATCTTCCTGCGGCCAAAAAAAGACAAGGCCAAAATCTTCTCGAGGGCGAGTCTTCCCGTCCCCGTGTGTAAGTAAAGGCCGTATTTGCCTTCATATGGCATTTTGTCAATTACATAGATGTACATGTATGGGGAATGCTAAAAAAATCAGTATTTACCCAATTCTTTATTAATTAATCATCTCAAATATTAGATCAGGCTGAGCAGTGAGCAAACTAATCTTCCAATACAAACTGCTGTCTGCGAATGTATTGCACTTTAGTCTCGTAATGTGCCCTGTATACTGGCCTCATTGATCACCAGCTTATGACTATTGTGAGCACCAAATTTACCAACTTGTTTGTTTTCCGCAATTTTTGATATAATTCAAAAAAGTGTTTGCTGAGTGGTCGGAAAATCTTGCGTTGTTCGATCAAAATTTTGTCTGTGGGAGTCTGCTGTTGGAATTTCACGGAAATGTAGCACCACATTCAGAAAAACCTCCGTTACAGCAATGCTTCGAAATTTCAACTGTTGGAATTTTTGCCAGAAAAATTTCCAACCTTCTTGATTTTTGGACAAATACCTCCCCCCCCCTCCCCCTAGTTACGTCCCTGTATATAACAATAACGGTTAAATGACATGTATTTGTCTGGGGGAAAGGTGTCCTTATGAAGGCTGCCCCCCTCCCCCTCACCTACCCATTATAGCGTTCGGCGTCCCCGTTTCCTTGCGTATTTATCTTTCCGTTCGATCGTTTTGTTTTTTTTTCCGAAATTAATCACCAACACATCCTTCCCGTTCCACCCTGCCATTTATAGTTCGAAAAATGCTCACAGGCCTGGTGCTGATGCCAACGAAAATTGCGATAATCTTTGCACCCAACACTCTAAGAATTTTTGTCTGATCGTTATTACGTCGTCGAGTCTCTTTTATTCTCGTGATAATCAATTGGGCTTGAAACACACAGGTTCAGATTTTGCAACAAAACCATTCAGAACGTCGAACGAATAATGTGTGCTTTTCTCAGCTGCACTATTTTTTTTATTAACACCTCCCTATATTCTCGTTGAGTGAGTTTTCATTTTTAAACAATTGGATGTGATGAAGGAGGGAATGGGGGTAAACAGATGTCAAAGAGTTTAACCATTGACTCTTCGACAACGCGCTGCTGAGCTATTTCGTTTCGCTCTGCAGCTCAAAACAGATTTTTCGGTCAATCACAGAATTCCTTGAGGACGGAATTGATCTGAACAACTCCGGTGCCGACTGGATTATTAAAAATGTAAATTACCTTATAGTTTGAATGTTTTACATTTCAATGACCTCTACAGTTTCTTTAATATTGTGTAACCTGCACATGCAGTGCTGTATATTTGTCAAATACTACGTATATTTTTCACGAAGAAGGATGATGTGGTCAAGTTTCTCAATTCGTGCAACTGATTGGAAAAATCGCTTCGTTCGTTGAGCTTTGTTTGCAGCAATAAATATCCGATTTTAAATATCGACTGCAAACAAAGCTAAAAAGTTGAGCTTCGCAAATACCAGCCAGTAGCAGTTAGTCCAAGAACGACAACTCACTTTCCGATAGAGGCTACACCTGTCGTCTAACGTGTTTTGAAAACACCAATAAATAAAAATGGACGGAGAAGGGGGTGGAGGTGACCCATATATGCCTTCCAAGCAAAGTAGCTATTCTTGTGCATGTACTGGTGCCCCTGCTTGTTGGCGAGCTACGCTCAGGCGAGAAGTCTACAATCATCTATAAGTTAGTCTCAACAATGCCGTCGAAAAAGCCGCAGCAGATTACTGTGGCTAGCTTTGAGAATGAATTTATTTATAAACTTCGTGAAAGACTCGTGACAGTGAGACTTTCTTTGAACTACCGTATTAAGATTAGCTTTCCGTTTGTGTGCAATTCTGCCTGGCAAAAGTGCTCTAATGATCGCAAAAGGACAATCTTCCACACCAATACCTGAAAACAAATAAATGTGGGGGTGATAACCACCCCTAGAATGAACGTCACGCCCTCCCTCGCATATCTTCCCCGTGGAAAAAGATCGACTAATTTTTCCCTCGCTCTGCGAAACTCTTCCCTTCCCAACCTGATTTTTTTTCAAGTTGACTTATTTTTATTCTCAGATTTAGATATTCAGTCCCCACTAGCTATTGGTAAATGAAAAATTTTATCAAACTTTCCTGGTCATTTTGGCCATTGTTCTAGAAAAAGGGATAATAATTTCTGTGGAATTTACTAATAAAGAAATTCTAAACATCCATTTTGGTTTTGACGATCAGTTATGGGCATAACAGATACTTTACATCGTACACGAAGGCCTACTCTACGGAGTGTACCGAATTTTTCTCAATGCGGGGCAAGAGATCGTGGCCTGCGTATTGTCACCTCACCCAACTAATCTTGTCCGAGGCCTGGCTGAAAAAACGAAACAATTTTTAGAAAAAATAGTTATGTAACAAATAAAACACTTGTAATTAAGTCGTTCAATTGGTTTTAAGAAAAAACAATTCCTAGGCGCATGGTGGTTATGGTGGTGGTCGGAGGAAGGGGGGGGGGGGGGTATCGCTTCCTGCGCGTATCTTTCTCCTCCCCTACTCAGCTTGGTAGCTAAAAAAATGTTTTTTTTCTCTTGAGCGGGTCATATTATGGTATGGCAGTGTCTATCTGTCTTTCTGTCCGTCCATCTGTCCGAAACCCTTTGCTTGTCCTCACAATAACTTGAAAATGAAATGCACCATGGATCCTATTTTTGTGGTGAATTAGTGTGACTAGAGGAATGTTCCTTTTGATAATCAGTTTTCTGCTATATCCATCCAATATGACCGCGATGACAGCCATCTTGGCATTTTTGTAGTTTTTGCTTTAACTTGAAAATAAAATGCACCATGTTTTCTATTTTTTAGGCTGGATAGTAGTATGTCATGCACGTTTGAGGTATAGTTTGGGGGACCTCGGAAGTGACGTCATGTCACGTGACGTAGTGGCGCCATGTTGTGTTGTCATGGTAACCCGCGTGAGCGGCCATGTTGTGACGTCATCTCCATAGTGATACGTGGTGTTAGTGTGCATGCGCAGCGCGTGTTGTTAGTGTGATACGTGTTTCCGTCGTCCATTTTGTATACTGGAGGCCGCCATCATGGTTTCTATGGTAGCACGTGATTGCTATGTTACCCAATTGTTCTGCAATAGGACGGGGTATGTTCGGAAGGTGTGTTCGATTGTAGAAGAGTAAATCTAATTACCACAAACAACCCGACAATCCTTCCAAATCACCAAAATCCACCCGAAATCACCGAAATTGACTTTATTTCCCCAATTTATCGGCTTAGTACGTTGTGTCATAGTACTAAGGGGGTATAACGGGTGCGTTCGATTGAACAGGAGTAATGTTCTGGCTTAGAATTCTCCCAGAATCCTTTTTTGGATCCTTATCCCATGACGTTGTTCCCATTAAAAGACACATTCCTTTGGTCATTACCCAGAATTCTCTGCTTCTATCTATATATGTAATAGTTATCGTTTATCTGGCCATGTTCTTTTATTCTGTAAATCTAATTACCACAAACAACCCGACAATCCTTCCAAATCACCAAAATCCACCCGAAATCACCGAAACTGACTTTATTTCCCCAATTTATCGGCTTAGTACGTTGTGTCATAGTACTAAGGGGGTATAACGGGTGCGTTCGATTGAACAGGAGTAATGTTCTGGCTTAGAATTCTCCCAGAATCCTTTTTTGGATCCCTATCCCATGACGTTGTTCCCATTAAAAGACACATTCCTTTGGTCATTACCCAGAATTCTCTGCTTCTATCTATATATGTAATAGTTATCGTTTATCTGGCCATGTTCTTTTATTCTAGAGTATACTCCAGTAACGTAGAAGCGCCTATTAGTTGGAACAGTTTACCTTATTATTACTATATTTAGCAATTTCTGGTCTATTCTTCTTAGTTCTGACCCTATTCCAAGTACTCTTGTTGTTTCATTTATCTAGATAATAACTAACCAATCAGATTGCTTGATTTCCCATAACCTGTATGCAGAGTTATCTCCCTTCTGTATAATAAAAGCCTATATCCAATGGTCATATCCCATGGAATCCCATTTTTTGCAAAACACCTGTGGCTATGGAATCCCTTTTTTGTCGTATGAGGCCATGAGGGCTATGTAAAAGCCCTCAATGAGTCCTCATTTATTATCCCTCATAGCCTCATTGAATTTTGAGGTTATGAGGACCATTAAAAATCCCTCAATGAGGTATAATTTACTACGACTCTTAGCCTCATTTCAGTATTTGAGGATACCTATGGCCTGGAATTGTATTATTCGAGGATACCTACCGAGGATATCTTTAGGAGAATCCCTTTTTTGTCGTATGAGGCCATGAGGGCTATGTAAAAACCCTCAATGAGTCCTCATTTATTATCCCTCATAGCCTCATTGAATTTTGAGGTTATGAGGACCATTAAAAATCCGTCAATGAGGTATAATTTACTACGACTCTTAGCCTCATTTCAGTATTTGAGGATACCTATGGCCTGGTATTGTATTATTCGAGGATACCTATCGAGGATACCTTTAGGAGAATCCCTTTTTTGTCGTATGAGGCCATGAGAGCTATGTAAAAGCCGTCAATGAGTCCTCATTTATTATCCCTCATAGCCTCATTGAATTTTGAGGTTATGAGGACCATTAAAAATCCCTCAATGAGGGATTTTTAATACGACTCTTATCCTCATTTCAGTATTTGAGGATACCTAAGGCCTGGTATTGTATTATTTGAGGATACCTATTGAGGATACCTATTGAGGATACCTTTTGGAGAATCCCTTTTGTGTCGCATTAGGCTATGTGAAAGCCCTCAATGGGTCTAATGTAGCCTTACCAACCGCTTCCATGTTGTCGGCAAAGCTCCAAAGCCATTACAGGTCTATGGCCTATCTGTCCTATCATTAGCTTCTACAGCAGTCTTGTTCCATTGCGGCCTTCTACCAGTACTATTGGCTTCTGTTATTCTGTCCCATATCTCATCCATTACTTCCTAGCTATACCTATCTCAGTCTCGACTATAACATTGATCAAGGTTGAATCAGATTTCCCCTGTATACATATAAGGCATTCCGTTATTGAGATTCCTAGCCGAGTCCGTAAAATTTGGATTCCGTGTTTTAACATCGACACTCGAGGGTATGGAAAGGGATTGGTAACACTCAGTGACCACAAGACTCTGAAAAAAGACAACCAACCACTACAAAACAATTAAGTACAGATCCAACAGAACCAATTGTGAACAAAACAAAGTGATAGGAGGTCAAACTAGTCTGATTGATCGAACTAGTTGGACAGCATGAACAGATCTGATCAAATACAAATAAGATGGAAGTGAACAAAACAAAGTGAACAAAGTTTAGGACTATAACCCCTAAATATAACCCTCTTGAACTGTTTGAATGAACTCTAACCCTAATGAAGGTATTAACACCCTTTGAACTGAATGAATGAACTATAACCCTTATGAATGTATATATAATTAACCCCTTTGAACTGAATGAAGTATAACCCTTAACTATATCCCAGTGTTAACACCCCCTTTTGAACAAATTTTACAGCCTTAATAAAAATATAACGAAAGATGATCTGAATTTTTAAACTACAACCCATTAAACTAAATTCTTCCAATAGGGAAGGGGAATACCTTCGAGTGTCGATGTTAAAACACGGAATCCAAATTTTACGAACTAGGCTAGGAATCTCAATAACGGAATGCCTTATATGTATACAGGGGAAATCTGATTCAACCTTGATCAATGTTATAGTCGAGACTGACATAGTTATAGCTAGGAAGTAATGGATGGGATATGGGGCAGAATAACAGAAGCCAATAGTACTGGTACAAGGCCGCAATGGAACAAGACTGCTGTAGAAGCTAATGATAGGACAGATAGGCGATATACCTGTAATGGCTTTGGAGCTTTGGCGACAAGATGGAAGCAGTTGGTAAGACTACATTAGACCCATTGAGGGCTTTTACATAGCCTAATGCGACACAAAAGGGATTCTCCGAAAGGTATCCTCGATAGGTATCCTCAAATAATACAATACCAGGCCATAGGTATCCTCAAATACTGAAATGAGGATAAGAGTCGTATTAAAAATACCTCATTGAGGGATTTTTAATGGTCCTCATAACCTCAAAATTCAATGAGGCTATGAGGGATAATAAATGAGGACTCACTGAGGGCTTTTACATAGCCCCCATGGCCTCATACGGCAAAAAAGGGATTCTCCTAAAGGTATCCTCGATAGGTATCCTCGAATAATACAATACCAGGCCATAGGTATCCTCAAATACTGAAATGAGGCTAAGAGTCGTAGTAAATTATACCTCATTGACGGATTTTTAATGGTCCTCATAACCTCAAAATTCAATGAGGCTATGAGGGATAATAAATGAGGACTCATTGAGGGTTTTTACATAGCCCTCATGGCCTCATACGACAAAAAAGGGATTCTCCTAAAGATATCCTCGATAGGTATCCTCGAATAATACAATACCAGGCCATAGGTCTCCTCAAATACTGAAATGAGGCTAAGAGTCGTAGTAAATTATACCTCATGGAGGGATTTTTAATGGTCCTCATAACCTCAAAATTCAATGAGGCTATGAGGGATAATAAATGAGAACTCATTGAGGGCTTTTACATAGCCCTCATGGCCTCATACGACAAAAAGGGATTCCATAGCCACAGGTGTTTTGCAAAAAAATGGGATTCCATGGGATATGGCCATTGGATATAGGCTTTTATTATACAGAAGGGAGATAACTCTGCATACAGGTTATGGGAAATCAAGCAATCTGATTGGTTAGTTATTATCTAGATAAATGAAACAACAAGAGTACTTGGAATAGGGTCAGAACTAACAAGAATAGACCAGAAATTGCTAAATATAGTAATAATAAGGTAAACTGTTCCAACTAATAGGCGCTTCTACGTTACTGGAGTATACTCTAGAATAAAAGAACATGGCCAGATAAACGATAACTATTACATATATAGATAGAAGCAGAGAATTCTGGGTAATGACCAAAGGAACGTGTCTTTTAATGGGAACAACGTCATGGGATAGGGATCCAAAAAGGGATTCTGGGAGAATTCTAAGCCAGAACATTACTCCTGTTCAATCGAACGCACCCCTTATACCCCCTTAGTACTGTGGCACTACGTGCTAAGCCGATAAATTGGGGTAATAAAGTCAATTTCGGTGATTTCGGGTGGATTTTGGTGATTTGGAAGGATTGTCGGGTTGTTTGTGGTAATTAGATTTACTCTTCTACAATCGAACACACCTTCCGAACATACCCCGTCCTATTGCAGAACAATTGGGTAACATAGCAATCACGTGCTACCATAGAAACCAAGATGGCGGCCTCCAGTATACAAAATGGACGACGGAAACACGTATCACCCTAACAACACGCGTTGCGCATGCGCACTAACATCACGTATCACTATGGAGATGACGCCACAACATGGCCGCTCACGCGGGTTACCATGACAACACAACATGGCGCCACTACGTCACGTGACATGACGTCACTTCCGAGGTCCCCAACCGAGGTCCCCCAAACTATACCTCAAACGTGCATGACATACTACTCTGGATTAGTGTGCCTTGAGGAAAGTTCCTTTCGATAATCAGTTTCCTGCCATATCCAACATGGCCGCCATGACAGCCATTTGAATTTTTTTTATATAATTTAATCCAATGTTGGATTTTATGAGTCTGGATTCTCACTCGCAGCACCCCATTTGTAGCAACACACTTTCAGCACCCCATTTTACGAGATGAACCGAAGAGTCATATGTGTAGTCACTCGTTCGGCCAATTGCTCTATAGCTGATTTGCTTGATAAGATTCGAGTAGTTTGAGTAAGCAGATTGTATTCGACTGCAAATAGTATAGTGGAAGACAAGTATGATAGTGATATGAACCAGGTCCCGTAGCTAGTGTAATTATAGGTATTAACCCTTTACCTAACATGAAAAGCAGACGACACTTGCAAACAAAATTCTTGAATAATCATTTTTAGCTCAACTTTGACGTAAGTCAAATCTGAGCTTATGCCATGGCCAGTCGTCCGTCTGTCCGTGTCCGTCTGTCCGTCAACAATTCAATATGACTCGGGCTAGAGGCCGTATTTATGAACCGATCTTTACGAAACTTCTTGGGTACCTTTGTTAACACCGTGGGACGAGAACGAGTGTTTTGGGGTCCGGTCCGAAATTCAAGTTGGCCACTGGCAGCCATTTTGTACAAAATTAGGTGCAGTTAGATTTTTGCGCAGAACTTCCATATCAAAGCTCTGATTTGAATTATTTTTGTATGAATGTTTAGTAACATGGGATACATCACATCTAATACGGGTTTTTTTCTCATGCGTAAATTATGCAAATTAGACTAACTTTGATGTATTTAGTGTTACTTTCAGCACTGTAAGTGCAAATGCCAATAAGGCTCGGGCTAGAGGTCGTATTTATGAACCGATCTTTACGAAACTTCTTGGGTACCTTTTGGTATCACCGTGGGACGAGAACGAGTGTTTTTGGGTCCGGTCCAAAATTCAAGATGGCCGATGGCAGCCATTTTGTACAAAATTAGGTGCAATCAGATTTTTGCGCAGAACTTCCATATGAAAGCGCTGATTTGAATAATTTTTTGTGTGAATGTTTAGTACCATGGGATACATCACATATAATACGGGTTTTTTTCTCGTGCAGAAATTATGCAAATTAGATGAACTTTGACTTTTTCAGTGCTACTTTCACACATTAAGTACACATGTCAATACGGCTCGGGCTAGGGGCTGTATTTATGAACCGATCTTCACGAAACGTCTTGGGTACCTTCGTTATCACCCTGGGACGAGAACGAGTGTTTCTTGGTGTGGTCCAAAATGCAAGATGGCTGCCAGTGGCCATTTTGTACCGAAATTAGGTCTGATCAGTTTTTTGTACACAACTTCTACACGGCTCAGGTTAGAGGCCGTATTTATGAACCGATCTTTACGAAACTTCTCGGGTACCTTTGTTATCACCGTGGGATGAGAACAAGTGTTTTTGGGTGTGGTCCGAAATTCAAGATGGCCACCAGCAGCCATTTTGTACCAAAAGTAGTGCAATCAGTTTTTTTGTACAGAACTTCTGTATGAAAGTTCTGATTTGAATAAATTTGTGTATGAATGTTTAGTAACATGGAATACAACACATATAATACGGGTTTTTTTCTCGTGCAGAAATTATGCAAATTAGATAAATTTTGATTTTTTCAGTGCTACTTATACACAGTAAGTGCACATGTCAATGCGGCTTGGGCTAGAGGCTGTATTTATGAACCGATCTTCACGAAACTTCTTGGGTACCTTTGTTAGCACCTTGGGACGAGAACGAGTGTTTCTGGGTGCGGTCCTAAATTCAAGATGACTGCCAGTGGCCATTTTGTACCGAAATTAGGTCCAATCAGTTTTGTGTCATTTTTTATACGGCTCGTATTTATGAACTGATCTTCATGAAACTTCTTGGGTACCTTTGTTATCACCTTGGGACAGGAACAAGTGTTTTGGGGTGCCTTGTTATCACTGTGCTATGAGAACAAATATTTTGGGGTTCAGTCAGACCCACTCTAGGACTCAAAGATTTATTTTCTAGTTTAGCATCTGACTGTCGCCCACCTTCACAATACTTTACCTACACATTTGTTACAGGCTACGGTCAGTATTTATGTACAGACCGTTACAATACTTATATGTACCTTTGTTATCAGGTCATTACCTAGATGTTTGGCATAGCTGTGTCACATACTATACATGTACATGTCTTAACAAGTTGAGCTACAGTGTCATTGACACTTTCATTTTCATTTTTTGTCTCAAAAACATAGGTTATGACCCCTCATTGGAATGAGCTCGTTCCAAGGAGGGGTCATAACCTATGTTTTGAGACAAAAGTTGAAAATATAATGAAAATTAATTGGCGCTTTTTTTTAGAATAGCGCTGGCCAGTTTTGGCCGTTACTTTGGGTAAAGGGTTATGAGCCATAGTAGTGCCACAAGTTAGTAATTATGAGATACTCTAGTTTGGGGCAGAATAGCGGTAGCCAATAGTAATGCTGATAGAACTATATAGTAATGGTAAATACAACAGAGGCTGTTCGTAGGATATATAGTTGAAATCGTGATAGGCGTCAATGATAAGACTACTAGGAGTTGTATAGGAGCTTGGAGTCCCACTCTCGAAATCCCACTTCTGGAATTCTTTTTACTGAATCCCGCTCAGAGAATCTCTTTTGGGGGAACGTCTGTGGTTATATAATCCCTTTCTTTCGAGAAGAGTCGTATGTGGAGTCACTCGTTGCACAACTGCCTGAGTGGTGCCTGTTCCAGTTACTGCACAAATGACACTTGGACTTATTCGTATTAATGTGGCAGTGGGTGGGGTTTAGATGAATGGACTGCTGTGATTGGTTAGTTGCAGTAAAGTGATCTGATTAGATGATCCAGATAAAAACAACATGACCCATGGATGCTGTTAGGACCTTGAACATGAGTGCCCAGAAAAGGTTTAGAACTTGTCAGAACAGACCATAAAAGCTAAAAATATGAACAATAAGCGAAACCTAGTGAAAGGCTTTTCCACGCTGCAGGAGTAAACAATCGAATATGGCTGGGTAAACAGAAACAATATCATAGCTCATAGATACACAGATAGAAGCAGAGGATTCCGAAGAAATCCGAACTAGTAAAATAGATGTCCGGACCATTTGAGTAGTTCTAGGAAGTACCCGAGCATTTCCGGAAAATTCGAACCAGCAGCAGTACTCTTATTCAATCGAACCCCCAGAAAACACCCTTCGTATTAGAAGACTTTGGGTCCAATATTAACCGTGTGCAATCAATGATGGCGATCGAGATAGGTAGAAACTGACGATTCTTGCGTTTGGGTAAATTATCGGGTTGATTGTGGGAATTAGATATACTCTCGTTTAATCGAGCACACCCTCCGAACAAACTCCCGTCATATTAGAGGATTTTGGGTCAAATGGCAGTCATGTACCAAACAAAATGGTGCCCTCCAGTTTTTAAAATGGATGACTGACGCAAGTCTCCCTAATAACTCGCTGCGCATGCGCTCTGATACCACGTATCAATGTTGTAATGACGTCACAACATGGCCACTAATGCGGGCTACTATGTCAACCAAGCATGCCATAACTGGGTCACGTCAATATGACGTAGCGCTGACTCGCGCAAGAGATCATGCCTGAGACCCTGTTGAATTAGGGCGAAAACACACCCAACGCACCTGGAAACGGTTGCACCGGCAAAAGGCTCCAGATTCGATTGGAATATTACGCTGCTTGCACCGGCAAATTTCTGGCAACAAGGAACGAATGGGTACATGCTACATTACTGTTGGACGCTGGACATTCGTTTGACATTCACCTGCAATCATTGTATTGTTCGGCATTTGACACACGTTAGACATACGTTGACATTCACCTATAGTCAGTTTCATGTTCCGCGTTTGACATTCGCCTGTAGCCAGTTTAACGTTCGGCGTTTGATATTCGTTTGGCATTCGTCAGTCTCACGTCCTGATACTAACTGCAGGTGAATGGCAAATCAACAAGAATGTCAAACATCGAACGTCAAACTAACTTCGGGCGAATATCAAACGAATGTCCAACGCCCAACACCAAACTGACTGAATATGAATTTCAACAAATGTCCAACGCCAAACGTCAAAACTAATTCCACGGACCTGTGAGAATGTCATAAGCAGTCGCGATGCCGAAATATTTAGGCCTGTTGTTGCGAAAAGGTTAGTGAAAATTTGTAAGGAAAAACGTATCATCGATGCTTCTAATTGAGGTAATTAGATAATGTATCTTTTTATTACAAATTAACACTGTCAAGGGTTTTTCTCCAGCTTGTAGGAAGTAAATATATGTACAAAAACAAACTTCTCGAGAGAGCAATTTCCATGCAGAAAGGTTAAACTATGAGAAATATGTGTAAAAAGAGAGAAGATATATGTCCTCTCTTGACCCTTCCCAGTAATTCCGAGCATTCGGAGGATTCGGGGATATCTAATGAAGTCGTCCGTCCGTCCGTCTGTCCGTCGAAACGTTTTGCATTGTAATTTCAGTCATCTGTCGGATTTGGATCTCTTTTTGGTATGCTGATAGACCCGCTTGGGGGAACGGATATGCACAAGGAACGGGTTCTGTCCAACAACTTTTTCCAGAGTTATGGCCCTTTTTCACTCTTTCGATTTAGAATTTTTTCTGTCCCCTTTAAGGCTACTTCGAACATGCCTACGGGTAGGGAGCAGTGACCCACGCTTTGCATCGCGCTTTTTAAATAAGTCACAAATGTTACTCATAATTAGTGTTCATCCGATGATCGGAACCGCGGCCACCACAATCGGCCGATTGTGGACAATCGGATGACAACGGCAAAGGCTTCTGGAACACCGATTCAACCGATTGTTGCCGAGCATTTTGTAATGATTCATAAACCGCATTTTATTATCTTCTGTAATTGTTCAATTTTTGATGTAAAATGATATCAATGATACCATTCAATAAAGTTGTAAAACACCACAATGTGTATTCTTAAACTCTTCAGACGTCCCTTTACGGGACATACAAGCTGAACGACATGAAAAGCTTACAATTGAGCGTACTTGCGGCAATCGCCAGTTCATACCAGAAAAGTGAAGGTTGCATTCCATTGACTCAGGTCGCAGTAAAAATTACCTGTTGCGCGCACTTTGGTGGTAAATGTTGCTCTGAGAGCCACATTTACCGCCCAAGTGTGCGCGACTGGCACTTTTACTGGACCTGAGTAAACGGGATTTAACACTGTGAAATATGTACAATTTAATGTAGTTCTTTCGAGTCTCGACTTATCTAGTTGTGAACGGACTGTAAACACTGTAAAATATGTTCAATTTAATGCAGTTCTTTGCAAGCCTCGACTTGTCCAGTAGTGCACGGTATCACAATCGGAATCGGCATCGGAATCGGCCGATTGTGAACTCAAATAACCAGTAATCGGTCAGCAGCCGTTTTTGGTAATCGGTTGAACACTACAGTCAAACTATTGAAAATATCGCGGTATTCTCTGCTGAATCTTATCAAAATAAAATAACACCAATAATGCGTACACACGTGTAGTAAGCAATGTGTTCTTAACAGAAAGAGTTTCAGTATAAAACAACAAATATTGCATAGGGTTGTGAATCAAATGGCAGTTTATGTACCGATCAGTAAACCCTTATGTGCATACTAACCCCGGCTTTGCTTAGATCAATATACACATTACGGGTTGACCGGCTGGTCCATAAGCTGCTATATGGCTCACAACCTCGCACAATAATTTATAAAATACTCAATATATGCAATGTCATGCAATATCATAACTACATTGGAGGTATATATTCAGCGTTATATCCCAGATGCTGCCATCAGTCAGGTTTGGTGAATCGGTAGACAGTATAAAAACAGTTTATTTTACATCAATGGTATTGGTCTACGAACTTGTTACATATATATTATCACCATAATGTTTATGTATAAAATGTTGTGTCAGAGTTCAGCTCTTGTTTCTGGAGTCGAGATATAGGCGCAGAAATAAGAGCGTGACTCTGGTAAACCATTTTGTACATTAACACAAATCATAAATGGAGGTGATAGATTTTTCTTACAATTCTCAACTGTAATAACTTGAATAACGCTTTATCTAACGAATCGGCTATATCCTCCCACATCATTTATAAACTCAGCAGTTGAAAAAAACGTTATTTTTCCAAACATTTCAACAAAAATATATCATGTGACCCTTCAATGGAACAAGCTCGTTCCAATGAGGGGTTCACATGATAAGGTTTTGTTGAAATTTGGGGAATTTAAAAAAAAAAAATACTAAATTCTGATAACGTGTGTTTTGAATAAAGTGTTAACTTGCATTTGAATTTCGGATTTCTTTTTCACACTCATAAAATTGCTGTTTGTAGTCTCGGTTGAAACTGTCTGCGGCTGTCTTGAACTTTTGCGATCCTCTGATAACTTAATGAGCGCTCACACGTTAAACATACCGAAAATACTGTGCGCTTAACCCTTTACCCAACGTAACGACCAAAACCGGCCAGCGCTATTCTCAAAAATCGCCAGTTAATTTTCATTATTTTTTCATTTTTTGACTCAAAAACATAGGTTATGACCCCTCGTTGGAACGATCTCGTCGAGCTCGTTCCAACGAGGGGTCATAACCTATGTTTTTGAGACAAAAAATGAAAAAAAATTAGTTATTCAAGAATTATTTTTGCAAGTGTCGTCTGCTTTTCATGTTAGGTAAAGGGTTAAATAGTATAACTGTGTGTTTTTCCGGACTGAATACTTCCGGTGATTCAGATACAAAAGCATAAAAGCTATGTCGTTCCATAATTTAATAATCATACTTTAGAGAAGTGTTTTTCTTTTCTCTATTCGTAAAAAGAAACATACAAGGTCCTAACAAACGAATTTCGAAAGCTCGTAATGTTCTATAAATAGTTCTGTAAATAAATAGTAACCAAGCACGCGCTTATATTATACAGTTGCAAGATACAGATTTTTGTATCACTGGCTTCTGATACACGCTACATTCGAGTAATTAGGGGCCCAATACACACTTATTGTAAGATAAAATGGGAGAGCTATGTTTTGATGACAAAAATGAAAAATGAAAGTTTGAATGTTAATTTTTGTGTATGTCCTCAGGCAGGTCTGTTGAGTACATAGTGAAAAGTGTTGACATGGTACCCTTCCTTTCCTAGCCTCGCATCTCTCACTGAACACTGCACTGATGCAATAAAATGTTTAATATGGCAGAGTTTATCAAGCGCAGTCTACTCTTTTACAGTGGTAATACGTATATTGTGAAACAAATAGCCAGCTGCTTCATAGCAAGGTCTGTAGAATGTGTTCATGAATGTGCTCCAGGTCTTTTGTACGCACAAAAGTTCCATGTCATAAACCTTCCAGCATGGAATACAGCACCATATTTGACAGAATGATATACACGCGAAGCTGATTCCCCATAATAGTGAGGCGGGTATGGCACATATCAATGTCGTCAGTCTGTAGCACCACAGTTTGGAGTTTGTGAATATCTGAAATTAACAAAAATGTCAACATTTAATATATTTTCCAAGAAAAGATACCTACGTCACAGAATATCACAGCTCAGTGTGTTCACTACATATATCATGTGCGATATCCGCAGGAAGTAGAGGAGTGCTTTTCTATTGTGGCAGACATGTTCTGTTTGAGTGCTAAAACAAGACCCAGTTACCAATTCCTGGGGTGGGAGTCCCATAAGGTGGTAGCACAGGCATACATGACTGCCCGAAGTTGGATGTATACTAATGCTGTGGTCATGATATAGCCTTCGATGCTGAAAGGGGACCCACACACAAATAATGGAAAAAATAATCTTCTGGCATAAAATCGTTAATTATATGCATTATAAAGAACTTTGACTTATTATCTTCACGGTAGAGTGCTAGACTATTTTTTTTTGGCTGTCCAAATAATTGATCATCGATGGTTGTTTTGTTTCAATTTATTGGAGAGTACATAGAGACTCTTTTCAATAAATTGTAAAAAACGTCCATGTCAACAAAACACTAGTTGCCCTTAGCTGAATATGAACAATTTGCCCAAATTTTGAGAATTTTAACCCTTTAACCAACAAATACGATATCAAAATTTGTTATTTTAATTTTTTTAAAAATTCACCAAAACCATATCATGTGACCGCTCATTGGAATGATCTCACCAAGATCATTCCAATGAGAGGCCACATGATATAGTTTTGTTGATTTTTTTTAAATAATATTTTTTTTCAGCTGCTTAATTTGTAAATTATGCGGGGTGGGGTGGTACGGCCGATTCATTAGATAAAGGCTTAGTGAGGCAGACTTACTGTTTGACAAATCCTGAAAGTTTGTGGAATTTAACTGAAATTGAATTATTCTTGCTTTAAAATTCAAGTATTAGACAATAACTCCTTACCTTCTGCTAGCACGCCTGGAAATAAGCAGACTGTCGTCTACAGAATGAGGTCCCCAGGGGGTGAATTTGGGGATGCTACTCTGCGCAGCAGGGTTGATTCATAAAATTCACCCTCTGTGAACATCAATCTGAATCAAGGTCTCAAAAATCTCAAAATATCCACTCAGATGCATGGAAATGGAGGGTTTGGCACCCTGGAATTTAAATTTTTCACACCGACGACCATCCATCGCCCGACCCAGTACCCCCCCCCCCCACGCCCCCCCCCCCTCCCACACACACACTTTTTGAAAATCGTTCCACCGCCCCAGTGTAATTCAATTCCGGGTATGGTATGGCCTGACCAGTCAGGCCATACCATACCCGAGAATTAAATTTAATTAAACCCCGCAATTCCCTGGAGGGACCTCCCAACCATTTAAAAATTAGAGTATGTCCATGTGTGCATGTCTCTGGCAGCATATCATCAGCTAAATGAAAAAATAGCCATCTGGGGAATGCGGATCTCTCGACCTGTGCAATTAGAACAATGAAAATTGTGAGACTGGTGCATATTTGTGTATGCACTGGTTAGATACATTCTAATATTGAAAGTTTCGAAACATCCTCTTCCACTTGTCATGCAGTATCCACCATAGCATTAAATTCCTAAACAACTGGTCTTGAATTTGTCGAGTTTGGGTGACTTTGGTGAGTTGAGTTTTTTTGTCTTGAGACGAACAGTTTTAAAAAATTAAGATGGCTGGCTAATTTGCATAATTTATGCACGAAATAAAACCTCGTATACTATTTTTATGTACATTCTGCTAGTTGTTTTCCATACTAAAAATAATCAAACTCCGAATCACCGTTTGGAAGTTCTTCTTCTGAAGTGTAAATGCTAGTTTACGAACAAAATGGCTGACGGTGTCTATTTTTGCTGACTTCCAAACTCCAAAATATAATATCTTCTTCCTCTTGTCAAAATAAACACTACTGAATTAAGTGCCATAACAACTGACTGTGGATTAATTGAGGTTTGGTCATTTGGGTGATTTGTTTTTGTCAACAGACGGACTCTTTCAAAAACTAAGATGGCTGACTAATTTTACATAATTTATACGTGAGAATAAAGCCGATATGCTAAGTTATGCATATTTTGCTAGTTGTTTTCCATACCAAGAATCCGAATCACTGTTTGAAAGTTCTTGTATATGAAGTGTAATTATTATTTTTAGAACAAAATAGCTCAAAAATGTAATACCCTCTTCCTCTTGTCAATAAACACACAACTGAATTAAGTTTCGTAACAAATGATAATGAATTAATTGGGTTTTATTCATTTGTGTGATTTGGGAGGGGAATTGTCTACAGGCGAGCAGTTTTAAAAACTAAGATGGCCAGCTAATTTACACAATCTGCATTCTGTAATGTACAGTACAGTCAGCATGGGCTGGTCACTTTCCACGTGTGGGCAGTATTTACAGGGACACAATAATATTAGATTCCAAACACTAATTATAGGAATAATCATCAAAAATTTAATTAATGAAGCACCGGGTACAATCCAGCGATTCATTAATTAAAATTTTGTTGCTGATGATTTTTATTACCTGGTAAATGCATGCGTGGACATCACTGCCCACGCATGGAATATGACCAGTCCGATTGTGCTCAACAAGAGAAAACTCTGTATACTATGTTATGTATACTGTGCTAGTTGTCTTCCATACCAAAAATAATCAAAAATCGGTAAGAAATTCCTGCTTAAATAGTGTAGTAGCTATTTTAGTACAAAATGGCCGACAATGGCCATTTTTGATGACGGTCAAACTCCAAATTGTGATAGCCTCTCCTATTTGTCAATACACTGCACAGAACTGAGTTTCTGAACAACTGGACATAACATTGTTGGTGATTTTCGGTTTTTGTCTACAGACGGACAGTTTTAAAACCTAAAATGTTGACTAACTTGCATAATTTATACAGGAGAGAAAACCCTGTATTCTGTGTTAAGTGATTTGGTGTAGTTGTTTTCCATACTAAAGATTCTCAAAACCAGATTCACCGTTATGTGAAATTGCTATTTTAGAACAAGATGATCGGCAAGGGCCATTTTTGATGATTGTTAAAAACCGAAATGTGACATCCTTCTCGCCTCGTCGATATGGACCACTGTGTCGAGCTTCAAAACAATCCACCTTGAATTAATTGAGTTACAGTGATTTTTTTCTTGTCTGCAGACGGCCTGACAAATGGACGAGATGCAGCATTATAATGCGTACATAGCCCCTACACCATTAGAGGTTTTTGAAGACTACTTGAAAAAGACCACTCGAGATCTGAGGGTCCAATAATATTTTTGGACTGTTGATTGGATGGACGTATCCAATTCTTTAGTGGTAACCTATTTCACAAAGACACAACTGCGCCTGTGTGTAAGCGCGCATTTCCATACTCTGTAGATTCTGAGCCCAAGAATACCGAGGAATACCGTGGGATGCTGAGTTATTCCCAACATCCATTGATATAATAGGTGGTGCTACTATCCCTTTGCTCAACTCTGAGTACGGAAGATTCACATATTACACTTAAGGCGTGAGAGAGAACCACTTTAAGGGTTTGAACATTTCGTCACTACCATTTAAGGAATATTCCGCTTGAAGAAGCGTAGGTAGGGACGGACGGACGGATGGACGGACAGGCGGACGGGCAAAAGAGTGATCGCTATACACCACGATGTTTGTCGGGGGGGGGGGGGGGGGTAACAAACACGAGAAATTAGCATGGTGGCACCGATCGACACTCACATCAAAACATTGGCTTCATATCTGAATTTAGTTGGAATAGTATTTTGAAGCATGCATTTTTTTATTGATGATAGACGTCTGTTGGAAATGACATACAGCACAGCCGCCGTGGAGTGGTCGTAATCTACGCGTAGACAGTGATGTCCACGCACGTGTTTACAGGTAATAAAAACCATCTTCAGCAAAATTTTAATTAATGAAGCACCGGGTTCAACCCGGTGCTTCATTCATTAAATTTTTGATGATTATTCATATAAATAGTGTTTGGAATCTAATATTATTGCGTCCATGGAAATACTGCCCACCCGTGGAAAGTGACCAGTCCACGGCGGTCGTACTGTAAAATTTGACAGACTGGGTTCGAGAAATTGTTTTACTATATGAGCTGTGTCTGGAAAATCAAACTGTTAAACATCTTAGAAACGGGTATTTCTTGTATTCTGTTTTAAAAATAGTGGTACGTAAGTGGTTAAATGAGGTTAATGTTGATTAAAACTGCCATGTACTCACCTTGAAACTTAATGACCAGATCTTATCAAATGAGAAGATTGTTGCGTCTGGCTCTGCAATAATGTCTTCAAATCGTACCTAAAATTTAAAAAACAAAGTTTGTCGGTGAGAGATTTGTCGATACGTGACAGTTCATCTGTTCAGAAAGTTAAAAAGTCATTTGGTGGGACAAAGGAGGGAGTTAGCATGCTACTCCGTGAAACTGGGACGAAAGAAGAACGGGTTAGGCCGGATAGCACCAAACAGTTCGTTTCTGGGTGTTAGGAAGTGAGAAGGAACAGCAGAGTGGACGGCATTTGGAAGCACAGAGGTAATCAAGGTCTTCTCATCTGAGAACCGCGACAAATCAACGGCCGGTCTGAGTTATAGAATCCCTGCAAAATGATGTGATAAAAGGCATGTGTCTCAGTATATATAACAACAATCAATAGTGGCCCGAATGCCCCAGGTGGGGATGCCTTATTACCAAACTTTACATTCATGAAAACAGTTTACAAATTAACGAGACTTCTTCGAAAGACGAATTTCCAGATACAAATCGGTCCACGCGAAGTTAAGCCGAATAATCTTGAGCGCATTATAATGTCACCTCTCACTGACTAGCATGATCTCAAGATGACTGAGCATGTATAAGCAATGGTTATGTCTAGAGGCTCAGTAAAACTGAAGAATGGGCACTCTGCAAATTACTTAAAAAATACCTGATCTCCTCAATTTTTCAGTGCTTTTTTCATTCCGTATCCAGCAAATAATAATTTTTTACGGGTCCAACAATATCATATTTATCAGTTATTTTAACACCTTTCGTCCTGTAAACCTAACAAACTGAGAAACAGAATTTCTATCTTCAAGTGGACTAAAATGGGAGACATCCATAATGGTTTAAGGTCAGTACTAATCCGTACCCTTACCATACTGACACTAATGATTTTTCCCAAGTTTTAACAATCTCTAGCATCAGGTGGCGCTCTGAATGCAAGCAAAACAGAAGGTGGTAGGAAACTGTGTACTATTGTCATATATCCGTCGAACTAGGCGTGTAAAAGTGGAACAAAAGGTTAAATCCAATTTTTATCACTAAATTTATTGAAAATATGAGAGAGTAATAAAACATGAAAACAAAGTGAGAAGACAGGGTATATTAAAAATAAATAGCAGCGTCTCCCATTCTTCGGTTTTACCGGTGGCTCTCTCCCGTTGAACTAATGGTATGTCAATAGGCCTTAAGTGACAAACTGTTGGAAAAATCTCCCGGCGTGTCACTTAATAGCATTCCCAAGCTATAGTAAAGGCACACAGAAAGTTGGTCTCTCGACAGAATATATCGTGTCCTTGAAACTGCTTGACAAGATTTAGTGTCAGTTTTGTATATATTATTTCCACTTTAGCGGGGGTGGCGGGGAGGAGTGGGGGGGGGGGGTGGATTTCTTTGCGAGACATTAGGTTGATTTTTTTTTTGCAGCGTCAGTTTTACCACCCACCCACCTTTTGCATTTTTCCATCGAGATTTGGACCCCTACCCCAAAAACAATTGATTTGCGGGATTCCTTGCTCTGATACAGTTTCGGACATTTAAAAAATATCTGGGTTGTGACTGTCCTGCTTACACCCTTTGGTGGTACCTAATATTTAAGACTAAATTAAATTTACTCAATACAAATGGCTGCATGTGTTGCAGTGGGATATGTGAAAACAAACTTATTTTCTGCTTTATGTTAGCCTCCTGATGACCCAGTTTATTTTAATTTCAAAGCCGAGTAGCGCTGAATATAGTGACAGTTTCTGGACCGTTCGGTTTTTAACTTAGTTCAGTTCCCACCATATGTTTTAAAACAACTTACCCCGATACATCATCCACTCTGTGACGCAGTCACAAAGTGGACGATGTATCGTGATAAGTTGTTTTAAAACATACATGTTCTCCTTTGCAAGTAGTTTCTGTGAAACGTCCAAGCACCACTCCGACACCTTTTTTTATATCCTCGACTGTAAAAAGGAATTAAAGTGCCAAAAGGCGTTTCAAAGAAACTAGTTGCATGGTCCTAATGTTACAGGCCCTACAAGGGTGTAGCCAAGGGGGGGGGGGGGGTAGGGAGTCTGGGGGTCTGGTCATACGACTCCCCTCCAATCCCAAAGGTCCGTGGCCAATATTCTCCACAACAATATAATACATGCTTACATTGAATTTGATTCACTTTCCCTCAACATGAAATCTATCAAATATTGAATACACCCCCCCCCCCTCCCCCACCACCGAACCACCAGCGGTGGCCAAAAGTCAAGTTGGAGGAGATTATGGGAGGGAGTCACCCCTCCCATAATCTCCTCCATCTTGACCTCTGACCATGGCTTAACCCCTGGCCAAGTTTTCAGTCTTTTTAGTTGCTGGACATTCTCATCCTTGAGTTGAATGAGGGGCGACCCCCCTAAAAAAATGCTGGCTACACCCCTGCCCTATATGTTACACCGAGCTTATCGCTGTATAATTTCTGCCCGAATCACATATTGACAGAATTACATATCTACAACCAATGCTAACCCTGCTTGTGTGGAGTTGGTATGTTGGGGAGCTGACAGTTGCTCGCCGTTGCTCGGTGGTTCTCTCCGGGTACTCCGGCTTCCTCCACCCGTAAAACTGTCACGGTCATGGTTAGCCATTGTGCAGAAATATGTGACCTTAAACACCAATAAATAAATAATAAATATTACATATCTAGGTATAAGATAGATCTGGAAAATAAAATATGCCTATCAACTTTATCGATCTAATTTGTATATTTTAGATCCTAAATTTCACATAATATTTTCCCAGATGCTACCACAGAGCTCCATTTGATACTCATTTTTCAAAATTTTCGGTGATCGTCAATCACCACTCAGCGCATCTCCCCAACAAAATTCCTGGCTGCGCGCCTGGATGGGCGCATCCATACAGATCGGGGCGTCACAGTACCAAAGTCTTTGTCAAAAAATTTGCAGACCTGTTGGAAATTTGTTCCAAATAGTCTGAAATGGATGGATTTTTTTAGGCATGCATTTTTCAAACATTTTCCATGTTAAGTGAGGATACACCCTCACTTAACTCCGTGCATGCTGCTGGCAGATATTCCTGCCTATTACTCAGAGGGTTAAGAATTAATATTGGCATTATCATGACACTTCAGACGGAGATTATAGTAAAGCAGCACGTCACAGCGTGCTGCGTGTAGGAGCGAGGCTTTTGAAAAGTTTATAATCTCCCATAGCTGTATAGGAACCGGGGGTAAGCGGTGTGTGTGTGTGTGTGTGGGGGGGGGGGGGGGGGGGTTGGGGGGGGTGCTCTCTAACTTTTTCCAGAAAAGGTTAATAAGAGAGCAAAGGAGAGAGAGAGAGAGAGAGAGAGAGAGAGAGAGCGAGAGAGGGAGAAAAAAAATGTTTTCAAACCATAATACTGCACCTTTGAATCGGGTGGCCAATTGTATTCCTAGCCACTCAAAAGCTGAACATGTTATTTGTAACTTGCAATTCCCTTTTGAGTTCTCGTCATTGTAATAGTATTGATAATTAGCAGGAACGGGGTGCACAGACTTATTACTCTTAAGGCGTGACCGAAGAAACCCTCGTATTATTTATCTCTTCTACGGCTATTTGAAATTTGTTACATATGGAGCCGAAAATATGCATTGTCCCCAATGTTCAGGTGCGTTTCTCAAAAACATACTTTTGTCTATTGTATTCGTACGATACCACCAAGCAAAATGTCAGTGTGTTCCAGTGTATCAATCCCTTCTTTCATCCAGTGCCCCACAGATTCGAAATTCTTTTCGGGCTTCATCACCAGAAAAAAAAAACTATACACGCTACTGAGATCTCCTTGTCGTTGGGCTGCCTGTGCTTGTTTTAAAACCACAAAAACTTGCAGAGTTGACTTGTGGCTCAAGGACTAATCTGTTCAGTAAAGTATGAAAGAGAATTATTTACTATGGAAACTCCGGTTTGGTGGCGTTTCCGCCACTCGGGTGATAATTCAAATTATGTGCAAAACTTAAGCTCGAACAGAGTTTCAGTTAATGGGCCTCCACGTTCGGTTGTCTGCTCCTTTCTCGCGTCTCTCATTTTTAAAAATAAATTTGAAATATTTTCTTGAATGAAACTCTGTGGGTCTTTTGCACTGCATTGCTTGTATTGTATGCATAAAATGGTAGCATTATGCTCTATACACTACACACATTGAACAGTCCTGACATTTATCCAGGGGTGGCGCAGGCTCGATAAAGGTGGAGGGGCACAAATTTTGAAGGCTACCATGGTTCGGCCCAGTGGGAGAAAGGTTACTATCGTATACCGGTAAATATACCATGACACACTAGAGCCTCTCGTTTGGATGAGAATGACACGGTGTGGTCACTGTCATTTTCATTAATTGCACTTCAATCTTCTTCCAATTAATGGGAATTAGAATTTACTATAGAAAGGCACTCAGGGGACTTTTTAGGTAGGCACTCTGGGGACGCTTGATCAATGTTGATCAAAAGTCCCCAGAGTGCCTACCTAAAAAGTTCCAATTTTTTTCTACAGTAAATTCCTATTAGTCACCAGAGCGTCTCCCTACATTGATCTTAATGTGCGAAGCCCCCCTCTTCAACACCTTTCTCCAAATTTAGTTTTTGGTGTGGTATGGCCTTTGCAACATAAAAACCACAAATTACCTTCGGCCTCACTTGTCTAAGTAAGGACTACCCACATGGAAATTAGGTTCGAAAGTTTCTAGAACAAAACTCGTGCGATTCTAACAAGTTAAAAAAAATGTTTCTCCAATTGAATAATTAATAAATTAATAAATACCATTAGATGTTTGTTCATTGATGTTGGATCCCGTTCAGATATATCTATTCTGCATTCTTTTGTTGAATCATTTGTGGTTACCTTGTCTCCTCCGATGGTTATCGATAATTCTCCGTTGCGTGCCCCCATCTCTGAATAGTTTTACAAATACGAGTTGGTCGAAAAGTTTGTAATAACTGTCCACCAAAGAGATAATGGGTTTTATCTACCGTACGACTATGCAAACTGGACAACGCGTTACCCAATAAGATTACAATGTTCATCGAGTCGTGTTCTATTGACTGGTTTGATTGACCATTAACACGCCCACTTCGCACGTTAAAATATACGACCATGGTTGCTTTGAGTGGAAAGGTCAGAAAAGTCCGCACTCTTACATTTCGCCACTCCTGAGGAAACTCTGGCAGGGGCGGACTGGGCCAGATAAAGTTACCGGTGAATGCACCGGTTGGTGGAAGGGAGGAGGGGGGGGGGGGGGGGGGACTTATAGACCTGGAGAAAATTTTGAATTTGCGAACTGAACGAACGCGGCTTCCTTGCAACTGTGTGATCAATGGCAGTCCATATAAAGAACATTTCGATGGCATTTTGTGTATCATCTTCATCGCGATCATTCTACGAAAATGGTTCTAATTGGAAGGGTGTGTGTGGGGGGGGGGGGGGACTCACCGTGAAGACCATAGTATGGCCCAATCGGAGAACATTTTTATTTTTTATATTGAAGGAATGCTGTTCCCTTTCCTATTTTCCTTTCTTCTTAGCGATAAATGGCCGACTTTACTTTTGTATATCGAAATGTCCTCTATATGGACTACCAATGGCATAGAGAACATTTTCGATATACATACAGTCAGATCCAGTTCTCCTTTTTGTCATTTTCAAGGAACTTCACGTACCAACACGTGTTGGGCTGCATCAATTTTGGGGCCCCAGAGAAACCCATTTGGGAATGAGGGCTCCGGAAATTGTCCAGGTGGACCATACTTTTGTTGTATCATTTGTGGTTACCTTGTCTACTTGAGAGCGAATCAATGTAAAAAAAATTTACTCCTGTCGAACGTTTTACTGAGAAATGTCTCGACTGAAATAAGTATTTATTATCCAACCCCTTCCTCCCCAACACGTACACATTTCTTTATGTACATCCCTTGTTTTCACAAGCTGAAACCAGCACTACCAATATATTTTCTCAAACAATTAAAAAACTCCTTTTATCGTGGCCTCTCGTTGGAACGAGCTTAATATGCTTGGAACACTCGTTCCGAATAGGTCGAACATTTCCTCTAACGGAAATGTTTCTCCCAAGAAAGTCTGTCCCTACTATGAGAACTTTCGCTGCGGCAGTTTCCCATACGAACACATTTCCCTCGAGAATATCGAAATGTGCTATGAAATGTTTACGTTGTCTTAAATTATTAGCAATCTGATAACACGGGCATAATAATTTTGCAATCGGGACAGGGGCAGTAGAAGCTCAATAAAAGTGGAGGGGAACAAATTTACAAAACCCTGTGATACTACCATGGTTCGACCCAGTATGAGAAAGGTCACAATCATATATCGGCAAATGCACCATGACTCGCTATAGTCTCTCGTTTAGATGAATACACCGCGGTTTGGTCACTGTCCTGTCCGCTTCTTCCACTCCAACCACCTTCCAACCCGAAGGTCAGCCTTCGGGTTGGAAGATAGTTTAAGTATAGGAAACGGACCTAAGCGACCAAAAGTGGGATTTTTTAAAAAATATTGTTTGGATTTGCAAATAATGTTACAGGAATGCCTGTATATTGACACGTTTGCATGCGCCCATTTTAACTCAAATGTATCTGCGAAACATATCTGTGGAAAAAAGTGGAGAGGCACGTGCCCCCCTGTGCCCCCTGTCTCCGACGCCCCTGATTCAGGGTATTTTCATCTGGATTGGAATCTTAGATTTCGATTCGCTCTTGCTTATAAGGTACTAGATTTGTTTCTTTGACTTATATTACACGGGCAGTCCGACTTATGCAAATGGAAGTTTGTGGTGTATTGGGGATGTTGGAATCCCAACATGGCCACCTTTGTGTCTGGTACGTGCTAATTAACACTTTACCCAACGTAACGGCCAAAACCGGCCAGCGTTATTCTCCAAAAATCGCCAATTAATTTTCATTATTTTTTTCCATTTTTGTCTCAAAAACATAGGTTATGACTCCTCGTTGGAACGAGCTCGTCGACCTATGTTTTTGAGACAAAAAAATGAAAAAAAATTAGTTATTCAAGAATTTTTTTTGCAAGTGTCGTCTGCTTTTCATGTTTGGTAAAGGGTTAAATGAGTTGGGAAGACCATGCATGACGACTTTTACATGTATTTATCCACAAACACATTTCCTGCGTTAAGTAACCACAATCCCCATTGACAAATATTCCAACTACATCATCAAGGTATGTCTTTTTCCAAGGCATGTCTTGATGATATCGTTGGAATATTTCTTCAGTCGGGACTTGAGTCTTGACAGTGGGTTTACACCCCCATTCAGTCATCTTCGCGTCGCCCCTGATTTTGTAAGATGATTCTTGGAAACTTTTGTCAACTGGAAGTATTCTAAAGCAGATTGTACAGGGAGGGGCGGGGGGGGGGGGGATAGGGGGCGGGGCAATATTTTCAGCTCCCAACCTCATGGTTGCAGGTTAAACAAATGGAATGTTCTTTTCATATTCTATATTTTTTTCAGTTTAACTTTGTGTAAAGTTTCCAGAAAATATAAATTAGGTTTAGGACAGATTATTTCATATTTTCAATCTCTAACCTCACCGGCAACATGTTTTAAAGATTTAATGATCTTCTTTCTTCCTCCCAAATTTTGCTGTTTAGAATTACACAGTTTCGTTTTATGGGATAATGACCTCCACAATGAAATATTTCGTTTAATTAATGACTGCAACCAGTTATATAATAATTATTCAACAAAGTAAGGATGTAGTAAAACAAATATTAAATATAAAACTACCCGTATATCATTTTTATTTATTTATTACTGAATAAAAATTAAATATTGGTATTTAAAATGTGGTTCAGCTAATCCTTTGACAAACACAAACAGAAAACGTCACTTGCCAAAAAAATTTGAATAACTAAACAGCTTCTTTCTTTTTCTTCAAAAAATATCTTATACCCCCAGCCCCCACCCCCTCATTTGAATAAACTCGACAAGATCGTTGCAATGAGAGACCATAAGTTATGATTTTAAATTGTTCTTATTCTTTTTCGTCTCTAGAATACGGGAATGACGTCAGAAGGCAAATTCGCTGTGTGTGAGTTGGTTTCGGAAGTTGAACTGAATAAATCTTCTCTCATTTTTCATTAACTGCCTGCCAAATACAAATAGAAGATGACATTTGCAGAAAACATTTCCTAAATAACTAAATATTTTCATTTTTTATCTCGAAAATATAGCTTATGACCCCTCACTGGAACGAGCTAATCGAGCTCATTCCAATGAGGGTCCGTAAGTTATCCTGCTGAGGCAAAAATTGAGAAAAAAAATAACAAAATTGATGACAATTTTTGTGAACAGCTCCGGACTTGGCTTAGTCGTTATGTCTGGTAAGAGGTTAACCCTTTACCTAACGAATCGGACGCATCCGCCCGTGTAATTTACAAATTAAGTAGTTAAAAAAATATATATTTTTCAAAAAATTTCAACGAAACCATATCATGTGACCCCTCATCGGAACGAGCTCGTCGAGATCCTTTGAAATTTTTTGAAAAATTTGAAAAAACAAATATTAAAATAATAAATTTTGATATCGTCTGCGTTGGGTAAGAGGTTAAATTACACATTAGTGATATAAAGAATAGAGATCAAATTCGTCACGATTTGACATGAAATGTCTGTTCCTCGTCCTCTAAAATCGATCTGAGCCTCGGTAAACCTCGGCTCAGATTTTAGGGAACTCGGCAGAGAAATTTCATATGAAATAGCGACAAATTAGAGATTGTCTGTTTACTGCTGACAAAACATGACTGATTCCATCGACAAAGGATCGTATCTTGTCAGTGATGAAAGTCATCTGTTCCTGTTGTAAATAGGTATGTCTTGTTATAGAGTACGGTGATTCAAAGTAAAACCATAAATTGACATAAATGCATCAAACAAGTCTGTAAAGGTCGTGATAAATCCCTTCAGGTAATTTGTTACCCCCATCCAAAGTTAATATTCTATACTCAGTCGCGAATAATGTGATAATATTATTACGATAAAAGTGAACCGCGGCTATTGTTTTCAAAAATTGCCCCGAGGGAAGAGTCAGTATTTTGTTTTCCTGAATGTCCGTTGTCATGGACAAAACATTTATTTGTAAGCAAAATTCAGTAATTTTCTTAAATTTCAAAAGCTTAGAACTTCCCATTTAGTTCAGTTTTCAGCTCTCTTCTTAAAATCTGCTGCGACACACGTCAGGCGTCAGGCGTCAAATTGATCATTGAGTTTAAAATTTCAGTATTCATGTGTAATCGAAAGGAAACGTATATTTACAAAAAGACTTTTGGTTCGAAGACTTGTTGCTTGCAACTCACCGTGGAATTCCTGGGAAGCGGAGCAATGCTTGTTTACTGTTGCGAACAAGTTCAATTTTACTGGTAAAATAGGACCCGGTATCACACCAGGGGAGGAATTCCTCTAAAAAGGCGTAAACGATTGGCAAAACTTGACTTCATCCCTATGTTGGTGTCATGACTCATGAGATAGCTGAGGATGCTGAAAGTGACCTTAAAAATAAATAAATAAATAAATAAATAAATAAATAAATAAATAAATAAATAAATAAATAAATGTTGCTCACAACACTTATTTGCTGAAATTATTTAAATAATGAGTGCAGTCATCACTTTCAATGGCACAGATGCTGAGTGTCGGCGGGTTGCGCCACCCACTGATGGATTTGGTGGAAACTTTCAAGATCCGTTGATTAATGTTTCACCCACATGATGACAGTAGACATAAAAGTAATTATCAATTGTCATGGCGGCGTCGCTTAAGTAACTTCGTTTGGTGTGACGATACGAAAACATTTGAATCAAAGTTGCCAGCCTTGAAAAATTGCACTGGAAAATGATGCAATCTCCGAAACTAAGGAGCCTTTAGAAAAAACATTGATTTAAAAACTCTTTGAAGCATCGTACTGAAATCTTGCGTCATTCAAGGTTTCAGAGAAAAAGAGGGACGAGAGAGAAAAAGAGGGATACAGAGAAAAAGAGGGATGATTTGATAAATTTTAGAGTTTAAAAAATACATTTGACTATTGGTGTGTTTTGTTGAGAATTCCCCGAAAAATATACCCGTAGACTATAAATTTCCTTCCTGTAAATTTTTCTCTATGATTTGACCCTCAGTTTTGAGGACAGAAAATTGCCTGAAGGGCTATACTTGACAAAGCTATTTGAATGCCTAAATTAAAATAATATCATCGCATCATTTTTTTTTCACATACGTTATAGTAGTATACACTGCAAAAAATATAGGTTCTCTTAAGAACCAAAACTAGTTCTAATCTTGTCCCTGAGATGGAACCAGTTCTGTTTAAACAGTATTTATTTCAAATCAAATACATTTACCAAGATTAGCATTCAATTTTAACAGAATATTACATGAAATGAAGTAGATTCAGCAGTAAACTTGGAGCTTGTTCAACGCAGTCGCCAAACATTTTGAAACAAAGGGGATATGAACAGATGGCATATCGAACCAGTTTTGGTTCTGTACAGAACCAAAACTGGTTCGATATGCCAACTGTTCATATCTCCTTTGCTTAATAATGATTTGAGACAACCTCGCATTAGCTCTAAACTTACGACTGAAACCCCCTCAATTTATGTTTAGTTCTGTTAATATTTAATGTTAATCTTTATAAATGTATTTGATTTGAAATAAATACTGTTTAAACAGAACTGGTTCCATCTCAGGGACAAGATTAGAACCAGTTTTGGTTCTAAAGAGAACCTATAATTTTTGCAGTGTATTTTCCAAGTTACACGGTAGGCAGTGGTGAAGAGAGTTTTTTTTCTGATGGTGGGGGCTATATCATATAACTTCCGACAGAAATCAGCGATACAAAGCATCACCGCGTGCCATTTCATTACCTTGATTCTTGATTCTTAGGTGAGGATGATGTGTCCTCACTTACAAGGAATAATTAATATATTATTCCAAAAAGTAGGGGATATTTGATAAAAGTGAGATATATGAAGAAATATATTTATATTTTCATCAAAAAGACATTTCAGGCACTGCACTGTGACACCTGGTGAATGATTTCAGCGATAGTTGGGTATCTGACAAGCACACATTCCACACACTGAGCCGTACACTGCAAAAAATATAGGTTCTCTTTAGAACCAAAACTGCTTCTAATCTTGTCCCTGAGATGGAACCAGTTCTATTTAAACAGTATTTATTTCAAATCAAATAAATTTACCAAAATTAGCATTCAATTTTAACAGAATGTTACATGAACTGAAGTAGATTCAGCAGTAAACTTGGAGCTTGTTCAACGCAGTCGCCAAACAATTTGAAACAAAGGGGATATGAACAGTTGGCATATCGAACCAGATTTGGTTCTGTATAGAACCAAAACTGGTTCGGTATGCCAACTGTTCATATCTCCTTTGCTTAATAATGATTTGAGACAACCTCGTATAAGCTCTAAACTTACGACTGAAACCCCCTCAATTTATGTTTAATTCTGTTAATATTTAATGTTAATCTTTATAAATTTATTTGATTTGAAATAAATACTGTTTAAACATTTTTTGCAGTGTAGAAGACATGGACGGTCAATCAGAGAATTTACCACATTCAGTCCAAGATCTCAATACCTTGTAAATCCTCCTCGGTTCGCGTGACAACGCGGATCCAACGTGGCATACTCCTCACCAAACGTCCAATATCAGCTTGACTGACGTTATTCCATTCTTCTTGCAGTGCAGCGGCGAGTTCCTGGACATTGGTAGGGGGCTGTTTGCGTTGTCGTACGCGCCTGCCAAGCATATTGGTGAAAGGCCTGTACTTAGTGCTGGCCAAGGCAATGTAGTGATGTTCTGCTCCTGGAGGAACTCTGTAGCGACACGGCCCCTGTGTGCTCTTGCATTGTCATCTTGGAAAATGAATTGACGGCCGTGACATCGCGCAAATGGCACCATGCACACGAGCTGCTAACATGTTGCCACTGTAGTACTGTCCTGTGACACACCCTTGGATGACATGTAACGCTGTTCTGCTTGTCATGGTTATGCCTCCCCACACCATAACCGATCCACCACCAAAATGATCGTGCTGCCTAACGGTTACGTCATGGTATCGTTCGTTCCGCCGCTACCACACTCTGTTTCACCTGTCGTGGAAGTCGAGAATGAACCTCGATTCATCGGAAAGCATGACGTTGCTTCACCGACGAGTGTACCAGTGCTGTCGTACTCATCATCAATTACGCCTTGCTGCGATGTAACGTCCAGTCAAACGTGGAATTATTTGAGGTCGTCGAGCGTACAAATTCCAGCTGTGTAGGCGATTTCGGGTAGTCTGACTGACTCGCACATCTGTCACTCGGTGCAGCTGCTGTCCAATTTCTGAGGCACTTTGATGGCGGGTACGTAATGCTGTGGTTCGGATAAAACGATCCTGGTTAGAAGTTGCCGCCCTTGGACGACCTGACCGACATATGTCATCAACATTACCTATCTGACGGTAGTGTGACCGCAACCTGCTAATCACCGATTGAGTAACGTTGAGAATTTGAGCCACTGTAGTCTGTCTGTTGCCAGCTCCATGTGCCAGTATTCGCATACCTCAAAAGTTACGTTTCGACCAGAAACTATTGATGAACGAGTTTATACCAAGAAATGAACTGTGAGACCTCCTAATAAGCCCGACCAATACAAATGAAAATTTCAAACGTTTCCCGCAGACATTAACGCGGCGCTCGTGCGAAAAACCTGCACAAAGTTTTCGTTGGCCGATGACATTCATGATCTACACTAAACTTTGTAACATATTGATGTGTCCAATCACGCGTATCCAACACAATTTTCCGAAAATATCAACATCAGTTTGGATATCCCCTACTTGTTTTGACATACAATCTCTTTGATGCCATCTGGAAACAGACAAAGAACTCAGCCCGTTTATTTTTATGCCCCCGATAGGGAGGCATCTTAAATCCAGGTTGTCCGTCCGTTCGTTCGTCCGACTTTATTTGTCCATCCGGGGCCATAACTCTATAGTGCTTTGGTGGACTTCCATGGAACTTTACACAAGGGTAAAGACTAATGGAAGGCCTTTTGCACAGCAAAACCATGCTCTAGTGACAAAGGTCAAGGTCACAGGAATGGGAAAACTTAATTCTCTCACAGACTGTATTTGTCCGTCCCTAGCCTTAATACTATAATGCTTGGCTGACAAAGTTGTCGTCTGCTTACACACTTTCGCCATTTACAATCTCTGTGTGCAGGTTTTCATTGTTTAATTGTTTAAAAAGTTAATCTATACAGTGAACCTTTTATCCAAGAGAGTTTTTTTTGAAAAATAAATTAAGTTCCACTCATGGGGTAAAAAATTTATATCTTTTTCCCGCCCCCAAAACATTCAGATTTCCTTGTCAAAACAACTTGCATAAGTATACTGCTGCTTATGCACTGATAACATCAGAATGTGACATCATTTTCTGGAAAGCCCTCTGTGAGAGCTTTCCATAAAATGATGTTAGTTTCTGGTCTTATCAGTGTAGGAAGAAAAAGATACATAGTTTATAGCGGTTATCCTATAACTGTATTTTGACTTGTACTGTATGCCAATTCAAGTGACCTCCATATGTGTATGGTTCTGTTGAGAAAGTTCCAACAAATTAGTGGCTGTATTGACCTTATGGAAATAAGGTCAATCCGGCTTTTGGCTACTATGTTCCGATGTATTTTATTAAATTCGAAGCCTTATGGACTACAGTGAGGACCAAATTCAACAAAAAACTTTTCATTCCAATATTATAGGCACTTGGCCATAGTTCGGGGGCATCCGTGGCCGGGCGGTCAGTGTTAGTCTTGTTTTTTTTTTATATCTACCCGAACTATACAAACAAGCCTGCATATTTTCCGACAAAACATTTGGTGAAGGCCGCCGTCGTCACCCACCTATATCTATGCTCCTGTCTCCGGTAAGGTGTCGGGTCGACGACCGATAGTTTTTTTTGTGAAATTTGGAGTTCTTGTCGAACCATTTTTTTTTACACCCATGATGGCGTTACACAGAAAAGATCACCAAAATGGCAGTTTGTGTCAACACAATTATGCCTTTTAGCCAGCCACTTCTGAAGTTAAAATGTAGGCCCCCCCCCCCCCCACCCGCCCCTTAACTCCTTACATGCTGCTGGAGAATATTCCTGCCCAGAGCAGAATTTATCTTGCCACTGGAATAGTATAATTTGGGAACATTTAATCAAATTGTACCCTTGTAAATTGAATGGACTTTTCACCAATGATTTTGGGGGTTGAACTATTATATTTATTTATTAAGGTTTAACGACACTTTAACAGCCGAGGTCATATCGTGTCGTGACGGTTTTACGGGTGGAGGAAGCCGGAGTACCCGGGGAGAACCACAGAGCAACGACGAGCAGCCGCCAGCTCCCCAACATCGTAACTCCGCACTGCAGCACTGGCAGGGTTAGATTGGTTGAAGACATGCGCACCATCGACGTCCAGCACGCCTTAGTGAACGGCGTCATCGTGCCCCATGTGGACAATCGGGGTTAAGTGCCTTGCTCAAGGATTGGATTAAACGAAGATAAATTTTTCATCCATTTTATCCATGGCTGCTGTAGAGCAGCCATGGCTAGATTTGATGAAAAAACATCTTGAACATACTCAGCGGGTTAAGAGTTAACTTGGAGAAGAAGTACAATAGGGCCCCCGTGAATCTCACATTTCGGTCGAATCGAATCGCGAATCGAAACAGGCAGAGGATTTCGAATCGAATCGAGTCTCGAATCGAGCTTCACGGTTATTCAAACTGTAAATATTACACATTCTTGTGACAGTAAAGAATGCTACGATCCACTTAAGCATTGTTATTTATTATTTATTTATTTATTTATTTATTTATTTATTTATTTATTTATTGGTGTTTAAGGTCACATACTTATGCACAATGGCTAATCATGAGCGGGACAGTTTTACGTTTGGAGGAAGCCGGAGCACCTCGAGAGAACCACCAGGCAACGACGAGCAACTGCCAGCTCCCCAACATCGTAACTCCGCGCTGCAGCACAGACAGGATTTACGTTTGGAGGAAGCCGGAGCACCCGGAGAGAACCACTGGGCAACGACGAGCAGCTGCCAGCTCCCCAACATCGTAGCTCCGCGCTGCAGTACAGGCAGGGTTAGATTGGTTGAAGACATGCGCACCATCGACGTGCAGTACGCCTTAGTACACGGCGTCATCGTGCACCATGTGGACAATCGGGGTTAAGTGCCTTGCCCAAGGACACAACGCGGGAGTCTGAATCGATCGCTCAGACGGTCACCCATCCGAGGACTAACCGGGCTCGACGTTGCTTAACTTCGGTGGGTGATCTAGCGAGAACCGGTTACCACAACGCCACCGCGCCCACTGAAGCATTGTATTCCACGGCAACTTGTCTGTTTGGGAAAGTCAGTTAAAAAAGTGGAATATTTCAGAACGACCCCATTGTCCATTCTACAGGTTGCCCAAACACTTTGCAACTGCTGCACAAAGCAAACCATGCACCATTTACTCCTTGAAGATGCCACTTAATCCATTTTTGCTTCCAAAACACAGCTTATGACCACTTATGACTATTGTAATAAGTAATAACTTGTGTTTTGAAAGCAAACATTATGAAAAATAACAAACTTTCAAAGTCGATTTCTGTGAAGGCTGGGAGAATATTCGCCAACAACAATCAGCGGATTTACATTAATCGCCAATCGTGTACATTTTTTTCCCATCCGCGCAGGTCAGAACAAACTTTTTTGTTTTTGTTTTCGTTTTGAATAGCTTGATGAACTCGTATTCTCCATTGCTCCAAGGCATATCCCCCAAAACACATACTATTAATATGCACAGACGCGTGCCAACATAACGTGTTTGTAATAGTAACGTTGGCAGCAGGCATGTCAAAGTACCGCCGGTACCAACATAACCGGTACCGGTTACCGTCGAAACCGGTAGCAGTACCGGGACAAATCAACAATTGGGTGACATATCGCAATCAGTTGGGAGAAATTTGCCTTTAAACAGCCCCTAGTCCCAGAGATTGTAAGACAATCATGACATTATACCCATTATTCTGCTGCGACATCAAAGTAAGTCTAAAGCACGAAGATCGTGCTTCATAATTACTTTGATGTCACCACAGAATAATTTGTTTGAATAATCTGATGACGACCCTTTCGTTGTCTTTGATTCGACGTTTGAAAAGACAAAATGGCCAGCCTTATCGAGGTCGTGGTACAGACAGAACATGCACCTGTAGAGTGTTTCGATATGTTCATTCACAAATAAGTTAAAAGTATGTCGTGCAAGTGTGTCATACACGTTAATAATCCTGTTTACCCTCGTTCAATTAGGAATTTCCCCATAAAATAATTTTGTCCCAGTACCGGCGGGACAAAAGCTTCAGTACCGGTACCGGTACCGGTTTGAGCATGAGGGAACAGGCGGTATCGGTACAGGTACCGGTTGACATGCCTGGTTGGCAGTTACACAGCTAGCGGCCAGTTCTATAAACAGGCCTGCAACCAGGGGGGGGGGGGGGGGGGGGGGGCAAGGGGGGCAAGGGGCGGGGACTATAAAACTTTTAACACTGTATTTTCCGGACTTCTTTTTTCTACGACTAAAAATATCCATCTCTTTCAAACGTTAATGATTCCTCTTCAATCAATTATAGTGTTAGAGAGAAAATACAGCTGCAAAGCTTTATAGTACAGTGGTACCATGTTAATAGAATAGGCACTTTGCAAGTGAAAATTATTCAATTAACAGGGATGTGGTCACTTTCCCGTATTCTAGAGATCAAGTGACCATTTATTCTAATACATTCTGTTTGGTAGACCCCATACAGCTTTACCGAACAAGATATAGATTAATGTCTGTGTTGCATGTACTTCTGCAAAATGGACCAATAAACAAGACTCCGGCCGCCAAACCCCGATTTTTGGTAGAACCATGTCTTGGCGTATAAAGTATTTTTCTCAGCGGTTTCTGATAGATTAACCCTTTACCCAACGTATCGACCAAAAGCGGCCAGCGCTATTCTCAAAAATCGCCTATTATTTTAATTATTTTTTCATTTTTTGTCTCAAAAATATAGGTTATGACCCCTCATTGGAACGAGCTCGTCGAGCTCGCTCCAATGAGGGGTCATAACCTATTTTTTGAGACAAAAAATGAAAAAAATAGTTATTCAAGAATTTTTTTTGCAAGTGTCGTCTGCTTTTCATGTTAGGTAAAGGGTTAAACATTTTTCTCGACGAAAATATTTACTGGACGGCCTAAAAGTGCCCCGCCTACTTCGCGTTAGAAAAAATCCCCCGGAACTGATTAGGTCAAATAATATTCACGATAACCATTTATTCTGATTTCATATTATCCCTTTTATTGACTGACCACCTTATTCACATAATAAGTCCAATATGATGATTATATCAATGGGCAGATGCCTCTCAACTAACGTGAAGAGCGTTCACTGAAATAATTATGAAAAACAGCGTAGAAACAATCAATATTCATAATAACGCAGCAGTTCGTGACATCGAAAACAACGCTCTTTAACTACTTACTCTCTCTCACTGTCGCCATTGAGTGAGGACCTATTTTTTGTGCTCTGTTTCTTTTTCCTAGAATTCGTTTCGAATTCGATTTATAAATGTAGTAGTACTTCACAGTCCCTGTTGATACGACTTTGTTCGTTAAATTGTTATTTTAGTTCTGGCATGTGCCCAATAATTTCTCTAGTTTTGATTCTCATAAGCTTTTAAGCCATGTGCGGTTGTTTTTTTCACTGCTTTTTCCAATGTCGGGAAGCTAAAACAATGATTCTTTTATTAATGATGTCGCTGCTAAGCGCATAGAGAACATCATTGGGCACAGTTAGCTATACCGGGGTGATCTGGAATGTCGTTATGAGACAGATGCTTCCCTGGTTCTGAGGTGCCATAAATATTGCATCTGCAAGGCGATCCTTCTGTGAAGACTCAAAAGTACCACCCCCACCCCCCCTCGAAAAAATGGATAGGCTTAATGTTGATCAGTTCGATCCCATACGACACTGCCGTTTCTTTAGTAATGAAAGCCACCTCGTAAAGGACCCCAAAAGCCCAACTCGAAGAGAGCCTGCTTATCTATTTCAGGAGATAGCCAACCCGAAGACCGATGTCTCACCCAAAATTTAGATCGTAGACAGGACATATGGGCAGACGATTTGAAGGTCAGAGTTCATGGCACAACCAGCGATTTGCACGCTGCAGACGCTCGCTATTACACTGCTTGCACGTCAAAATTTCTGGGAGCTAGAGTCATTGAGACTGCTACCAAACAGGTTAGTGAAAAGTATCCCCAGCCGACGAATATGACGTTCAGGCTATTAAGCGTCTGATATCGTACATGAAGGAAGACCAATCTTCCACATGGAGTTCGGTTGATTTGTTTGAATTATTTGTTAGTTTTAGGCGTCACGCTCGTCCCGTCGAAATTTCATATCTAAACTTTCAGATATATACATATATATATGTGTGCGATCTCTTGACTTTATCATCACCCGGAATAGATACACTCTTGGCAGAGAGAAGCAGAGCAGGTAAAGGCCTACGTCTCGTCGACTCCGATGAAGTTATTCGAAACAGCGTCTGCCAAGCGATGAACGATATTGAGCTCGTCAGAAAAAGTTATGGCACTGACATCACTCAAGGGGGAATTTTCAGAATATGACATCACTCAAGAGAAATTATGAGAATATACTCTTCTTGAATTGCTAGTAGGGTTTTCGCCAAAGCTTGATCACACACTACCGTCTCCTTTGATCAGCAACATTGCCATGCGCTGACAGACCCAGCTAAAGGTTAAATTTGCTGCCACACCGAGAGACTCTAAAGATTTAGTAAAACAATGCAAACTTTTGGGTTGACTTGTTCATACGACGACATTTTTAAATTCAAGACATCTGCGGCGCGTATGGCATCAAGGCAAGCCGAAAATAACCCGATTTTCAACTCTGGTGACGGGCTGATACAAGTCATTGTTTCGACGCAGAAATCTCATCTCAGAATTAGGCTAGTGCTTATTCCCTGGTAGTCGTAATTGCTCAACCAGACTCCAAACTGAACTGATTCAGAGCCTCAAGCCATTCTAAGATTAGCAACAGCTGAGATGGATAAACCAGTTCAATATGATTCACCCATGGTACGTTATAATGGTCCGAAGCGACCAAGCGAAGCAGATGCCGTCCCTTTCTATTCTCTGTTTTACTGCAATTGCAAAGCGTAGAGCAATCGGATCTGATTTTCTGTTTCTGAAAAATATTTTGAAGTCAGATAAGTGTGAAGAGTTCAATAGTTACAACACTCGTTTAACCCGCGACAGGGCAGTCGCCTCAAACCAGAACGAAATTGGTCTATCTTCCGCTGATTGATATGACTGAAGCCGGCTGGTCCCATAACCATCATTACAGCTATGTGTAAAGCACAAGAGGCAAGTTCGCAATTCGGTCAGGAATACACTGTCTTTATGTGTGACCACGATTGACCAGCCAGCAGTTGTATAAGGTCGCGTTCCAAGTCTTGTAGGCATTTCCAAATTGGTTTCAGTCCTTCTTTTCTAGGTTGGTTGAGATGCATCTCCTAGTTTTGTTGGGGCTGTTGTGACATTTATGGTCAAATCTGGCTTAGCCGAGATTCTGGAGTCTGTGATTTGTGGCGTCGGTAAAATGCTTCTCTGTAAAAGGTTCCCAATGAATGTCAGAGCCATGCAATTGTTAGCAGAAGTGTTATTCAGATCACTTTTTGAGCATGAAACAATTCAATGTCCTGAAGATCTCTCATCACTGCTAAATGATAGAGCAGAGAAAAGTCGAACCATCAAAATGTGGCTGGACGCATCTCTGAAGCCCATATTCATCATGATGTTATATGTGCCGAGAAGGGAGGCGACTGGTCTTTTCATTTGGAAGCAGTGAGAACTATGTGGCCCTAGTTTTTGCATCTGGCCACGTCACGTTTTCTAGGTACGGTTTGTATTATCTCCGTTAGATGGAGAAACTCCCCTCAAACAGCCTGCATCATTTCATGAAAGGAGGACACGTTATGCGTCATGTGGCTGGTCTATGGAAAGGTATTTGGAGTGATATGTTTACAGAAACCACGTTCATGAGATATGGACATGACAAGTCTGGCGTAATGGAATAAACCTGAAGCCAGAGACACTCAAAACGTGGGCTTTCAGTCCACATGCATGTGGTCACCTCATCAGTGGTGTAGCTAAGTTATGAGTAGCCCGAAAGGCAAATAGGGTACAAGACGTCCATAAGGAGGGGGCAAAAAGAGGATAGATGCTGACGCAGTTGATAGGTGGACTTTGAAAACAAAGCTTGAACTATGCATAGATCCCATGGACCCATCACAGCACCCAGACTCGTCAATGTTGCAAATGGCCGTATTGGTCCATCGCCAGTAAATGTTGATGAGATAGTCAAGATATGCACCGAACAATTGGATGAGTTCGAGCGAGGCCTATCAGGAGGGTTCTGCGACCCCATTTCGATGCGAATTGAAACGATGTTTGTATTGAAGAGTCGATGAGAGTAGGTGATATTAAGATTTACGAAACGAACCTGTCAAGGATTATAGGTCCAGTTCGCGTGAACTGAATATATCCGAGGTTCTTTCTCACGAGCTCTCCACTGTTCCACCTGCTTTGTTTGACGATTCTGACGACATGAGCGTGTCAAAACCTAAATCGGTTTTGAAAAAACAGCACCATGGTAGAAGCCCCAGCCAGAGATTTTGCCAGCGGTAACAAAGCAATGGCCATTTACGGATGCGCCTTGTGCGAGTACCTCATCTGCCGTTTTCTAGCAAGACTTATAAACCCCTTGTTATATAGACTTCGTAGAGAAGTTTAAGGAGAACATACGACAAAAGTTGGTTGATAGTGATGTTTATCTAGTGTTCGACAGATACACCGATTACAGCATAAACTGTGTTACATGAGCACACTGAAACAACAGGAGTTCACTGGTGTACAAGCTTCGGCCACTGTCTATTTTACCACCCCAGAAAAAAGTTCACTCTGTAGCCAAGAACAAGAAACAATTAATTCCAATCATTAAGGAAGAATTCACATTTGACAAGGCCTTCGCCGAACAGTAAACAACAAGCCGCAAACTTCATCCTGGGGCATGACGAAACTCCGGTTGAGATAAGTGGTGGTGTAGTCAGACACAGGGGACACTTGGCCACAATGCACGAGGAAGCGGACGATATCATCGTTCAGCAGGCTATCTGATTTGCTTTTCAGGAGAACTGTGATTCCGTTCTTGCTGACGACACAGGGGTCTACGTTGTATTGTTGCATCATTATTTTGATAAGAAATTACGAATTGCAAATGATAATGGATATCCCCTGTCCACGACAGAACGGCTGTTGATATCCCCCGGCCGTGGAAAAGCACAAAGATATTGTCCCACATCTGGTTGCAATGCATGCTCTCTCGGGCTGTGACTGTGTAGCCGGGTGCTTTGGCACCGGTAAAGCAAGAGCGCTGAAAGTGCTGAAATTGGAAGCGAGCTTGAGTTCACTGGGCAGAGTGGACGCTTTTTGGCCAGACATCTTAGCTACATATTTGTCGCTTTGTGCTACCTTGCTACCTTGCTACCTCTACATTATCTGATGTCCGCATCAGTGTTTGAACCTCTAAACTGGAAATCCAGACACACAAGTGCTCCCAAACTTTGCTCTTTGCCCCCAACCACTATTCTAGGAATTTTCTCCGGAAAAGTCGTTTTTTTGGCGGCCATCTTTGATTTTGTCGAAAATTTCAAAATGCTGTCCAACAT
Organism: Pictodentalium vernedei; assembly: GCA_031216915.1. NCBI lineage: Eukaryota > Metazoa > Mollusca > Scaphopoda > Dentaliida > Dentaliidae > Pictodentalium > Pictodentalium vernedei. Next base: position 745,198,988 of record CM062296.1, read on the forward strand.
ATAAATTCTTTGTAGGACCATCCTAAACTATAGAGTACCGTTGAGAAAAACTGTACACGCAAAACATGGTTCGGTGCCCTGGCGGTCGGACTACAAGAGGAATTACGTGATTGTCAAGGTAATTTCTCGACATATCACACGACACTCCTTTTTCATTTAACAGAAGTATACTGTATATCCTTTATGCAGTTACCAGGTCAAATTTGTACTGAAGGTATTTTAAATGGTTTTGTGTTTGGGAGTTATTTTCAATTAACAGGGTTATTCAATTAAGGGTATCCAGTTGATTGAGCTGAGCTGTATTGGGTCATTACAATAAAGCTTTATAACTGTATTACAATACTATTGGTCGTTGGCATTGATATTGTTAATGCTTCTGCAATGTACTGGTCAGGGCCAAGATCTTTCAGTAAGAATCGTTCAGGCTGTGAGAGTCCACCGAAGAGGGCAATATAATTGTGATTATAAACGATCGGCATAATAACTTAACTTATATTCATAGTGTATCTGCAATATGGCCGCAGGTGCTAAAAGCGACTTTAATCCTTTACCCAACGTAACGGTCAAAACGGCCAGCGCTATTCTCAAAAATCGCCAATTAATTTTCATTATTTTTTTCATTTTTTGTCTCATAAACATAGGTTATGATCCCTCGTTGGAACGAGCTCGTTCCAAAGTGGAGTCATAACCTATGTTTTTGAGACAAAAAATGAAAAAAATCTGTTATTCAAGCCTTTTTTTGCAAGTGTCGTCTGCTTTTCATGTTAGGTAAATGGTTAAACTTCTGCAAATAAAGATTCAAATATCGTAAACAAACCAACCTCATAGTTATAACAGCACAGACTCCGTCCTGACGGGGTGTGTTCAGTTGGAGATGCACTTGAGAATGGGGATACCCAGGACGTTCTTTCTGTGATTAACACCGACATCCAATCAATTTATAAGACCAACTACAAAGCCATGTCCACCGTGAATCAGCTATCTTTATAATATGTCGTCTCATTTTAATTTTCCTGTTCCATCTTAATTTTGGCCTACTTTTGTTGTCATGTTGTTTGGAAAATGTTACACACTAGTCATTCTGCGTTGACTCCGGTGGGGTGGTCAGCCTCGGGGCAAAGTTTGATATCACAACTTCTGGGCAATACAAACGATAACGTAAGTTCTTGTGACACCAATTTCCATACGTTTATTTTGATGAAGTCAGCAGGAAGGCGGCCAATCTTGCCCCGTTCTCTCCCAACAATATATCGTCTCTTGCGTACAATAAGGCGCCATCTGCAACGCTTCAGCATTGCAGATGGTGCCTTGTTGCATTCAAGGGACGATATCATTGTTTCCTTATTAATTATTATCAAAATAGTTTACACCGTTGCATTCTGTTGAATACAAATTTATTTACTATAGTTACTTACTTATTTTTTAAGTTGGACTCAGACTATACATTTTCGAATTTGAACCAACAACACAAAATGTCGCCACTTGTCACTTTAAAAAATTGAGATACTGCTTATAAAGCAAAAATAGAATAAAATAGAAATAAAAAAATGCCGATAGGATCACCGATCCAATGTCGAGTTGTGACAGCACAAAAGTGGGTTTAATCATTATCAACTTATCGTCCGGAAACCAATTGTTTACAATTTACTGTGTGAAGGGTTACTGTGACCTTGACCTTTGACCCAGTTATTCCAAAATAAATAGGGATCTTTCTTGCGCCTATGCCAACCTATCTATGAAGTTTCATGAACGTGGGTGGAACCATTCTCAAATTATCATCTGGAAACCAATTGTTTACGATTTATTATGTTCAAGGTCACCGTGACCCTGACCTTTGACCTAGCGAGTCCAAAATAAATAGGAGTCTTCCACTCACTTAGGCCAACCTACTTTTGAATTTTCATGAATGTGAGTCAAACCATTATCAAGTTATCATCCGGAAACAAATTGTTTACGATTTACTATGTTCAGGGTCACTGTAACCTTGACCTTCGACGAAGTGAGTCCAAAATAAATAGAGTTCTTTCTCCCATGAAGGCCAACCTACATATGAAGTTTTATGAATGTGGGTTGAACTATAGTCAATTTATCATCCGGAAACCAATTGTTTACGATTTACTATATTCAAAGTCACTGTGACCTTGACCTTTGATCTAGCAAGTCCAAAATAAATAAAGTTCTTACTCTTACCGATGCCAACCTACCTATGAAGTTTCATGAATGTGGGTCGAACCATTATCAAGTTATCGTCCGCAAACCAATTATTTTGATTGACTATGTTCAGGGTCACTGTGACCTTGACCTTTGACTTAGTGAATCCAAAGTGAAAAAGTTCTGCCTCTCATGAAGGCCAACCTACATATGAAGTTTCATGAATGTGGATTGAACCATAGTCAAGTTATGACCTCGAAACCAAATGTTTATGATTTACTATGTTCATGGTCACTGTGACCTTGACCTTTGACCTAGCGAGTCCAAAATAAATAGTGTTTTTCCTCTTACCGATGCCAACCAACCTATGAAGTTTCATGAACGTGAGTTGAACTATTATCAAATTATCGTCCGGAAACCAATTGCTTATTGACCCCTCCACCCCCCCCCCCCCTGCGCCCCCCCCCCCCCCCCCCAGCCGCCATTCATCAAACTATAAGTCGAGTTTGACAACTCGACTAATAAGGCCACACAAATTAAATTAGTTGATTCTGAGACATCCATTTTCAAATCATGTAGTTTTTATTTTTCATTTTCATTTTTTTCTTGCATGCAGTGATCATGGTTTGAGAAGATTTCTGCTATCTTTTTGTGCTCAGAAAATATAGAAAGTGCATAATTATACAACATATACAAATAAACTCATTTGTTTTTAAAAACAAAACTGTTTTGCATCTTTAGTTATGCTCTTCATATTTAAGATTTGAAGTCCATTCCTTTCAAATATTAAACCCAGTCTCTGAACCACTCGTTTTGGTTGTAATATTGGAAGGAAGACGTTGTAAGGCAATACCAACGTACAATGAGGTGGGGGGGGGGGGGGGGGGGGCAATTTCAGTGAGGAGTTGCCTGAGAATTAAAACATTTTTGTTTGACCTGAAACAAAATAAATTAAGAAGAAGTAAAAATAAAGCAGAATGTTGTGTGAACCCCAAGAGCTTCAATACGGCAGCTTGACGATTTCTGTTTGAACCTCTGTCTTGCTTTTCCAAACAAAACGTGTTTTGAAAGCCGGCGTATATCACAAGCGCCGCTATCGGAGATTGAGAGAGTTGGCCATGTGTGTACCAATAATTTGTCTTTACCATGGGCGTCCGCCCTTGACACCTCCTGTATTTGGAAACAGTATCTATTCTGCGGTAACTGATAACAACACGAATAGGTGAGTGTTTGCCCGACAGTTTTTCAACATATAAAAAATATAGGAAGCTATAGCAACCTTCGAGTTCATGGACCACCGGGTAACACCAGGTGATCCATAAGCTTAAAGGTTGTAAGCGCTCCACTCTGATGTGCTACTGTCCCTATAAAACAAGTTCGGATAAGTAAACGAAAAGAGAATGGAATAAACCATTATCCGACAACTGATAAATTAATTTCATCGCTTAAAACTCAGTGTAAAACTCAGTGTCAAATGTTGTTCCCAACCAATATAGGCTCAAAGCGAGAGGATTTCTGCTGAATAGGGAAATACAGCACCCACCCGATGAATAAAATACTACAATCTGGTCAGGCTACGCCATCTGAATTCCGTTTGTTGCACGCAGTCCGAACGATCTTTATACCCAAGTTGATGTATCCGGAAGGTGTCATATTTTCACTCGTTTTACTTTGAGCCAATGATTTAAAAACAACATTTTATACTAACTTTTTCAAGCAATGAATGATTCATTTTTCACCCATCCGATTTGCATTTATTTAATTCGATTCTGTTTACCTCTCCGAAGAAAGTTCATAAAGATGACCAGTGTAGGTATGACGAATAGCATATGCGGGGCGATCGATTTCCAGCCGATTGACCAGTCAACTGACCAGCTGAGTTTTGCCCCGGGCAATACACTTCTTTAGTTGTTTGTTCAGCAGTAATTATGCCAAGTGACAGACATTACATATGGGGACAGAGGTTATGGTCCAGCCATTTCACTCATACTTCATTAGATGCTAAGTACAGTGTCATGCTTATTGCGCTTTAATGTACTTCAAAGGTACCTAGTAATTGTCCACTTATGTCAAAACATGCCAATAAATCAGATAATAATTACTAGGAGATGACCAATACACAAATGAAGGTCAGCAACACCCTGTATCAACAGAATATCTTCACTAAGATTAAACAGAAAACAGAAATTGTCACTTATTTCACGCGCACAGTTCATGTAAGAGCTTGAAGATTGCCTCTTTACTTCAATACCACTAGAGGGCGACACTTACAAAAAAAAAATTATTGAAAACAAAATATTTTAATTTTCCCACCAAAACATATCTTATGACTCTTCATTGGAACGACCTCGAAGTATTAACACGAACGGAGTCACGGACAACCATTATCTATTTAGGTTCTTTAGTTTTTACTTCCCTGCATCGTTTATAACCATTTACCTAACGTGGAAGCGCGGTGGCTCAGTAGTTAGGGCACTGGAATTTAAGCCAAAAGGTCGACGGTTCGCTGTTGGACAGCGGTAACAGCGTTGTGTCCTTGTGCAAGACACTTCGTCTCCTGAGTTCCAGTGTGTTCTATGTGCCTACTGGTATACAGAACACATTGGAACTCAGGGGACGACTTAGTTCCGACTGCGCACGTGAGGGCACGTTGGGGCTGTGCACGTCGATGGCACTTGCCTTCAACCACTGCTTGCGCTGATTGTACATAGTTAGTGCGTTGGATGGTCTGACAGCTGCTTACCGTTGCTCTGTGGGTTTTTTCCGTCGGATATTCCGGCTTCCTTCATCCCCAAAACTGCCCAGGACGATGTGACCCTGGCTGTTGACCGTCGATAGGGCGGGGGAAGCAGAGGGTGGTCACCCTGAGGTCCGACGTCTCTTCGACAAGGGTCCGTCGCTAAAACAGTTTGAATGCATGATCCTGTCTATATATGAAACCCCCCAAAGTAATTTTCCCAGGGGAGCCTCCCCCCCCCCCCCCCCCCCCCCACTGGACTCCTGCCTACGATAGGGGTTCAATCTCCGGCCAGCGCTCCCCCATCTAGCCGCTTTGCGGATCGGATGATGCGTTCCGCATCAGGAGAGCACCCTTCATCAAAACTGTCCCGGGCCAGCAATTCTTCTTGACGGCCCATGGCTGTTGAAAATGTCGTTACCGGCACCCACCCCCACCCCCCACCCCCACAATTTCTCGATATGTTATAAGATGTTTTATTCAATTAACAGGAGTTCGCTCAATAATCGAGATGTACTGAATTTGGAAATTCTATTCGGTTAACAGTGTTATTCACTTAAAAGATACTCATTTAGGTGAGTTCCACTGTATTAAATTTTACGTCTTCGCCTCGTTCGAAACCCGTTACTTATATCACGTAGCTGCCAAATGCACCCAGCGCTATTAAAAAATGGTCTTTCACATTGTGTTGTTTTCAATTTTGGCCTTCACATCGTAGCTTTTGGCCCGTCGTGCATCTCATTCCAAAGAGGAGTTATAAACTGTGCTTTGAAGGCAAAAATATCAAACTATTTATTTATTCAAGAAAAGGCATTGTGTCATCCACAAGTTGTATTTGGTTGAGAGTTATTGGCATTTAATAAAAACGATACAACCGTTATATTGCCCCCCCCCCCCTTTAAAAGGGCGGAGGGAAGCTGCCCCACCAACCCCCGTCTCCCAACAAATTAAACACAAACATGCTTTCACAATGAGATGAAAGAACAATTGCTCCCCAATTAGAAATATGTTCCAAAGCGGTCTTTCTACTCCATTTTCTATTCTGGATGCTATTTCTTTACCTCTGCCTTGAGACGAAGTTATAGTGTGAAGCCGGGGTTTGACATTACGGTGTTTCAAATATCTTTAACATCAGAGAAAAGCATGCGGCAATCTGGTAATCACGAACAAATTTTTTGTATTATTAATTCTTTAAATTGATTATTTTTTTTTTAAAGAATTACTTTCGTTAAACGAAAGTAATTCTTTGAATAAAAATATTAAAATAATAAAATACCGTTTCCGATTTGCTTCGGTTATTATTGTTTGAAAGAAGTATATTGAGTAAGGTTTCAAGTTCGTGCCGACGGTCAGCTACCCAGGTATTTTGTCGGAAAATTTTAACTCTTGCACCATTATGGAAAATTTTGAGATCCTTGTTTCGGGCCTGTGTTACTTAATGTAACGGATTATCAAGCCATCGTTTTCACAAAAACGCCATTCAAATTGTATTATCTTAACAAAAGTTTTGCCCCCAAAATATTGCTTATGCTCCCGGTTCAAGCGTGCTCGGTCCATTGCAGGCCTATAAGCAGTGCTTTTTGGGGGGAAAATGATAATATTCAGTTATTCCAGATTTTTATTGCAATTGTCGCCAGCTATTGGTTTTGTGTGGGGATCGCAAGGTCACCGCTTCGACCCCCAGGGGTAACTGCGTTTTGTCCTTGGGTAAGGTACTTAATCCCGATTGCCCACGTACGGGCACGTTGGCGCTGAGTACTAAGACGTACTGCATGTCGATGGTGCAGTTGTCATCAACCAATGCTAACCCTATTTGTGTTTGGTTAATACGTTGGGGAGTCTGACAGCTGCTCGCCGTGGCTCGGTGGTTCTCTCCGGGTACGCCGTCTTTCTCCACCCGTAAAACTTCCAGGGGGGGGGGGGGGGTGGCGTCGCGGTAACCGGTTCTCGTCAGATCACCGAAGTTAAGCAACGTCGAGCGCGGTTAGTAGTTGGAGGGGTGACCATTTCAGCTACTGATTCGTGCTCCCGCGTTGTGTCCTTTGGCAAGGCACTTAACGCCGATTGCCCACATGGGGCACGATGACGCTGTGTACTAAGGCGTATTGCACGTCGACGGTACGCATGTCTTCAACCTATCTAACCCTGCCTGTGCCGCGGTGCAGAGTTCAGAGTTACGATGTTGGAGAGCTGACAGCTGCTCGTCGTTGCTCGGTGGTTCTCTCCGGGTACTCCGGATTCCTCCTCCGGCTGTTAATGTGTCGTTAAACCCTAACCCCCCCCCCCACCAAAAAAACAAAAACAAAAAAAAAACAAAAACGAGGTGACCCTGGCTGTCGAAAATATCGTTAAACCCCAATAACTAAATAAATAAATAAATAAAAAATAAATAAATAAATAAATAAATAAATAAATAAATAAATAAATATTTGTTTTCTGTACGGAGGTACTGTAACTACCTCATGTGGCCCAGATGAGTATGACACTTCGTTTTTATGATCATGTATTTGTTTGACCCGGAGCTCTTCATTGGTTGCCACAATTGTCTTCGACAGTACTCAAAAACTCATCATTAAGAAATAACCTCAAGTGGACGACATATCCGACGAGAGCCAAACGTAACAACCACATTCCATGTTTTGATAAATCCAATTTATTCGGCCAGTCCTGGAATATAGAGTGTGTGCATATTTTGATCACCAAGGGTGAAAGTACTCGTTTGTCAACGCATATAATTGGGGGGCGTGATAACCGTAAATAATCAGCATTCTTGTCTTCGGGATACAGCGATGTCAAAACACTGGTACTTGTAATCTTCTACTGACGCTTAATAACATTCAGGTCATCTTACTGTACGCTCCACACTTTGGAATTAAGACTGCTTCGCCTGTACCTTATAAACATACAGGATAGTGGGGTTAGAGGTGGAGAAAAACTTATGTTTTGTCACTTTCTGGGGCGCGTTGGCACGGTATTGGACTTCAAACCGAAAGGTCCATGGTTCAAATCCCGTCAGCTGACGTCAGGGGTAACTGCGTGGTGTCCATGGGGGAACGGTGGCGCTGTGTACTAAGCATACTGGACGTCAATGGAGCACATGTCTTCAACCAATGCTAACCTTGCTTGTGTGGGGAGTCTGACGTTTGCTCGCCGCTGCTAGGTGGTTGGTTCTCTGGCTTCCTCTGCCGGTAATACTGTCCAACACGAGGTAACCCTGGTAGTCGAAAGGGCCGATAAATCCCAATAAATAAATAAATAAATAAATAAATAAATAAATAAATAAATAAATAAATATGTCACGTTCTCAAATCTGTTCAGATGTAGTAACTCTGAGCAACTGGTGCAATTTTCTTTCCCTTAATCGAAAGGTACATGGCGGGAAAGGGGACAGGCATTCTTTGCTCCAGCATGGTTCCAAGGAGGAAAGGGATTCTGCATCATTTGTTTACATATTAGAATTTTTGTTTGTTTCGGGAAATTCAAGTTTTCTCCACTACGTTCCGATTCCGCCCCATTCAATATCCTAGCAATCGTTTGGCCATGAAAATAAATATTTATTGATCACATGCGACTCTCGCCTACCCTTATCGATAGAGAAATTACTTATTCACATTACGACAGTGTCTTTTAAGCTGAATCAGATTTTGTTTATTGTTTATCGTGAGGTGAACAGTGCCACAGTTGTCTTTGGTGTTCAAAAATCGTTTACAATAGGAATCATGTGATGAAAAATGCAGTGGAATGTGCATAGAAAAATACCGGTGCCATTCGTCTCTTCGCAACAGTGCTGCCGAAAAAGTCTGCGGAATTGATATGCATGGTCAGGGGCCTCATCAAGAAGCGTGTTTGAAAACATAATCAAATGGCGTCTCTACGAAGTTGAATGCAGTTTCTCGCGATATGCCATAAATTGGCCAATTCAGGCCAACCAAAGCTGCACACATGTAAATGAATATATGTACATTAGATGGCAGTCAGTAATGGGGGCATACAATTGACATATAGATCCAATTTTCTCTGACCAAGTTCCAGTTGATTCTGAACGGGAAATCGCTGATAATTTGAATAGACGGAATCTGAACGTTGAGGGAAAGACGCAACGTTCAGATCGCTAAACTGACGCAGCCTGGTGCCGCATCATATTCAAAACTGAACTGTCGTGAGTATTAAGGGAGGCAACCAATCAACGTATTTTGGTAATTGTTCTGAGCAGAAGAAATGTATGCATTTGTAAAATTACTTTTTATGACAATATGTTTTTTTCGGAGTGATATTTTACTTTTAAAAGATGAATGCTGGGCACATTTTAAAGGTATCATTTCATATTTTAAAAAGAGAAAAATATCACCGTACAGTCACATAAACACTTATGCAGGAGTGATGAAAGCCACTCGCAGAGTTACAAAAAAAAAAAAAAAACCAACAGGTGTGGATGTGTGAACTTCATTTCAACTGCATCGTGTGCGGTGCGACCCGTAAATAATCCGACATTGGGAAACTGATAGTGCTTGGCTGGCGGTTTTTGAGGACTTCGTATATCTCTGAGACAGGTACCTTGTATTAATGTAAAGTATCAAATGAACTGTACTTTAATGTTCTTCAAAATAAAATTAGAAGAGAAAACATTTCCCCACAACTTAACCCCTTACTATCGAGGAACCCCCTTCTATTTCAGGACGGAAATAAAACAAATGAGGGAAGTTAGTTTAGGGCTTATAATAATAATAATAAAAATAATAATAATAATAATAATAATAATAATAATAATAATAATAATAATAATAATAAACCAGAAGTTACCAGAACTAGAACTTCAATGAAATGACTGAAAACTTAGGAAGAACATAGATTGTCCAAACTGAATACATTTTTATATTTTCTATCCGAAACATACATTAATACCCATCATTAGAACGAGCTCATTAAGCACGTTCCAATGAGGGATTATAAGTTGTTATTCAGAGGCAAATATTGAAAACAATAATAGAATTTGAATGGTAATAATTGTGTAGCGTTGGTCGGATTTATCTGTTACGCTATGTCAGTGGCGTAGCTAGGAGGGGAGGGGGCATGCCCCCAAATTTTAGTCATCCCCCCCCCCCCCCCAGGTGACGTGGCCTAAATATTGATGCTTTCCACAACTTATAAATTATGTACACAAACGGACTCACAGAGTAGCCGCTACGTCCAGATTGCTGAGCTTGCCCCCTAGATATCAGTCTTGCCCTTCTAACTTTGTTATCCTGACTACGCGCCTGCGCTAAGTAAAGGGTTAAAATGTTCAGTAGTTTTCTGCGCAAATGGATCATGGGTAAGTCAGTTAAAACACGAGACAACCAAAATATCCGATTTCCTATCTATGACCTCATAATGTGTGAAGCAATTCCCCGACCTCCCCATAGCAAAGACACTGTTTACTACTCATGAACAAGCAAACTCTTTTGTTGGTGTGGATGTGATTATCAAACAATTGTTGAAATCGCGAACACTTGGTTTCATTTTTGTGATACAACGACTCAATGAAAATTACATATTGCTTGTCATTAATGAAGAAATAACCATTTTATTACCATTTAATAATAATAGACCTTGCCAATTGTCCATTATGTATTCATCTCTTGTTACCCGATCAGTGACATCGCTTTCACATCCCAAAAGTATCATTGATAAATTTACTGTTGGTTCAGCAGTATAGTACTCAGTTACGACCCCTTATCCGTATATTTTACACCATCATTATAATTTTACAACTTGAAATCGCACATCAGTTCAAAAGGTTACAGTACCCGGTACGACAGGAACGCAATAACTGTTACTTGTTCCCAGTTCCTAATACGACATTCGTTACCAACCGATAAAATCGGTTGATAACGAATGTCGAATAAGGAACTCGGATTAAGCAAAAGTCTCATCAGTCAAGACAGTTGACAGGGGGAAAGCAGTTTGTTGCTCCATCTCTCTAAAAGATCTTGAGTACCCAGACTTAGCGTACATGAGCAGTGCCGGGCCGCCTGGGCGGTATCATCAAATTTAGATTTGTGTTTCAAACACAGTCTGTCAAACAAATAGAGATTTGTTGTACCCGGACTGGGCGGGGGGGTGGGGGTGGGGGGGGGGGTGCAGCCTGGCAAATTTGGGGTACCGGTGCTAACGATAAGGCGTTGCATCACGCTATTTATTTATTTATTTATTTATTTATTTATTTATTGGGGTTTAACGACACTTTCGACAGCCAGGTCACCTCGTAGTTTTACGGGTGGAGGAAGCCGGAATACCCGGAGAGAACCACAGAGCAACGGCAAGCAACTGCCAGACTCCCCAACGCCACGACCACTACATGTATGTTTTATTTATTTAATAAAAATCTTCCACTGTCATTCTAATGTAATTTTAGTGATTTTAATTAAATATATTACCTCATAAAAGATAATGATCTGTTTTACCCCATATACCTATATTACAAGAAGTCTCAAGTTTATTTTAACTATAATTCCGACTGAATAATATTTCAACTGCATCATCAAGGTATGCCTTCGAAGAAGGTATGTCTTGATAATGTAACTGGAATGTTGGCTGATCAAGATTAGAGCTATCATTTTCGGGACAAATATAGTGTACCCCCCCCCCCCCCCCTCTCCATCTCAGTCGGTCATCTCCGTGGAGCCACTGGAAATATCGTACTGTCATGGTGAAGGATGTCTTGATAAGTGTGTCTTCTGCGAAGTACATAAAGAAATAAAGTGTACCAGAGGTGTTGGGGTGTAATGCCATCCGAGGGGCGAACTGGGCCAAGAAAAGTTATCGGGCAGACCTGGAGAAAATTTTGATTTTGCGAACTGAACAAATGCAGCTTCCTTGCATCCAAGCGATCAATAGCAAAAATGGTTCTACCAGGGGGATGGAGGGGGGGGGGGGGTGGTAGAGGAGACCCGACGGGAAGACCATTTGATAGTCTACATAGAGGACATTTCGATATACCGACAGTCTATGCAATCAGATCCATTTCTCCCTTTGATCATCTTCACGAAATTTCACGTACCAGCAGATGTTGGGCTGCATCAATTTTAGGGGCCCCAGGGGGATCATACGGCCAGGCCGCCCCTGAATGTCATGGCGGATGACAGGTGCATGGACAACTAATGTGGCTATGGTATCTCCCTATGTAGTAAACGATTTGTCGTCGATTCACACTTGTTTCTTTTGCTCGATGAGCTCGCTCCAATGAGGGGTCATAACCTATGTTTTTGAGACAAAAAATGAAAAAATTATTTATTCAAGAATTTTTTTACAAGTGTCGTCTGATTTTCATGTTAGGTAAAGGGTTAAACAAAATATCCATCTCTCTGTCTAAAACAAAAAGACGATATTGCAAGAATAAAGTCCCGATTCGCGGTTTTATCGTAGAGTTTGAACGGAGATGTGGTTAGAAGGTCTTGGATAAAGGAAGGGGCCCACCTCTGAAATTACAACTGCACTTTCCCTTGGGTTGGAGTATCCAATAGAATAACTTGACTAAGCCTCGTGGCTCTGAACTCAAAACGTCCTCAGAGGTTTGTTCAAGCAAGGTTTTTTTGTTTTACAAAAGGACCCCCAAGAAAAATCAATCTGCTACGACGCCCCCTTGGATAGATATCGAATTTCCAATCTTAAGGAAGTTCATTACCCGTCCCACAAATCCTTTTGATGAATATTCTTTTAGTTGTACCTTAGAATTCCAAACTTTCGTAGAACCCCAAATTCTACACCCTGGTTAGAAGTGTTCGGTTTGATGACCTCATACGGTCGAAATTCCAATTCAAGTAGATGTTCTCGATTTGAGGTTAACCCTTTACCCAACGTAACGGTAAACACCGACCAGCGCTATTCACAAAAATCTCCAATTAATTTTCATTATTTTTTCATTTTTTTTGTCTCAAAAACATAGGTTATGACCCCTCTTTGGAACGAGCTCGTTCCAATGAAGTGTCATAACCTATGTTTTTGAGACAAAAAATGAAAAAAATAGTTATTCAAGAATTTTGTTTGCAAGTGGGGTCTGCTTTTCATGTTAGCTAAAGGGTTAAACAATCTCCAAATCCATGCAAATCCAAGTGTAAAAAGCCGAATTATGCAACAAATTGATCTACTTTTGGGTATGGAGTTTCAAACTTTTTACGATTTACCCCCGTACATTTTCAATTATTGAATTTTTGGACTATGACTGATGGGAGTGGGAGTGGGTGGGCTTGCACGCCCTCTTGACACATCTCTGGATTTGACGTGTTAATCATTCCACAGTTTTTGTAAACTGGAAGTCAGTCGGTAGAAAAAAAACACAAAACAATTATTTATACATCTTCGGACTCCTTGAAAATTTTCTTGCTGCCTAACAGTATCGTGGACACAACACATTGATATTGGGATCGCGATGGCTCAGTGGTTATGGGATTCAACTTCAAACCGAAAAGTTCACGTTTCGATCCCCGCCAGGGCTAACTGCGTAGTGTCCTTGGACTAAGCTTCATCACGATTGCCCACGAGTGGGCCCGGTGGCGCTGTGTACTAAGGTGTACTGCACGTCGATGATGTACTTGTCTTCAACCAATGCTAACCCTGCTAGCGCGGAGTAAGTACGTTGGAGAGTCTGACAGTTGCTCCCCGTTGCTCGGTGGTTCTCTCCGGGTACACCGGCTTTCTCCACCCGTAAAACCGTCCGACACGAGGTCACCCTGGCTGTCGAAAATGTCGTTAAACCTCAATAAATAAACACATTGATGACAGAGGTTTGCTGTCCATGAAGAAAGTCTTTCTCTAGATTCGCGACTTTTCAATATTTGTTTAATTTTCATTTAGTTCGGAAATGTTTTATATGCGCTACCAGATATGGTTCTTGTAATGTCACTTGCAACAAGCATTGCAAAGGCAATGTCACGGAATTTATGTTTAATGTGACTTTTAACCACAATCTTACACATCACATTATCAATATAACTAGAGGTTATTACTTCGTTAATTTCCAATCAGACGAAATAACTTCAGATCGGCCGCAGACCTAGGGTCGAAGTCTGATCTGAAGTTACTGAGGGCTGATATCTCGGCCGATATGACAATAACCAACTAATAACCTCTTTCTTTATTAAAACAAAACAAATAAATACAAGAATTCCCAGATTTGTTACAATATTTTCTGACAGTGTTATAGTTTTTCATTCTTTTCACAAAGTTCGAATTTCCCATTATCCCTCTCCAAGTTCAGCTATCCGAACGTCTCGGCTTCCCCAGTGGGGAAGCCGCGACTTTCAGATAGCTGAAAAACCACTTCTTCCACTTAGAGAAATCACAACTTACAACTCTGAATTTTAACTTGAGATGACTTTTCCGTACTACTCTTTTCTTTCTTCTCTTCATCCACCAAATCATAACTAACTTCCATCATTAATCCCTACCATACATAACTCTGCTTCAAACCACTCCACCATGCTCAGTAACGACATTTTCCTGGTTGTGTCCGACGAATAAGTGTGATCATGTAACAAACTGGTTGCGCACAGTAATTCATTAAGGAGGACAACTCTAGCTTGGTTCATATCAGCCGAGATCGGCGTCATATCAGCCGAGTTGGAAGTCATCTCAGTCGAGCGTGTTAATGGGAAATTCTAAGAAAATATATGTAAGGCTTTGCCTCATGTAGACCTGTAGGGGCACTGAGGTGCCCAGGCAGGCCTTAGTGGAATAAAGTCTTATGTAGACTATGTTATTACCAATCCATGGGCGTCCGATAATGTTCGCCGACGATATACACCACATTATATGTGACAACAATGCAGATATAAAAAAAGTTCAGCACTGTACACGAAACGGTCGGTGACATTTCCCTAATTTTACCGTAAATACAGAATGATTCGTGGCAACCACACAGACGTATACCACACCGCGCCCATCACACTTGCAAGCACACCCCACCTACACACCCTTACGCGCGCCTACAGATCCACACCTGCACACACAAAGTTATGCGCGCCCATGTAAACCCTGTATTTGAATCCGAACCGGATCACTTTCCTTGTATCATTGCTAATGACATTTTGTTTTTGTTTCAATTCGTTTTTCTTCCCCCAAAACAAATCGTATTCACACTCACACTCATCGAAGATGGTATTCCACCCCAGCATCGTATTCCACTCTCAGCGATGACGGATTATTTTTTTTTATTGACATGTTTTGAAAGTAACCACAGAATCAATTATAAAGGGTTGTTTTTGGAAAACAAATGAGGAGAAAATGAAAAATAAATATCAAAGTGCATCGCTCGGATTCGAGTACGATTTTCTTCTCTCGTGTGCGCATGGATTATTTCACTCGGCCAACGCCTCGTGAGATAATCCTCCGATCGCCCCACTCGAGGCCGTGATGAAAATCTGATCAGTGAACTATTATCTATTTAGCCCACCCTGTCTTCTGGGAAGAAGAGAATGTTGGTGATAGGCAGCCTATCCCAACAACGAAAGCGCCCAGCTAGTAAATTGGGGTGTTTTGCACCGTTAGTTACCACTGTTCGGTGGTTCTCTACGATTGATTAGCTTCAGACACCATAAAGCTGTCAGACAAGAAATGATCAGGGGACCCACTCCTCTCTCCTTCATAGAGGCGTAGTCTATACCACATAAACGTACATACACAACGCACCATCACGTTAAAATTTGGATGATGTACTGGATGCACTAGATAAAATTTCAACAGTCAGTGAAAAGAGGACACACCTCACCATACACTTAAGTGCTCTCTCTCGCTTTTTCATTCTTGACTGCAACTTATTTTATTGAATTGAAAGTAATATAACAAACTTTATTTCAATAGACGGATCCAGACGCCCCTTGACGTAACTCAATTCTCCAGCTCCCTAGGCGAAGCCGAAGGCGGGTTTTTGTGATTACTTTAGTGGTCACTTTCTGTCCGTCTGCCTGTCGTACCGTCCGTCCGTCTGGCGTGAACTATACATTATCAACTTCTCAAAAACGGCTGGACCAAACTGAACCAAATATGATATGCAAGATCCTTATCGTAATGTCAATTCAAGATTTTAAAATAATGTTACCAGGCCCAGAAGAGGCACCATAAAGGCCATGTTTCTGACAGCACTAGGATTTTATTTTTAAATTAAAAAAATTTTCTTTCACAGACCATCAACCAGTATCTTTTGATATTTGGTATACACCACCATTCTTTGGGAGATTCAAGTTCGTTCAAACGAATACCATGGGTTTATATTAAATTTTAACTTCGTGCAATGCTTGGAATATTCTTTAAAATCATCTTCTTCAGAACCACTAAAAAGAATCTTTTGATACTGGGCATACAACACCCTTACACACTAAAAACTGACACTTTCAAGGTGTTAAACCCATTCTAACTCTTAGGGTTTGATTTTAACATTCAAAGTGCAATGCTTTAAGCACTTTGACAATACAATCGTCAGACATCTGAAACGTGAATGGGTGGCACTTCCCATGTGTCAAGCATTGGTGGTTCTTCCAGAATCGTCCATAATTTGATTTGCACTTGGTGGGTACATACTTAAAAAAACACAACGCAGATGACGCGGATCAGGCTCGAGAGTTCGAGCCTGGTCCGCGTCATCTGCGTTGTTTCCTTTTAAGTGTCGCGACATTACACTTGTCAAGTGGTATTATTGTAACACCTGTCAAGTTCTGGGATATCTACTCTTGAACAAAGTGCTAGTTCAGCACTTAGTAAGTGTTAAATACAGCACTTCAAGTGTAGTTTTTAACACTTTAGTTTTTAGCGCGTGGGAGCTCAAATAACCTGCAATCGGTCAGCGATCGTTTTTGGTAATCGGTTGGACACTGACTTGAAACCACTGGTGATAGCAACCACTATATGAATTGTAACTGCTAGGATAGGTAACAACTAGGATAGGAAACCACTAGGGCGGTACCCACAGCTTAGCTATCGTGTTGCTGCCTTGTTATAACAATTCAGCTATCTTGTTAAAAGAACTTACTAGAAATTCTTATATGCCGCTAATTCGCTGTCATTCGATTAACCTGTAGTTATATTTCAAAAGGGTACAACAGTGCGATGGTTGGGTCAGTATCTCTAATTGGAATCGTCCGCTCATTACCTCGTCCTCAGCAGACCCGGTGTTGATCGGGATCAGAGGGCGACTCGCCCCCCAATAAACCCAACCGTCGAAATCTTTTTATACTGGTAGATTTTTCTTATCAAAACGGTTCTTTTACGATCCCAACAGTCCATGCAGATCAAAGGTGGGTGCGTCGTCCCTAGTTTTTAGCGTGTATGGGAGTTAGATTCAAGTTTCTTCAAATCAAGTCGCTGTGTTCATATTTGGGCAGGGACATCCAGTAATATTAGAGAATGGGTCATTTTTAGCTCAACTTCATCACGTCATCATAGGTTGCAATCCGTCGTCCGTCTGTCCGCGCCAACATTGGGGGTTTAGAGAATATTATTATTAGGGGCTACCTCCAAATTAAGGTAGTGTTAGGGTTAGGAGTGGGGTGGGGTTAGGGGTAGCCCCAGAGTAGGGCATAAGGTTGGGGGAGGGTTATGTCCCGGGGGTGAGTTAGGGTTGGGGTCAGGGGTGGGGTTTTAGTTTCAGTAGCCCCTAAACCGAAAAATAGCTCCTAATCCTATTGGTTTGGCTAGGGTGGGGTTGGGTCAGGGGTGGGGTGGGGTGGGGTTAGGGTTAGGGTTAGGGGTAGCCCCAGAGTAGGCTTAAGGTTGGGGGGGTTAGGTCCCGGGGGTGGGTGGGGGTTAGAGTCGGGGTGGGCTTTTAGGGTTTAGGGTCAGGGTGGGGTAGGGTTAGGGTGAGGGTGTGGTTTTGGGGTGGAGGTGTGGGGTTATGGTTAAATATAAGTTCTAAGGTGGAGGGGGTGGGGTTCTGGGAAAAATAAGGGTTTGGACTTACAAAATGGTTTTTTTGGTAGCCCATAAACCCGAAATGTTGGAGCGTCCGTCCGTCCGCCCGTCCGTCCGTCCGTCCGTCCGTCCGTCCGTCCGTCCGTCCGCGCAATTATACGGGAGTTACGAGTTTTTTTTGTGTCCGGAGATGCATAATAAGCTTACCGAAATATTATAAGCTTATTTGATATATTATTAGCTTAATTGCTAAGATATGAGACTTATGAGGCAAATTGCGAATTTTCGGGGTTTATAGTAAGGGTTAGGGCCAGTTCAGGGTTGGAGTTAGGGTTAGTGGCTCTCAGGATTAGGGTTGGGGGATGTAACCCTTTGTATGCCCTCCGAAATTTTTCCAAAAAACCGAGGTTTTAACAGTTGTCCGAACGAATTAAAATGATCAATTGTTCCGTAATTTTTTTTTAGCCCACAATTCCCATTTTTAAGAATCCGTCCGTACATACGTCGGTCAGTACTTCCTCTGTCCGTCCACAATTCCTTTAACACACCATACAGGCCTCAGCGCTTATTCGATCGGGCCCAAATTTCGTATGAGGCTTTGGGACAATGTCTAGTTGGGAGTTATCGAATTCTTCCGAATTTCGTTAAAAAACGTGACCGTCAGCGGCCATCTTAGATTTGGCATATAAATTGTTAACATTTCCATTAGCTCACCCTACAGGCCGCATCTCTCATCCGATCTTTTTCAAATTCCATATGTAACTTTGGTGTGATGGCTAGATGGGAGCTGTCGAATTTTTCTTAATTTTGTAGAAAAACATGACCGCCAACAGCTATCTTGAATTTGGATATAAATTGTCCAACAATTCCTTTAGCACACTATACAGGCCGTAGCCCTCACCCGAATTTCGTTAAAAAACATGACTGTCAGCGGCCATCTTAGATTTGGCATATAAATTGTTAACAATTCCATTAGCACACCCTACAGGCTACATCTCTCACCCCATGTTTTTCAAATTGCATAATATGTAGCTCTGGTGTGATGTCTGGATAGGAGTTATGACATTTTTCTGAATTTTGTTGAAAAACATGGCCGGCAGTGGCAGTCTTGGATTTGACATATAAATTGTCAACAATTCCACTAGCAACCCCTACAAGCCGCACCTCTAACCCCATTTTTTCAAATTTTATATGTAACTTTGGTATGATGTCTAGATGGGAGTTATCAAATTTTTCTGAATTTTGTTGAAAAACATGGCCGCCAACGGCCATCATGGATTTGACATATAAATTGTTAACAATTCCATTAGTACACCAAACAGACCGAATCCCTCACCCGAATTTCTTTAGATTTCATATGTAGCTCAGGTGTGATGTCTTTTCTGTAGACACTCGAGTAAATGAGTTGACATTACTGGATCTTTCTATTTAGTTCAGTCCCTTCTTGGACAAGTTGAGCTGCATTGTCATTGACACTTTCATTTCAGGACCACAGGGAACCCAAATTTCAACTTAGTAGAATATGAGAAATATTCTTCTAAGTCCTTCTTCAAACTCACCAGGTAGAATATTTTGATATTTGGTGTATAGCATTATAATTCCCAAAGTAAAGTTTGATCTATGCATTATGTTCGATTTTGGAGGCGTCAGAGGGGTTTGGAATTTAACAAAGAACCCAATGGAGAGTTTTCTACTGGTTTAACCCTTTACACAAAAATCGTCAATTAATTTTCATTATATTTTCATTTTTGTCTCAAAAACATAGGTTATGACCCCTCTTTGGAACGAGCTCGTCCCAATGAGGGGTCATAAACTATGTTTTTGAGACAAAATGAAAAAAATTAGTTATTCAATAATTTTGTTTGCAAGTGTCGTCTGCTTTTCATGTTAGGTAAAGAGTTAAATGAATTCTGCTTTACGGGTCAAGTTTAGAGATGTGAATGTGGGTGGATAAGATTAACGTTCTTTCAAATGATGCCCACCAGGTTTCTCGAGGCTATAATGGTGGTGAGAGAGGATCCATTGGATGATTTTTTCTCTTGCTCTAAAATGAGTTTTGAAGTATTTTTATGTAAGAAAAAGTGACCCCGTTGCCTCTCCCCACCCTCACCCCCCCCCCCCCCCCCGTGAGGGCAGGGATTCATAGGGTACTTTTTGTTTGTTTCTGTTTTTGCCTTAAAATGACTTTTGAAGGATTTTGTGAAATTTATGCAATAAACGATCACCCAATGATAAAAGTTCAAAGGGTGCTATTTTTTTCTTGTTTTAAAATGCGATTTGAATGGTTTTATGTGGTTTAATGCCTAAAAGAAGGAAATAGATCGAGATGCCCCACCTTCTCCACCCCTCCCCATCCTTTTCCTCGGATCATTTTGGTGAGAAATCTTCTAAACGGAATGACTGGAAGTCCTTCTAAACTCATTTTAAATTTGAAAAAAAATCATCCAATGGATCCTACCTCCAGTTGAACAATGACATTGACACAACTGGAGTGTGGACACCGCCTTCCCTGGAATATAAATATATAGAATTCCAAGTCCATATAAAAATGGCCATTCCTTAGCATTATTGGATATCTATGCATTTACTTCATCTGCCGTGGACAACAGTGGTATAAAGGTACATAACTTCATTCTACTGTAGTATTAACTATCCACAGATGCTGAATGTGACCTTACATCATTTTAAGCAACTATCGCGGGTTAGCAATTAAGGCATCTTGAGGCCTCTTGTTTCACAAACACATACACAGGTGGACACAGTAATGAGGTATTATCCGCGGTAAAGATGGTCATTCACTGCCGTATGTTACGCCCACTTTGTGGTAACTGATGATGTTTGTCGAAGATCCCAAGTTTGTAACAAAAATCGCCAGGCTTTGTCATAACTCATCACTTTTGTAATAAAATCGACAGGTTTAGTCATAAACCGATGTCAAGAATTTTGTTTTAAAAATCGACAGATTTTGTCATAAAAAATCTCTCACCTCTTTTGTCATAGAAATCAGCAGTTTTTGTAAGACATTACTATTTTTTACTGGCATAAAAAATCTGTTAGCCCTGAGTACAACTAACCTGCCTTATACCATCGTGTTGTTGTCATAATTCTTGGTAGTACATAATTCGTGGGTATGTGATATTGTTGGGTGTGTGTAGGTGTCTTGTTTGAATTATATAGTAAGTCTTTTGTACTTATATAAGCAGTTAGAGTATCAATGACATAGCGGGGGTTCGAACCCACGCCGATAGAGTTTCCTTCGGCAACACCAGTCTAGCGAAACGATACTGAACCACGCACACCTCTCGTCCACGCCGAGAGAGTTTCCTTCGGCACCAACCGCCTAGCGAAACTATACTCACTATGAACTATGGTTCAGTATAGTTTCGGTAGGCGGTTGGTGCCGAAGGAAACTCTCTCGGCGTGGGTTCGAACCCCCGCCATGCCATTGTAAACAAAATCAGCGTCCCTTCTTAATTCTATGGCACCCTGGAAATTTGAAGACAAGTGTCGCTGATTTCTTCTGAGGTGCAGTTCGTAAAATTAAGTATACTTAGATGCAATTATCTGATGAATAGTTACAGTTTCGTTTCAAACAAAATTTCAAAATTGCATCACGTTTCAATAAATTTTGAAAATAATTGAGTGACTTTTAACAATGCAGTATGGATCATAAATGAATTCTAGGGAATAATATGGCGACGCAATACCAATATTTATGTACAATACCGTATATATGAAGTTGGTCGATACTGTCGAGTATCGCCGATACTGTCTGATTTTGTTTATTCAAAACAACTTGATCAAGCTGTTACGATTGCAGGTTAGAACCAAGTAGCCTACACTGCGCCTTCTGAGCATCATTTTAAAATAAACTTCCAAGTTAAGTCTCCGTGTGATGGTGCTGAGTGTGTGTGTGTGTGGGGGGGGGGGGGGGGGAGTAGTCCTAATTGCGACACTCCGGCCGTTACTCCACCGGATGATCCTAGTTAGGACTGCATGGGGTGGGGCAAACTACCACTGTAACATTCCTAATCGTTGCGAAGTCTGTGTGGCATTGTGAAGGCAACGATACTCTGCATCGCTAATGCTAGTTGAAAACATAATGGGCTTGCTTCTTCCTCCATCAGAAAAAAAGCTGTCTAAGGTCTATGCAATTAACTATAGGCTTCATATTGGATGGCAGGTTAAGATGCCTATACTGCTCTTTTTCCACCTTGAAACAGCACGTTACAACCGTCAAGATAACATAACAGATTCCTTAAAGATGCGGACTGGTCATATGAGCTACAGGGAAATTTCCCGGTGGGCCAGAACCCAGTGGCCCCCAAAATTGGTGCAGTCCTGTCCAACACCTACTAGTATTGATGCATGAAATTTCGTGAAAAAAGACCAAAAGGAGAAAAGGATCCGATTACATAGACTACCGGATATCGAGAGGCAATTCGATATAGGCCTACGAGCAGTCCCGTCTGCCCTTGACCGCTGAGATGCAAGGAAACAGCATCCTTTCAGTTCGAAAAATCTAAATTTTCTCCCATTCGTCCGAACTACATCTATGGTTGGCCCAAGGGATGCGGGGCCCCGTTGTTGCAACCATTTTTGTCAATTGAGCGACGAAGATGATACACAAATGACATCTAAATGCCCTCCGTGAGGACTGCCATTCATCACTCAGATGCATAGGGAAGCAGCGTTCTTTCAGTTAGAAAAATCAAAATTTTCTCCTGAGACCCCTTTGGTGCATTTCCCGGTAATTTCTATCTTGCCCAGTTCGCCCCGCTTCCTTAAACTAGCCTAGCAGCATCCATAATACTTTTATAAGCAAGTAAAAACAATAAAATATATTAAAGTAAGAGAGAGAGAGAGAGAGAGAGAGAGAGAGAGGCGTGGTGAAACATAAAAACGTCACACAATTGGACTCGCCCACATCCACAGTTATGCTTTGACAAACATCGTTTTCGGAGGCATTGATTTTGAATGGGTCAGAAATACATCGGATTCGCTTGAACGGAATTTAAATATCTGCACTGTTGAAAAGAAGAAGTCGACACAGGGTGACACAAGTCCGTTTATACCACAGAACTGAAAAATGTCGTCTGTTAAAGCCTCTGACATCACGCTTGGCGATGAGAGAATAGATACTGGAGATGTTACGAAGGGAGAAAATATTGATGTTATTGATCGAGACCCGACCTTAATGAATCAACATTTAAAGGTGAGTTTATACTTCAAACATATCAAAACATTTTTGTTTAAAAAGCTCTCACAGTTCTAGTAGCGGTCAGTTGTTTTATATACAGGCCGGGGACTATGGATTACTACTAAATCTCTTGTGGGTAAATTTCCCTCCCAAAACTTAAACACAAGACACAGCCTACAAGAAATCTTTTTTCTCATGGACCACCGGGTCTATAACCCGGTGGTCCATGAGTTGAAAATCTGCCTGTACTCCACGTGTCTTACTCTTCTATTTATCTGTTTATTCTATGCGAGTTAAATGTCATTTTCAGCATCTATGGCTATATAATGGCCACAACATAAATACAAAAATAGTTTACCTATTCGTTCACTTTAAAATAATCACTTCGGTTAAAAAATAGCCGTAATCAACTGGGTTGAGTGAATACGAACCCAACTGGGTTCAAATTAACTCAACCCAGTTGATTTGGGTTAATTTTTAACCCTAGTGATTTCAGAGTGTTTATACCTATACTGATAGGGGAGTCACACCCCAGGCGTTGGGAAGCGGGTTCCGACACGAGGTGACCCTGGCTGTCGAAAGTGTCGATAAACCCCAATAAATAAATAAATAAGTTGGATAGCGGGTACTATTATAACACGGAACAGAACTTATCAGCACCAGTACTGCTCCATATACCCGGGGGGGGGGGGGGTATCCTTATACCCTGTAAATATCTATTGGGTGCCCCCACCCTTCCCTGTAACAGTTTTTTGTTGTTGTAATTATCGACTCTCTGAACTGTACCTAGCCCTAAACGATTGAGAACGTCTTTTGTATTTTGTTGTCACAAATTATCACCATCTGGACGTTTTCTTTACCTCAGAATGTCTGTTTTTACTTCTATTTGTCTATAGTTTTTATAAAGATTTTTTTAGGGTAAAAGAAACTTAAGAATTCGACGGTATTTATGATTATCTTGCTTATCACACAAATTCTGACAGATTTTGATCCTCGCTTCGTCTTAGAAGAAAAGTTGTTTTGTAGGAAATTAATTTAGTCCGTCATTTCATGGGAAATAAAATGCAAACTCACAAATGTGCATCTCCTCATCAAGGATTCAGAAGTTTTATGGCAATGCGTCACCTTACAAGTGGCCCGGCCGGCCTGTTATATCTGATGGGGATCGAGAGCATTAAACACTCAACAGAAACTAGCCGTGGAAACCAACATCTGGCTCAAGGCGAAAATATGCATCGATGGGTTTTGGTTGAAATGTTATGATCTTGATACCACCTCACCCATGTCGTTACTCCATGTCGTTACTTTAACTTGCACACTTCAAAACAAAATAGACGTGCATATAAGAAGGCGTCATCTCATTGACTGTGGGATTAACCCTTTCGCCAACGTAACGACCAAAACCGGCCAGAGCGATTCTCAAAAATCGCCAATTAATTTTCATTATTTTTTTCATTTTTTGTCTCAAAACATAGGTTATGATCCCTCGTTGGAACGAGCTCGTTCCAATGAGGGGTCATAACCTATGTTTTTGAAACAAAAAATAAAAAAATTAGTTATTCAAGAATGTTTTTTGCAAGTGTCTCCTGCTTTTCAGTTTAGGTAAAGGGTTAATATTAACGTTAAAAATAATTTCCAAAACCAGTGGCGGAGCTTGGGGGAGGGGGAGGAGAGGGGGATAGCTAGTGGGCAGAAGCCCCCCCCCCCCCCCCACCGCAAATCTCATGGCCCGTCCCAATTCAAACGCCATCTTAACTATTTTCACCCATATATCACAAGTTACACCTCAATTTAGGCAAAAACACCGATAAAGTGTTTGGTGTTGGAGAACGTTCATTCGTGGCACAGATACTTATGTCCGGCTGCAAGCAAGTTTTACCCCAGATTCACCCACAGAGCACTAGATTTTTCAAAATTCTTCTGGGGGAAGTGCGCCGGCCCCCCACTCAAGGAAGTGGGACACCCCCGCCATACCCACCAACCGCTCGGCCCTTCGGGCATCGGGACATGCCTAAGGCATTTCATGCCGTGCCTTCCCTCCCATTGAATATTACTCAGGCCTCCCTTATTTGAGAAACTAACAGTAGGCACATTACACCTGATGGAAACGTTTTGAAAGATTGCACTGTTAAAACTGGAGACATCCTCTCCAAAGAGATGCAAACCACAAAACTACCGATATAAATTAGCACAGCAAAAAATTGACGCATGCTGATGTTTTTCAACTCAAATTTCTGCCTGATAGATACCATCCAGAAAAAGGAAGTAAAAAACTCTAATTTGCCCCGAGAATACTTATTTCATTTTGATTTTCATTTTGTACTAACCTCAACCTTCCATATCTGTGAAGGCCAGAACGCGAAATAATTGCCTCTAGAGTCCCTTTATTTCGCGGTGAGTGGAAGAAACGTACGGCAGCCAGTCACTAGAAGCGAGGTGAGTCACTTCAAAAAGTCTCATTTCACACGACGATTCAGACATAAGCGTAGAAGTCATTGGTATCGAATGACTTTTCGAACGACTGTTCAGTTTCTACGACTGTGTGCGTCTAGAACGTAATTGATGGTGCAATCTGATTGGTTGTTCCACTTTTACGGGGCGATTCTTTTACCTGTGCAGGTTGAAGATGGAAGAGACTAGTTAAGAAGACTTGCTAGCAGGACAACAAATCTAAAAACAGTAACGCAAGAACATATACCTAAATAACCACGAACAGCGTACCTATGCAACATCCATGGGCGGTATAGTATAAAGCGTTAGACAGGGACAGCTAACGAATTGATCAACAGGGTATAAACTATCCATGTTATTCTACCATACCATACAATTGAACGAACCCACATGCAACCACGTGGTTTTATGATACGCTGATTACAGCATTGGTGACATCACTGATGACTCTTCTCCGAATGTTGTCTTTGATGACATCACTTCTGTGATGACGTCACTGATTACCCTACTTCCAGTTTCTCAGATGACGTGGTTCATAACATCATAGATGACGTTGATGCGTTACAATGACAATACATGCTGCACATGCGCACTAAACAATACGTATCACCATGATACGTCACGGACCAAGTCACTGATGTCGTCGCCGATTACATCATTTCCGACGCCGCAGTGTGTACGTTCATGCGCGTTAACCATAGAACCCACATGACGCTAACGTTTCTAATAAAGCCACTTTCGATGTTCCGGAGCGGGGTCCGAATGATAAGACCTTTTCCATGTATTATATACTGCTGCTGTACTCAGTACGCGTGTGTGTGTGCTTCTGTTGATGTGTCACTTGCAACTGACGTGACAACAGTTACTTATCCCCAGTTCCTTGTTCGACATTCGTTATCAACCGATTTTATCGGTTGATAACGAAAATCGAATATGGAACTGGGAATAAGTAACTGTTGTCATGTCCCTTCACTTGCATATTATGCAGCTGATCGGTTTGGGAAGGAAGAGCGACACATCTTGTAACCTTTAAAATGCCCATGAAATGAAGAGACCTGCAGGATAACTCACCGTATCGATCCAGGTTGTTTTTTGAGTGCGTGGTTGTGGTGATATTACGACTGGTAACTTTGGTTTACCATTTGATTGATAGCGCTAAGTTCGTTTTTGGTTCTGACTAAATTATAAACCTCAATTCTAAAGCAGAACAATTGCATTACCATATTCAAATCAAAGCGGATTACCTTTTCTGACGACCAGATGGGAATTTGCGACATATGTTGATAAAATTGACCCTTCCTTCCCTCCATTTATTTCTGATTGGTTTCGCTTACAAAATAATGTGTACGGCAGGGAAGTGAATTTGTTTTTTTTTCTCCAAATAACTAAAAACTTTATTTTTTGGCCTCAGAAACACAGCTCATGTCACCTCATTGACACGAGAGGGAGCGCGGTGGCTCAGTGGTAGACTGTTGGACTTCTATGCTAGAGGTCCCGAGTTCGATCTCCGTCCAGGACGACCCACGTTGAGTCCTTGGGCAAGGCACTTTATCCCGGTTGCCTACATGGGGGCACGATAACACCGTGTATTAAGGCATACTGCACATCAGTGGTGCACATGTCTTTAACCGTTGTAACCCTGCTTCAGTGGAGCTTGAACAGAGTTAGAATGTTGAGGAGCTGACAGTTGCTCGTCGATGCTCGGCGGTTCTCTCCGGGTGCTCCGGCTTCCTCCACCCATAAAACTGTCACTGTCACGATTAGCCATTGTGCATAAGTATGTGACCTTAAACACCAACAAATAAATAAATAAAGTGAAACGAGATCGTCGAGCTCCTTACAATAAGGGGTCATAAGCTATGTTTACGGGCAGAAATTGAAAAATAATAAATAAAGTCTAAAACAATTTTAGTGAATAGCTTTAGGTGCATATGTCGTTACATTGGTTGTAAGATTAAAATATTACTGGTCCTTCATCGTATCCCCTAACCCTTCTCTACGAATGTCACATCTTCCGGATGAATGGGTTGAATCCATGCTAGGAAAGGTAACTCAGAGATTCACCCGCACCAACTCTGATAAGAGAAATCTAAGATCCCAGTATCCGCTTCCTGTGGATAGCTGTTTTATACTTTGTGAAAGAACACACTGTCTTTTGTCCACATGAACGGTTATTTCACGCGAAAACGCACTTGCATTGTCCGAGAAATTCAGACTTTTCATCTGACCACAATAAGACCACAATGAAAGAATTCAAGTATAACTTCCACTCAATACATGGACTGGGTAATAGCTACTATGTCATGATCATTCAGGGTATAAAGAGAGGTCAATGGAAATTTTATTTTTTGATCAATTTCTTTACAATAAAGCCTCGAAATGATCACAACTGGTAACAACAACTGGGGGAATGGCTGACTGCATGGGTGATACCGGCGGAGAGGTTAAAGGACGAATCGTACGAAATAACGCCAAGGATGTCCAGTGCGTTCCCTCCCCAGAAGATTGCACAGATGAAGAAACTCTATAATTAACCATTTTTTCTATCAAAATTATAACGAAGGGTGCGTATTAGTAGCGATGAAGATGATAACTGGGGATACCATATAATGTTATTTCTTGTCCCCAAACATTGCAACGCCATGAACTGTCTGATAACGGTTTTGGATTTTTTTCTACTTGGAGAACACGAGCATTAGTCCGACATTTGTAACGCAAAGCATGGCCACGTGCCACAGCTAATTTCAGTCAAAAATTTGACCTCCCGCCCATACACATATATACACTTGTATTACGAGCAGTCTCTCCCAATTGCAAAAAAAATATTTGAAAGAAGATTAAGTTTTTTGTGGATTTAGAAAATATGATACTTCTCATGAGTTAGACAGCTTAGTCTGGCAGTATTCACATTTACAGGGAGTGTAATATGGAAGACCTGTGTCAGTTTGTCCGGAAAATGTGGACCGAGACCTAAGAATGAACGTCGCTATAAGGTTGCTTGCGTTATATGACTCCATCAACGTCACTAGTAAATTCAACCGCTTCGCGGGAGAAATAAAAAAAATGCTCTTGCTATGAACAGTCACAAAATAAATACCTATAATCTATACCCATGTGAATATTAAGTAAAACATACACAGGGAAGTGGAGAATTACTAATTTGCTGTCGTTAACAATTAAGTTCTGTTTACTGGTAAGACAGGACCTGTAGCCAACGTGTGGGGTGAATGTTCCCTGAAGTGGGCAGCAAAGGCATAAACGCGACTTTGCACTTGTGTTGCGGTCATGATACAGCCATTATGAGCCATAGATGCTGAAAATTGCAATAAACACCAATAAATTAATAAACACTACGCACGAGCCGAGGTTAATCAGAGCGACCCTGGATTTGGCTGTAAGCAAACTGTTAAGAGAGCCTTATGGAAATTCAGTAATGTTGTTCAGGGAAAGCTTCCTCAAATAAGGTTCGAAATGGGCCAGCTGTTTTACGAATGTTATGCGGATGATCGTTGACAAGTACTCTAATACACAGAACGGCACGCGTGTGTGAATGGGTTAATCGAAATGGCACGAGTGACAGCGCGGAAGGCAGAACGAGAGGCCGCATCTCACAATCGTGTCATTCTGTGTTTATTACACGCCTTCACGCCTATAAAAAAAAACAAGCATTAGAAGGACACTCAGCAATTCATTTGACAACAATCAACAAAAAGAATATATTTTATCGCCAACCACATTTGCGAGGGGAACCGTATTAACACGCTGGTCATCTTTTGCGGTGCAGTACCTCGTTTGCGGTTTTAAAAGCAGCAGATTGTTACGCATACAAGTTGGGAAATTGCTAAGTACACTCATTTCAACAAGCCTACTTGTGTTGCAAACTCTTTCAGGGTAGGTATTAATCACCAATACTTTCATCCAAGAAATATTTTCATGAGAGAAATAAAAAACAATTTTTTTGAAGTATTTTAAAGTGGAGATACGAATTCCAGTTGTTGGGTTTGAACTGCGAATTATATTTAAAATATGCTATTGTGAGTCCTTGGAGCAGCATCCATATAGAGAATTGTCTTATTTTAGCCAAATGTGTAAGTAACGTTTGTGAGCCTTTTGTGAAAACATGTTTAAACGGAATTTATCGAGGCGGGTAATTGATTTTTATGAATACCTTATTTGCGGTGTAAAGTTACCACCTTTTGCGGTTTAGACAACACCGCAAATCAGGTATTCTAAAGTTCAACACCTCTCGTCGAAGCTGCCAAATTAGGCGAATGCAGGACTTTTTATGAAAGCTAAAGCTGACCTAAACTCAAAGACAAAAATCTGAAGCAACAGTGGAGCGAAGGTTTGACCTTCTATGTCCTTGATATTCACGGAGAGAACACATTTTGTCGACAATTTCCGAAAGAATGAGGATGAACGCTAATGTTTTTTCTATAACAGAGCTCAATTACTTCATAAAACACACCGACACTATGTACAAGAATGTAATAACATTCCAGTGATCGCCAGATTAATTTTTTTAGTAATATACGCAAGTTAATAGCAGTTATACCATATTTTATGACACCTACCTTCAACCATTTCCGTCTTTTTTAAACCACAAACGAGGTACTGCACCGCAAAGGTGGTAATCGGATGACCAGCGTGATTACTATTTCGTCCCCTGAGTTCCAATGTGTTCTATGTGCCTACAGGCACATAGAGCACATTGGAAATCATGGGACGAGTGTTAGCTATCGCAAGTGATTGTAATTGCGGTGCACGATTTGCAGATAATTCCAGTGAAATTTCGCTTCTTTATGAAAATAAATCGTCATCGATTTCCGTTCCGCACGTGTGTGCGGAACGGATTTTCAATTTCCGCATGGTCTTGTGTTGCTGTAGATGGGGAATTCATAGAACAGACGTGTAATAAAAGCTCTTTCTAACAAGGTGTGTTACTGATCAGCTAAGAGGAGAAAACTATCTTTACGCTTTATCTAACGTAACCGCCATATCCACCCAAGGCTGTTTACAAAACTTGCCATAACCCCGAAATGGAACGAGCTCGTCGAGCTCGTTCCACCGAGGGAGTCATAAGCTATGTGCCTGGAGCTAAACAGGGAACTTTTTCAGTTATTCAAGAACAGTTTTGCAAGAGTGGTCTCTTATTCGTGTCAGACAAAGGGTTAAACATTTGTGGTCGACCAGTTCACCGTGGGCATTGGAACTTGATCATATGCATAGGTAACTGTCAATTTGTGAATAAGATATACAACAGATAACACAGGCACTAAAGACTTTTGAGTTCGAATGTTCGCCTTTAATGGTTGCAACGACACATAATGGAAAATAGTTGCATAATTTATTGTGCAGTTCTGAACGCTGTGTGGCGGCTACATTGACATAAATCTTTGAATTGTTGGATGAATTCACTCTTTGTAAAATGTTCTTGTATCTATAAACGGAAAATGCCGACTGGCCCACCCTTTCAACCAGACGCAGAAATTGTTTTTTGCAATTATCGATTCCGCCAAAAATTACGACAGTCCATCAGTGAAATACCCAGTTTCCGTGACAATGAGGAACTTATACTGATTGAAGTGGAAGAAAGGGACATGACAGTTACCACACCGCGGCATGTTCATCTAAACGAGAAACTACAGAATGTCACTGTACATT
This sequence comes from Pictodentalium vernedei, assembly GCA_031216915.1. NCBI lineage: Eukaryota > Metazoa > Mollusca > Scaphopoda > Dentaliida > Dentaliidae > Pictodentalium > Pictodentalium vernedei. Next base: position 745,230,070 of record CM062296.1, read on the forward strand.
TTCTGATATATGATTGTAACTTTTATCCCACTGGGTCGAACTATGGTAGCTTTGAAAAGTTGTGCCCCTCCACTTTTATCTAGCTGCCGCCTCAAAAGAACCCAAAGGTTTCATGAAACAAGTCATGCCTGCCAATCTGACAGATTCATCGTTCAATCCAACCTTCGGGTTGGAAGATGGATGGAGTAGAAGAAACGGACCGCAGCGACCGAATGTAGGATTCTTTTACGAACTGTTGCTTGGATTTGCAAATAATAAATTACAGGAACGCCTGTATATTGACAGGTTTGCGTGCGCCCATTTTAAATCATTGCGTAACCGCGCAACATATCTGTGAAAAAAGGTGGAGGGGCACGTGTCCCCTGTGCCCACCTGGTTCCGCCGACTCTGTGTGAGTTACCCATAAAAATAACTTCAAATGCTTACATATTTAGATGAATGTGACTTCATGTAAAACAAATAAATGACTGATCCAGATGCAGATTGAAAATGTTGCAGCATATGACACGATAAAGGATAAATCATACCCGAGTCTCGCTCGATCTATGCATGCAATTATCATTCTTTTAACAGAACATCATTTTCTCGGAACACCCAGTATGCAATCTAAAGAAGAAATGACAGGAGATCAATATTTGCCCTATTACAAATGTATATTCAGGGGTGTTTCTCACAGCCTTGCAAAATACACTCATTCCAAATTACCCGGTTAGATAAATTAACACGATTCTGTTTCCACGGTGATTAGAATATTGATATTATTTGCCAGAGACATTTTTCTTCTTCTTTGACCCTCTGCACACTGAGATCGAAAAAGGAAACATTCACGCTGCGAATGTTACCCATCCTGCACAGCTGTCCTGCAACTAGAAATTTAACCAATTCCCTCTCTTGTTTGACAAAGCTCAATGCCAGGGGCGTAGGAAGCTTTTAATATTGGGGGGGGGGGGGGGGGGGTATTATAAACGGGAGCTTGTAGGGGACAACACGGTCGCCTTTGGCGGCCCGCTCTGTGTAGCCAAACCCGGGGGAGAGTGCGGGAGGGGGATACCAGGAAAATTTTGTGAATTATGAACTACTGAGAGCTCATTTCCTCGCTTCTCAACTGAAAAAAATCAAGGTATCGTTGCTGTTAATTGTTGGTGTTTATCCCTTTACCTAACATGAAAAGAAGACGACACTTGCAAAAAAAAAATTCTTAAATGACTATTTTTTTTCATTTTTTGTCTCCAAAACATAGGTTATGACCCCTCATTGGAACGAGCTCGACGAGTTCTTTCCAATGAGGGGTCATAACCTATGTTTTTGAGACAAAAATTGAAAAATCATGAAAATTAATTGGCGATTTTTGAGAATAGCGCTGGCAGTTTTTAGCCGTTACGTTGGTTAAAGGGTTAAAGGAGGATGTATGTCAGAGAGGAAGATGTTAACCTGTTGAGCGTCAAATCAGTCAGTGACATCAGCTACCAACTTTTCTCTGCACTGCAAATGGTGTAGATCATACAGTTTTTATGTGCGCCTGTATGATGTAGAATATGCAGATGTATGTGGTTATTTTCGTGTTGATACTAGACATGATTTACAAAGTTTTGGAAATTTTTTATTTTTTTGGGGGGGGGGAGAGGTAGGTAAATCCCCCCCCCCCCCGGTTCCTATGCCACTGCTCAATGTGCTCTGTCAAACAAGGTTGAATTGGTTAAATTCCTAGTTGCATTTTTTGAATTATCAGTGATTCAGTGTGTTCGAGGCTAGGCGGACCATTCAGAGAAGCCAGCGATATCCACTCTAAACTGCAGACTCATTTATTTTTAATGAGTCTTCAGTTTAGAGTGGATATCGCTTTAACTTACAGCCTCATATTCCCAGGGGTGGCAAAATCCCATTTCAGTCAGGGACGACGCACCCGTCTTTGATCTGCAGGGACTGTTGGGATCGTAAAAGAACCGTTTTGATAAGAAAAATCTACCAGTATAAAAATATTTCGACGGTTGGGTTTATTGGGGGGGGGGGGGGGGGCGAGTCGTCCTCTGATCCCGATCAACACCGGGTCTGCTGAGGACGAGGTAATGAGCGGACGATTCCAATTAGAGATACTGACCCAACCATCGCACTGTTGTACCCTTTTGAAATATAACTACAGGTTAATCGAATGACAGCGAATTAGCGGCATATAAGAATTTCTAGTAAGTTCTTTTAATAAGGTAGCTAAATGGTTATAACAAGGCAGCAACACGATACCTAAGCTGCGGGTACCGCCCTAGTGGTTTCCTATCCTAGTTGTTACCTATCCTAGCAGTTACAATTCGTATAGTGGTTGCTATCAGCAGTGGTTTCAAATTAGTGTTCAACCGATTACCAAAAACGATCGCTGATCGATTGCAGGTTATTTGAGCTCCCACACGCTAAAAACTAGTGTTAAAAACTACACTTGAAGTGCTGTATTTAACACTTACTAAGTGCAGAACTAGCACTTTGTTCAAGTGTAGATATCCCAGAACTTGACAGGTGTTACAATAATACCACTTGACAAGTGTAATGTCGCGACACTTAAAAGGAAACAACGCAGATGACGCGGATCAGGCTCGAACTCTCGAGCCTGATCCGCGTCATCTGCGTTGTGTCCTTTTAATTATGTACCCACGAAGCGCAAATCAAATTATGGACGATTCTGGAAGAACCACCAATGCTGGACACGTGGGAAGTGCCATCCATTCAAGTTTCAGATGTCTGACGATTGTAATGTCTAAGTGCTTAAAGCATTGCACTTTGAGTGTTAAAATCAAACCCTAAGAGTATAGAATGGGTTTAACACCTTGAAAGTGTCAGTTTTAACACTTTAGTATTTAGTGTGCACTCGGTCGATTCTGATTCCGATTACGATTGCTGCGGGTACCGCCCTAGTGGTTTCCTATCCTAGTTGTTACCAATTCTAGTTGTTACCTATCCTAGCAGTTACAATTCGTATAGTGGTTGCTATCATCAGGGGTTTCAAATTAGTGTTCAATCGATTACCAAAAACGACCGCTGACCGATTGCAGGTTATTTGAGCTCCCAATCGGTCGATTCTGATGCCGATTACGATTGTAATACCGTGCCCTACTACAGACACGTCGAGGCTCGAAAGAACTACATTAAACTGAACTTATATTTACGGGCTTACAGTCCGTTCACTACTAGATAAGTCGAGACTCGAAAGAACTACATTAAATTGAACATATTTCACAGTGTTAAACTTCGTTGATTCAGGTCCAGTAAAATTACCCTTTGCGCACACTTGGACAATAAACTTGGCTCTCAGAGCCAAATTTACAACCCAAGTGCGCGCAACTGTTAATTTTTACCGCGACCTGAGTCAATGGAGTGCCACCTTCACTTTTTCCGGTATGAACTGACGATTGCCGCAAGTACGCTCAATTGTAAGCTTTGCAGAAGATAATAGGATGTGATTAATGAATCATCACAAAAATGCTTGGCAAAAATCGGTTGAACCGATGTTCCAGGAACCGTTACTGTTGTCATCCGATTGAGCACAATCGGCCGTTTGGGGTGGCCGATTCCGATCATCGGTTGAACACTATTTCAAATCCTAATGTTATCCTACTTGATGTCTGTCCTGCTGGTTACATATCCTAAAGGTTATAGATCAGTAGGTATTGGGTGATCGCACTGGCAGGGTTGTAGTCTCTGGGTAGAGTTGGGTTTGGAAATGGGATTGGATCACACTTGAGATCGGTAATGGGGTATGTCCACACTGTTGAGGCGGTTGGGTTGGGTCGCATTGTTTGGGGGGGGGGGGGGGTCCTAGCTGGGTAGGTAGAGTTTGTTGGTGATTGGGAAAGGCAGAATGGATGGTGGTGGGATAGGGTCGAATCGCACTCTGTTTGGACCTTAGGGTCGGTGACTGTGTCTCTCTTGGGATGTGTTGCAAGGTCGCACATGAAATGTCTGGTGGCAAGCGAGCCTCCTGTCGGGTCTCAGAGATGGACCTCTGAATAGGAGGGTCGAGTCAAGTGGTATGGTCGGGTCGCAGGATCGAGTACTACGTTGAATGGGTGCTGACGATCGGGGTTCTTTGTCGGGTCACGCATAGGAAGGCTGATTGATAATGTTCAGACGGGTCGAAGTGGTAGAAAGGGAAAGGGGGTGGGGGGGGGGGGGGGTTGTGTTACAAAGACCAGATATTTTGTTCAATCTTTTTATAACAACTTAGGTATTTTGTTATAACAACTTAGCTATCTTATTGTATCGACAAAGCTATTTTGTAACATTATTGCGATTTACACAGAAACCCGTTTTGAATGGAAGTCGGCCAAAACCTGCGTTGGAAAAATAAGAAGGGCGGGTTTCAGTTCACGGAAATACGGTTCTGTTTTGTTTGGCGTTTGGTTTGCAAACAAAATTAACGGTCTCAAAGTTATCCATAACTTTAAATATAATGAACTACTGCATACAACAGTTTAAATCCGAGCAATGGGTTTCAAGAAATATAAACCCACACGGGTCACTACCAGTTCTCCTGTTTCCGGATCATTAATATTTGCGGGCACATCCGTAAAATGTTAATTATTGACTCACGATTATTCTTCTGAGTTACACGGGAATAAAACATTTCTGACTTTCTGTTATAATTATAGTATTTATTTAGGTCAGTGGTTAACCATTTACCTAGCATATCAACAAAAAAAAAATAAAAATAAAAAACGGCCAGAAAGTTAGCCAGAATAAGCCTACCGCAAAACCATAGAAATGTGGGTATCATTGGAACCAGCTCATCGAGCTGGTTCTCTTTCTTAATATCCATATCTGTTTGGTATTGCGTTAGGTAAAGGGTTAACCCTTTACCCAACGAATCGGCCATATCCGCCCGCGTAATATGCAAATTCTGCAGCTGATAAAATATTATCTTTCAAAAGATTTCAACAAAACCATATCATGTGACCCCTCTTTGGAACGAGCTCGTCGAGCTCGTTCCAATGAGGCGTCGAATGATATGGATTGGTTGGAATTTTTTGAAATTTAAAAAAAATGATATTTAAAATAATAAATTTAGATATCGTCTGCGTTAGGTAAAGGGTTAAACTATTTTCCTCCCGAATAACTGCAACCCGTGCGCGGTGGCTCAGTTGTTAGAGCATTGAGCTTCAAGCCAAAAGGTCCACGATTTGATTCCGACCAGCGGTAACTGCGCTGTATCCTAAGGCAAATCTCTTAATCTTGATTCCCCACGTGGGGGCAAGGTGGGGCTGTGTACTTATAGGCGTATTGTACGTTGATGGTAAACATGCCACCAACCACTGCTAACTTTGCTTGTGTGCAGATAGCATGCTTGAGTGCTTGTCAGTTGCTCTTGGCTGCTTGGTGGTTCTATCCGGGTACTCCGGCTTGCCCCACCCGTAAAACTGCCCGACACGAGACGTCTCTGGCTGTCGAAAGTGCATCCAAGTAAGTTAATTATATTTATTTATTGGTGTTTGAGGTCACATACTTATGCACAAAGGCTAATCATGACCGTGACAGTTTTACGGGTGGAGGAAGCCGGAGTACCCGGAGAGAACCACCGAGCAACGACGAGCACCTGCCAGCTCCCCAACATTGTAACTCCGCACTGCGGCACAGGCTAGGTTACATTGGCTGAAGACATGCGCACCATCGACGTGCAGTACGCCTTAGTACACGGCGTCATCGTGCCCCCATGTAGACAGTCGGGGGTGAAGTGCCTTGCCCAAGGACACAACGTGGGAGTCCGAATCGATAGCTCAGACGGTCACCCATCCGAGGACTAAGCGGGCTCTACGTTGCTTAACTTCGGTGATCTGACGAGAACCGGCTACCGCAGCGCCACCGCGCCCCATCCAAGTAAGTAAATAAATGAATAAATCGACTATATCATTTAACACGTAAGTTGCTGAGTACGTTTTAACCCTTTACCTAACATGAAAAGCAAACGACGCTTGCAAAAAAAAATAATTCTTGAATAACTCATTTTTTTTTTCATTTTTTGTCTCAAAAACGTAGGTTATGACCCATCGTTGGAACGAGCTCGACGAGCTTGTTCCAGCGAGGGTCATAACCTATATTTTTGAGACAAAAATGAAAAAATAATGAAAATTAAGAGAATAGCGCTGGCCAGTTTTGGCCGTTGCTTTGGGTAAAGGGTTAAATACATGTTTCGTCAAATCTAGTCATGACTACTGTAAACCAGCCATGACTAGATTTGATGAAAAAATCGTGAACATTCAACTGATATAGTTATGGTTCAACTAGCATAAAAAAACTAAAACTTGTTAAAAATACTCAAATTATAATTATTCCAGTGACTTGAGGTTTTCTGTCCTGTGCTGGAATATTCCCAGTCAGCATGCAAGAAGCTAAATATTTGTCGACAGGAATTTATTTACAATATTTTGTAAGTGTGTTTCCTTCCATCTGTGATTTTATTACATGCCCATGCAGTCACAACAACAAATTCCATTCAAATCAGAGTAGCAATGGCTGAGATACAAGGGGAAATGTTGGTACGGAAGGACGGACTTTTCAAGTCAGGAGCATAATAAAGTTATGCTTTTTACATTAAGGCGTGCATTTGCAACCCTTATTGTAAAAAAGTTGAGTTTGTTACGTTAAGCCATACAACTGCGCTCATCCCCCCCCCTCCCATTGTAATAACTATTACTGAAGTAACTTTATTATAAGATGGGCTCTGACAAAGAGACGTTTGTTTCTCGACCCATTAAGTCATCTTTTATCGGGGTTGGATCAACTGATAAACAGAACATTCAACTCTTTTCTGTTTTATAATAAGGTTTACGAAATTCGTTCGACAAATTAGTTCTGGACCGCTCGGTCTGAACCTAATTTATCAAGTTGAGTACATATCACCCAAAAACTCGAGACCAGTTGGCGATTTATTTCACACACCACAGTCTGTGAACTGATCATTTTACTGAAAACGTGCCACTTTCAGGAACAGAATAGAACATGCGGGGAATTCAATGTGAATGGAAACCAAGCAGCTGCAACAAATTGCCAAACACTATGACAAACCTCTCAGTCGAATCGAATTGCCATCCCTTTATTGATTCCAGTTAATACTGACTCATCTTGGATATATTACAAGAAACGTCCAATGAACAATTTTCTCTTTGACGTTTTTGCACGTAGATTTTGTTGACACAAATGGAGGTGGCAGATGCGTAGATCTACCATGTCTGAAGGGGGGTCACAGGGACGTCGCTATAAGGGGTCTCGGGTGGATAGGGAGGTATCCACCTTTAGATTTCTAATTGCACTCTGTAACAACCAGCAGTGTAATAATCAACCAGTAGTGTAATATTAACCAGTAGTGTAATAAAAATTAACCAGTAGTGTAATAATCAACCAGTAGTGTAATACAAATCAACCAGTAGTGTACTAACCAGTAGTGTAATAAACTTAACCAGTAGTGTAATAAACACCCATGAAAACCAACAATTTTTCAACAAAATTTGAAATTTTTTGGGGGCGGCTCAACTCATAGTTTGGGTACATCTTATCGAGTTTTAATCATTTTATCGTACGTTTAAAGGCGTTTTGCAGGTCTCAAACATCATTTCGTGGGTTCAATACAGCGAGGAAAGGTATTTTTATGATTTTTATATGTGATGTGCTTATTTTCTGGTGTTTAATGTCACTTTCTGCATTTGTGGCTTTATGTAAATTCAAAGTTGGTCAATTATTTATGATGATGTTGTGTTTTTGAGAGACTTCTTTCCCCAGGCATAAGTTGTCAGGTTCCATAATAACATAATAAATTGTCAAGGTAACTTACAGGGCTGAAGTATGAGGACGTGTCTTCTGCGTGTTGTCTTCAGTTATAATATTTATACGGCCCTGACGGATCACTTCAGATCTCCCACACCTCCATCTCCCGCTTTACGCGTCTACCTTTACTGGGGGGGGGGGGGGGGTGAGGGGGGGAGGGAGGGGGTTATCTTATTATTGACATTATACGATTTTTTGTTAACTTTTACCCGGTGTAAAGTGACTTCAATCTCATTGGTTACTAAAAAGTGTTAATTCTATTAGTTCTCGGTGAGACATTGTTTTTAACTTTCTATGTGGCAATCTCAACCCAGTTGATAGTTATTTATCGCACTAGTACTGGTAGTGGTAGTTGAACTAGTACTAGTAGTGGTGGGTGTACCAAGACAAGTAGTAGTAGTGGTAGTTGTAGCAGTAGTAGTACTATAACTGCTTTTAGCAGTTGTATTAGTACTGTTAATGATACTTGTATGAGTAGTGCAAGAGTACTAGTACTGGTAGTTGTACTAGTACTAGTACCGACAGTGGTACTAGTGCTAGCACTGATAGTCGTAGTGGTACTAGTACTAGGTCGTGATAGGTGTACTAGTACCAGTACTACTGTTAGTGGTACTAGTACTGTTAGTGGTACTAGTACTAGTAGTGATAGGTGTACTAGTACTACTTTTAGGGGTACTAGTACTACTACTAGAACTGGTAGTGTAACTAGTACTACAGCTATTAGTAGTAGTTGTAATAGAACTACTACTGATAGTGGTAGTTGTACTAGTACTATTTCCAGAAGTGGTAGTAGTTGCACGCAGTAGTAATACTAGAAGTGGTAGTTGTACATAGTACAAGTAAATTGTACTGGGAGGGTAGTACTAGGGATAGTACTGGGTGGATAGTACTCGTGAATAGTACTAATGAAAACACTAGTGAATAATACTAGAGGATAGTACTAGTGGATAGTGCTGATGGCTAGTGGATAGTACTGGTGGATAGTAGTAGATAAAGTAGTAGTAGTAGTATATTTTAGTAGATAGTAGTAGATACTAGACAGTAGATAGTGAGTGGCAGTAGTAGTAGTGGAAGTAGTAGTAGTAGTAGTATTAGTAGTAGTAGTAGAAGAAGTAGTATTTATTTATTTATTTATGGTGTTTAAGGTCACATACCTATGCACAGTGGCTAATCGTGACCGTGACAGTTTTACGGGTGGAGGAAGCCGGAGTACCCGGACAGAACCACCGAGCATCGACGAGTAACTGTCAGCTCCTCAACATTCTAACTCTGGTCAAGCACCGCTCAAGCAGGTTACAGCGGTTGAGACATGTGCACCAACGACGTGCAGTACGCCTTAGTACAACGGTGTCATCGTGTCCCCATGTAGGCAACCTGGATAAAGTGCCTTGCCCAAAGACACAAACGCGGGTCGTCCCGGACGGGGATAGAACTCGGGACCTCCAGCGCAGAAGTCCAACAGTCTTCCACTGAGCCAACGTCGTTTCCAGTAGAAGTAGTGGTAGTAGTAGTAGTAGCAGGGGGTGTAGTAGTAGTAGATAGTAGTAGCCAGAGATGTAGAAGCGGCAGAAGTAATGGTTAGTAGCAGCAGTAGTAGTAGTAGTAGGTAGTAGTAGTAGGTAGTAGTAGTAGTAGGTAGTAGTAGTAGGCAGTAGTAGTAGTAGGTAGTAGTAGTAGGTAGTAGTAGTGGTAGGTAGGAGTACTAGTGGTAGTAGTTAGTAGTATATATTAGTAGTAGGTAGTAGTCCCGAAGATTGGTCTCCACTACTTCCCAAAGACTTGTCTCCAGTGGTCCTTACCAGTCGCCATAGACTGGCTCTGGTAATCCCAATTCTCTCCCCAAACGAGGGTCACTTATCCACCACGCAGTTCTAATGTAGTATAACAGTTTGTTAACCCATCAAGGAATTCTGCTGAAACAATATTTTCTACATGTTGAATGAGTTCAAGCTTTTTACATAAAATGTAAACCATCACATGATCTAAACAGCTGTCTACCATTGGTAATCGAGAACAATCACTTGACACGGCAGACGGAAATGGCAGTGGACCTCCAAAGCACCCACCCTATTCACCTCGCCTTAGATACCTTCTACTCTCTTACCGACCTCCTCCTTCAAGATGGAAAAAATAACTGACCGCACATTTTAGGTAAGCCCCCCCCCCCCTCCCACCCACACCACACCTTCGTAAAATATGGCAGAGTGTTTAGTAATAGTAATAGTTTATTCAAGCAAAATAACACATACAGAGAGGCAGATTGCATAAAGAGTTAACAGAGATGTGATATGATTATTAGAAACAAATAATAAACGAAACAGTAAATAAAACTAATAACCCAATTGGGTTCATATTTACTCAACCCAGTTCATTTGGGTTGATTTTCAACCCAACTGATTTTAGAGTGTACATATAAATATATCAAAACCCTAGGTCAGTTTAATGACCTACTATTTTGCAATTATTGATTCTCTCTTCCTGAAGAACAGCAGGATTATGTTGCAGATGGTGTGACATAATGAGGCCGTATTATTTTTCATAATAAATTCAAACCGGTCTTGTTTGCTTGCATTTGTAAAGTCTGCATTATTCTTGTTAATTATTGCAAACAACTGTATCCTGATGTTTGTATAGGCCGGGCAGTCCATGACAAAATGCAATCTCGGATTCCACATCGCCGGCGTCCTTACAAACATCAGAAGCATTGCAAATCCTATCTTCTAAAGGTATATGATGAGCACCAATCCCAGAAGAAAAACGAATTTTAGAATTCAAAATGGTCAACTAGACTGAAAAAGGCACGCATAATGATACAACGACTGAAATGGGTGGATGTGAGAGAGACCTTCAGAGATTCACCAGGGCCGTGAATGCTCAAGGAATATGATGAACACCAATTCCAGAAGAAAAACTAATTTTAGAATTCCGAAATGGCCAACTAGACCGAAAAAGGCACGCATAATGATACAGCGACTGAAATGGGTGGATGTGAGAGAGACCTTCAGAGATTCACCAGGGCCGTGAATGCTCAAGGAATATGATGAACATCCAATTCCAGAAGAAAAACTAATTTTAGAATTCGAAATGGCCAACTAGACCGAAAAAGGCACGCATAATGATACAGCGACTGAAATGGGTGGATGTGAGAGAGACCTTCAGAAGATTCACCAGGGCTGTATTAAATATTATAATTGTAGACAACGCAAGAGATCACACAATTCTAGCCCCTTGAATACCACACTTTATCACCCATAATTGTTCTGGTATGATAGAACCTGACAACTTGTGCCTGGGGTATGCAGTCCTCCCAAAAGCACAGCATTACTATAAATAATTGGCCAACGTTGAATTTACATAAAGCCACAAATGCAGAAAGTGACATTAAACACCAGTAAAATACGCACATCACATAAAAATCATAAAAATACTTTCCTCGCCGTATTGAACCCACTAAATGATGTTTGACCTGCAAAAAGCCTTTAAGTGTACGATAAAAAAGATTAAAAATCGATAAGATGTACCCAAAACTATGATTGAGCCACTCCAAAATTTTTTCAAATTTTGTTGAAAAATTGTTGGTTTTCATGGATGTTTATTACACTACTGTTTAAGTTTATTACACTACTGGTTATTACACTACTGGTTGATTTGTATTGCACTACTGATTGTTACACACCCCCTCCCCATTAGGCAAAATTAACGTTGTATATCAAATACTCGATACTGTTCACTCACACTGACCATTTAATCAAGTCTATATGCTACAAAATAACAGTGGAATTGGCTCTCTGTCGAGTTTTTGAGAACTGATGTATACCTAAGTCTGATTTTCGGGAAATTTCCGAAAAAGAGCCCTGAACATACGAAAATACGCGAGTTTCTAAAAACTGGACGGGTGTATGACTCACAAGAATTTGGTTCCTGATCCGTAAGGTGATGACGATACTAAAAATATTCACATACCCTTTGGCTGCGAAAAATCGCAAAAAAGGCCCCGGCAACAGACTAAATGCTTTGTTGAGCACACTGACAGTTTGATTTGGATCAGATAGACTCAGAATCCTTTAAAATTTCTTTAAATGACCTCAACCTCGTCAGTTCTTTCAGGAGCCAAATCTTTAAAAAAAGCCTTCGGGTGCGACACTTGAGACGACAGCCTGTAGTTTTGAGATGACGGTAGTTCCGATGTCAGAGGCGGATAAGAAGCTCTCAGACCACCAATCTAATCATTCTGTTCGGAATTCGACGCTGCCATGTTCCGGCACGAGTCTAGCTTTCAAGTGTTTTGAAAATCACAAATTGACGAGCAACATGTATTGAACGAGATCTCTGTGCATTTCATCATTCGATCTGTTTATGAAACGACTTTTATACAAAAGCCCGTGTCCTCGGTAAATGTCAAGCTGTTAAGTGCGCTAGAAGGTTGGCTATAACTAAATTTTGGTGTAAAATTCTTGTCAAGGAATGGTAGTCAAATTGATCAGGAACAAGTAGGTACTCTCATTCATCATGTGGGTCAGAGGTGTCTTGAAGGTTAACGTGTCAAATGTTGACAAAAACCGATATTGACTAGTAAAAATGTCCTTTACGGGTACCGTCCATTTGTACACATGGGTGGGTGGGTGGTGGTGGTGGTGGCGGTGGGGGGGGGGGGTTATACCACGGACACGCTTCATTGAATTTGTCCTAAAAGATCGCTCATTTGCCAATAAATGAAGGGGCGTCATGTCGTACATTATACAATTATGGACGTTTGAGTTGGCGAATATGATGTGATCTGAACCTAAAATACTTATATTGACTGAGGCGTTTAGCAGAGGTCAGTATAAGTTTTTTTAGTTTCATATAACATCATATTTACCACCACAAAAGTCCATAACTTTTTTATTATATACACCATCCTGAAAAAAACAATCTTTTATTTGTCAATTAAAAGTTCAATTATATCAACCAGAAATACTTTTATTTAACAATAAAATAGTTATCATCTGCAGAATAACATAAAAATAAACAATGTTATATTATGTCGATTGAAATAGAACTAGAGAGGGGATTTCCAAAAGCTTTATTTAGAAAGTTGATATTTACTGGAAAACTGGAATTTTGAGTACCAGTCACGTGTAGAAGATCCAGCCAATAGAAATGTGGTTATTTATAAAGTATATAATAATACTTTTTTATTATTGTTTGAATTTTAAAAAAAATAGACCAAAATGTTTTGCGGGAGGAGTGGAGGGGTGGGGCAAACCCTTTTTTGTATAGTATAGGTAAAGTGTAAAAAATGGACCGAATCATGACCAAACCGTGGCATGCACACTAAAAGAAGCAGACATGGAGTAATAAGCTCTTTCGCATTGCAGTGCATTTTTTATGATTAGCGGACGCCCTTCATCGAGAACACTTGCAAAAAGAGACACCAGTAATTCGACCCAAGCCCAGTTACTCTGCTGTTAGTGACAGGCATTTGCCATCCTGTTCCTCGGACCTCTTTGATTCTCATTTTGGTAGAGAAACAGAACCATTTGAGTTGTGACGACGAGTAGCAGTCACATGTGGAATATAACTGAAGTTCACGAAATGGAGCAAACAGCTCAGCTGTATTTTAAGGCTTGAGTCAAGGTCGCGTTATTAAACCGATTTTAACCCTTTACCCATCCCAGACGATATCAAAATTTATTATTTTAAATATCAATTTTCAAATTTTTTCAAAAATTTCAACAAAACCATATCATGTGACTCCCTCGTTGGAACGAGCTCGACGAGCTCGTTCCAACGAGGCGTCATATGATATGGTGTTGTTGAAATTTTTTGAAAAATAATATTTTTCAACTGCTGAATTTGCATATTACGCGGGCGATGCGGCCGATTCGTTGGGTAAGGTTAACTGGACAATTGGCCAGTAACTACCATAGCTCTTTCGGTGGCTGTGAAAGAAGCGAGCTTGACTGAGCCAAAACCACCCACTTACAAATAGGGGTTAAGTTCGGATATAAACAATATCCTCTACTCGTAGTTGACTCTGGGAAAACACAATTCCATGGATGTCATTTCATCCCTTGAGTACAACAAGACGCCATCTGCAATGTGTCACCATTGCAGATGTCGCCTTGTTGCGATGAAGGGTCGATATACCACAAATGTCCCAAAACTGCAGCACAATATCATATCAAACACGTCGAAATGAGGCAGGTTGCGTCACCTGAAGAACTTTTCAGACGAAAATGTTCCAAGAAAGATGCGCTGTCATGTATTTTGTGTCAGAGAGCCAGGCCAGTATACATCTATCCAAATCAAACAATTCTTGGGTAATTTCTTGGGATTGAAAACTGCAAAACAATCATCAGAAGAAGCTATACATTACTAATTACTGTAAAGCAATTTACTACACATAAATTTAGAAGCACAGGATACCAAATTTTATTATTTAAAATTAATTTTTTACGTTTTAACAAAAAGTTCAACCAAACCACATCACGTGACCCCCTCATTGGAACAAGATCGTTCCAATGAGGGGACACATGATATGGTTTTATTGAAATTTTTGGAAAAATATTGTTTTAAACTGTTCCGTTTGTACATTACGCGGACGGATGCTGCCGTTTCGTTAGGTAAAAGGCCAGAATGAGAAACAAGCGGTTGTTCGTACTTTATATTCGTACATGCTTAGATTATATTAAATTGAAACACACAACTGGTTGTCGTCAGCTGTCTTATAGGCATTGTAAATTTATCGATGCCGCCCACCTGACATATTTCCAACACACTCTTTTAAACACACTCCATGCTACTTTTGTCAAGACCTGAAAGTAAAGGAAATGAAAATGTGAAACCATTTTTAAAACTTCCTCGCATCATGCCGACCTTAGGTAAGTGCCCCCCTCACTCCACAAACCCTTTCATACAGAGGTAAGAGGTTTCTTATCAGCCTAGATATCATCCCAAGGTAATTTTATATCTGCCGAAGACCGAAGGTCGAAGGCTGGTGTGAAGTTATCGAGGGCCAATGTCTCGGCTGATATGAAATTAACCAAGTTATATCCCTTTATTTATTTATTAACCCTTTACCCAACGTAACGGCCAAAACCGGCCAGCGCTATTCTCAAAAATCGCCAATTAATTTTCAAAATATTTTCATTTTTTGTCTCAAAAACATAGGTTATGACCCCTCGTTGGAACGAGCTGCAAGTGTCGTCTGCTTTTCATGTTAGGTAAAGGGTTAAGACTCTGAATTTTAGTTGCAATGAATTTTCTGTACAACTCTCCTCTTTCTTATCTTCATCCACCTAATCCTTACTTCTTGACATCTTTAATCCCTCATCATATGAGAAATCAGCTTCAAGTCACTTCATTATGCCTGGTCACACCAGTTTCCCTGACAGCGTTCAGCGAAAACTGTGAAAGATTTCGTTGTAAACAAACTGGTTTCCCCAAGTAACGCACCGAGGGTGTAACTCTGGCTTGCTTCTTTTCGGCCGAGATCGGCATCATATCTGTCGAGTTTAAAGTCATATCTGTCAAGACTGATAATGCGTAATCCTGGGAAAGAAAATCCTCTCTAAAAAAACTATATATATATGCTGGATTTTCGCTAGACCCCAAAACATTGACCCAATGCAACTTTCACAGAACAGTGTGCCCCAAAATGGTCTCCAACATAGGGGTCACACACGCTCAACCTGCCTCAGATTCGCTCTAAATTTTAAAAAAAATTTCTCGGGTTTGTGTGTGTGTGTGGGGTGGGGGGGGGGGGGGGGGTGGTGGAGGCTAGTCCTAACTAAGACCCTCTGGTCGTTGTCCCATACTCCCACTTCAGGGAAGTGGGAGATGGGGGGCATCGACCGGAGTGTCGTATTTAGGACTAGAGGCGGCCCATCCATGATACCCCACACAATGGCTTTTCAAATATCATCTTTGCCCTCCCCCGTCAACCCCCCCTCCCCCCCCCCCCCCCAAAAAAAAAAACCACCATCCTGGTAACGACACCCCAATTACAGAATCCTGGCTACGCGCCTGCATGTACGCCACCAGTCAATGAAAGTGTCTTCCTTTAACATTTGGTTGTCCAATGTGGTCGGGGAAAATAAGATACACCTCACCAACCTCGATCTTCAGTTACGAAACAGGGATGGTCGGGTATTAAACCTTACACGCTACCACGCTACCATGACTCGCATAAATAGGGGATAATGCAAAAATTCTTTAAATTATTCCATTTGAAGCATACAAATGAACACGAGAAACCTGTGGAGTGATAGAGTACAGTTGGTGGGTATATTATTGAAATCAAATAACTATGACCGAAATATTACAGAAGTTCGATCGATCCCTGTCTGATAAAGGATCGATTCCATTTATGTATCTATACTTTACTTCAATGCCTTAATTAATCCACTCTTTTGACCCACATTAACTCATATATCTTGTGTCTATTGAGCTCCGTTCACAGGGACGCGGTAATCCAAAGAAAATCATACCCTGAGATGTTATATATTAACCCCACGCGCCCCTGAACTCATGGATCAATTGGGGTCGCAATTTTGCTTTGTGGTAAGATTATAGGTTTAGATAACTGTCATTAAAACGGAGGCGAAAAGATTGTCCCAAAATATGTTTGTGATGGAGAACATTTTCTAAGGATATGCTCTAGAAGCCTAGAAATTTGGCTCCACAAGCATATTAGCTTGGGCTTCAAGGAGAGACCAGTGTAGTGTTCCCTTTAAAATACCGCGCGAGGTACTTTTCGTGCAAGTGTTTGTATAACATTCGGGCAAAAGTCAAGAGCAGAATCGAGCAGAGCAAATCATAGATTTTAGGCCGATTCTGATTAGGATGCTATTCGACAAACCTGACATCCATATTTTCTGAGGAAGGACAACCGTTCGCGCTCCACACGCCATCAAAAGCTTCGACCGTCACGAGATTTTGCAGGCAACTGGTTTTATAATTTGCAGCCAAATTTTCATGAGTGCCGACAATGTCTAGCTTGAGAACAAAGCCGCAGATCACGGTCCATTGAAATCATCGCTTCACATCAAAATAATTTGTAAATTTAACCATTTGAATACTTCTGTCTTCCATGTCAGGTCAACGGCAGCAATTGGAAGAGTCCATATTCATTATTCGGGGGTAGACCAATTAACCCTTTACCCAACGTTACGGCCAAAACCGGCCAGCGCTATTCTCAAAAATCGCCAATTAATTTTCAAAATATTTTCATTTTTTGTCCTAAAAACATAGGTTATGACCCCTCGTTGGAACGAGCTCGTCGAGCTCGTTCCAACGAGGGGTCATAACCTATGTTTTTGAGACAAAAAATGAAAAAAATTAGTTATTCAAGAATTTTGTTTGCAAGTGTCGTCTTCTTTTCATGTTAGGTAAAGGGTTAATATTCTCAACGTGCACGATGAAAATATTAATTGGTCTACCCCACACTTTCACTCGTACTTAATGAACTTATGACATATCATGTTCCCGGAAAGGAAAAGCGGTCGCTCGTGTTCAAAGGGTTAAAGTTTTGGTCAACATGTTTCTTTACACTTATCATTGCAGGCCTGGCATTTTCAGGAGAGCAATTTTTATTCGCTCGCCTACTGCTCGCCTTAAAAAAATAAAGGAGAGTGAAAACTAGCCCTCCTGGCCTTAGAAAATAATGATTACCATAACGGCCTATTCCCAAAATCCACACCTTTTCAGATCTCGGATATGTTAATGATCTCTGCAAGACAGCCGCGATGCCACTCCCACACCTCCGAGCCTTGCCGGGGCCCGGAGGAGTTGGAGGGGCAGTGTAGCCGTCTCTCATAGACTACCTTGCTAGCAGTACTAAATAAAATGTACAAAGATCACCTGGCAGAATTCGTGAATAGTAAAACTTTATTTTGCCACGTTTAGCTTTGTAAGCCTGGGGAGAGCTGAGTGCTCTCCTAGGCCATGCGATGGGGGAGGGGGGGGGGCGCTTTTTAGCCTTCCTGCATTTTAAAGAATGCCAGGCCTGGCACTGCATCATTTCTGTCGAAAAATACATGTATGATGGCCATCAACAACATCACATACCCTAGGGTTGCATGTTGGAAATCTTAATTGGTCTACCCATGCTAAATGAACTGTTCTAATTGATGCCATTGACATGAAATGTAAGATATTACCAACTTTCAAAGGATTAATTTTACTTTTACACAGTTACACTTACATCTTCGTTTCTAATCATTACATTATTTAAGTTCCTAGCTAGGCTTGATGGCGCTGTGGGTAGACGGAGGAGAATTTGGTTGCCGCCCAATCCCCCGCAAAAGCCAAAGTAACATTCAATAATTTAATTCGTTTTGTATGCTCAATGTGTGTCTAAAAAGTGCTGGAATGTAGGAACGTCAGTCTCAGAGTATATGTGATGCTGTAACTTCGGTGGTGTGAGTGTGTGTGTGTGTGTGTGTGTGTGTGTGTGTGTGTGTGTGTGTGTGTGTGTGTGTGGAGGGGGTGGGGGGTGGGGGGTATTGTGGGCTTATGGGACTCTTAAGCCTCCCGTAAGCGGCCCGCAATTAGCTCAAACATTTTATAATCTCTGTATCAGCTTCGAGTTGAAAGTGGGTATGAAAACACCCCAGACCCTGCCGAACAGCGAAAATAGATCATGCAGCCCCATAAAACTGTGGGATTAAATTATTATTGAACACCCTCCTCCTCCTTACCCCCCCCCCCCCCCCCCGCCTCTAACGAAGTCAAAATGCATTCGCTTTTTGCCGCAGATGGTACTAGTTTGAATGCAGTTATTCAGACACACGGGGTTCAATCGGTTTAAGCATGATGTGTCAGCGTCGCCCCCATATATAGGTATGGGAGTGACATGTGTAAGAAGATGGATGCTATTTTTGCCCAATGTATAGTATGTGGTATTGATCGAAAACCTATAAACAATTATCCCAATTTTTTTTTTACAGATGAACAATATAAAAGAGACATCTTACGAAATTGTTTGATAAACAAAAGCTCAACAGTGTATGTGCCCAAAACTATTTAACACCGAATCTTTGCCCAGGGGTGGGAGAAGCTCAATGAAAGTGGAAGGGCAAAAGTTTTCAAGAGGCAGAAGGTCTACTATAGTTCGGCTCAGTTTGAAAAGTTAAAACCTGTATTCACTGAAATGCCATTTCATTGATTACGAGTGAACTGGGAGTGTTAAAAACTATGTGTCGGGGAGGGGCGTCGATAAATATACTATATCCTTGAAACAGCTAGGGACGCCCTTTAGTGTTATGTGATGCATTATAATTGTATTTCTGCAAATGTACGAATATCCACTAGTTTCGCATTTTTGTGTGCATGCCACAGCCTGCCCCAGTTCGTCCTGTTTCTCCTCCTTCAACAATATTCCTCCAACCAGAAGGCTACCCTGCGGGTTGGAAGTTGGTTGAAATAGAAAAAAGAACAGACCTAACCGGTGGAATAGACTTTATTCGCATGTTCTATACTGATGACGTAAGCCCCCATCACGTGACCTTTACGGTCATAAAAATCATATGTTATTAGTCACCCTCTCCCTGGATGTGGAATTCCACCATTATACTGAGTCGGGCATTTATTGCACTTTCTAATCTGTGTATATTTTTGTCTGGCAAACAAGAGATTTTGCCCATCTGAGTACTCTAAAGCGTGTGTGTGTTTTCGTCGGGCAGGCAAGGATGTTTGCACCACTTGTTACACTGAGGGTCATAAGGTATGTTTTTTAAGCAAAAATGAAACTTCAGTTATTCGGAAAGTTGTTTTCGAAGTGTCGTCTGTTATTTGTGTATGGTAATGGCTTGGGTTTCCAAGTGGTTCAAAAAGGCTTTAGACATGTCTATCTTAAGGGTGAAAGGCAAGGTCAAGTATTTCCAAATAGCACGAGGAATGAGAAGAGAGTTATATAAACAGTGTCAATCATTGTCAACCTCAACTAAGATAATACAGTTTGCCGTTTTTCACTGTCAAGTTCTTAACACAGATTTGTTCCCCTCCCCACTCCATTACCTTTGATGGAATAAGGAATTCCCCCAGAGGTTTTAAATTTGGTAAGGAAAGTTATAAACGACTGTGACTCTTATTTCTCTATCTCCGTACTGATAAAAATATACTGTTCAACGACTCCAAACCCTGATCAACCTCGTTGAAAATTGTAGGGGTGGGCGGGGAGGGGGAGGGGCAGGAAGGATGTTTGGACGAAAGAGCATGAAATATTAAAGGGCTCTGGCGAGTTTTGGGAGGAAGCATGCCCTGTTTAACCCTTTAATCAACATAACAACTACAATGGCCTTCTCTACTCACAAAAATCACCATTAAATTTTCATTATTTTAAAAACAATTTCGGCGTCAAAAACATAGCTTATGCTCCCTCATTGGAACAATATCGTTGAGACCTAAAATGAAGCTCCAACTGGGGACTTTGATTCTATTTGCAACCGTTTTTCTTCTGGACGATTAGCCATTTCAGAACGATATTCATGACTGCTCACGTACAAGAAAACTCAGCGCTTATAGACAGAAAATATAATGAGCAACAAACAGTTGAGGAGGATTAGCAATAATTTAATCCTGTAGACCAAAATGGGCTGCTGGAATAAACCACTAATCTCTGTACAAGTGGTTTTCTGGAACGCCCATTGGTAACATATAGAAAAGTGTTTCAACCTCCACCATCTTGCGGGTGTGGGTAGCTGCTAACAAACAATGCTCAAGAACGCCCAAATTCGCGAAGATTTTCAAGTTCCCGACGCCTCGCAATCGCCAATCACTTTTTAACCCTTTACCTAACACGAAAAGCAGACGACACTTGCAAACAAAATTCTTGATTAAAGAAATATTTCATTTATTGTCTCAAAAACAAAGCTTGTGGCCCCTTATTGGAACGAGCTCAATGAGCTCGTTCAATGAGGGATCATAAGCTATATGTTTTTGAGACAAAAATGAAAAGAATAATGAAAATTGAATGGTGCTTTTTGTAAATAGCGCTGGCCGTCTTTGGCCGTTACATTGTATAAAGGTCTAAAGAATATACTTCGATGTGTCAAATAAAACTTCACCCTTTAATGAGGGTATTAAGCATTCACGCACATGTACCAGGTGGTTTTTGAAAGTTGAGGAATGTCTTGGAATTTGGAACATGTTCTTGAATTTCTTGAAGAGCATTGATTTTTACTTTCTGGGTACAAAATTATAGAGAGTAACAGTTTTTTAAACTAGTTACATTGCAGTTCCATTTCACACATTGTCGCTTGACAGGAAAGAGCCCAGGAACTTTTTATTTCTTTGCCTTTCAAGAAGAAAAGATATCTCTATGAAATATTGGTTCGATCACAAAGCCTGCGGAACGATTTCGAAAGTGTAGGGGGCTTAACTTTGGTTCGAATTTTTGTATTTGTGCGTAAGGGGTTGGGTGGGTTTGTAGGTGTGCTTCAGTGTGATTATTTTTAAAAAATCCTCCACTGAATTAACATGTGAGTGGGATGTTTAAAAAAAATTGGTAATACCGTTTCTACTAAAGTAGCTTTAACCCTTTGAGCCCTGGTGGTATCTTCCTTGTCAGTTCATATGCAGCAATTAGAAGAGTCCATATTCATTATTTGGGGGTAGACCAATCAATATTTTCAACGTGCAGCCCTACCCTTAACTTAGCAGGCATCCTTCTTAATGAAAGTATGACGTACCATGTCCCTGTACCGGTAAAGCGTCCTCTGGTGTTCAAAGGGTTAAACATTCCACCCACACGTTAATTCAAGTGGAGGATTTCAGAAAAGCGGAGGAAGGCGAAGTGATCGTTTAGATGTTAAAAGCTGCAGATAAACGGGACACCGCAGTTTACACAAGGTTTGGGTTTCAAACGGGACATTTTATTTTACCCCCGTCTCTTACTGACATGAACGGACCTTGTTTTGAAGGTTCCGTCTGATTTGTTCGCATTAATTTTAAAAGACATTTGCACCTACAGGAAACAATGCACGGGCTAAAGCTCCCATTGCAGTTCCAAACCTCAGATCCCACCACGGATCCGCGGTGTCCGTTGAAAGAGACATTTGTGTCATTTCAAACTTTTCCGAACGAGTTTTCGTATTGAATGTGTCACCTATTGACGAACAAATAGGTTTCTCGGGGCATTGTTAACGTGCTCTCATTTTTCTCTGCATTGTCACGTTGAATGCGACTTATCTAGTTGAACGCGAACAAGAAGTCTCATCGTATTTCTCTAATTATATGTCATTGGATCCAAGATGTCAAATTTCGGGACATATATATCGATTCCCACCCTCGTAAAATTACTTATAAATCATCAAACCGGACACACATGCATTTTTTATCAAAGTAAATCATCACAAAAGACATTATTTTGTGCAGCAATGCAATATTATGCTTCGTGACAATAAAATGAACCCCAAGTTAGCTTCAAAATGTATGCAGCTGATAAATTATTTTATTTTATCTGCTCGATGATTAACAGATGGTCATATCTTGTGTTTTGGATGTTTGACAGCAGGTCTTGATCTTCGCGGGTGCTTTACACACCATAAAATACAATTAACCCTTTGAACCCTGGTGGTATCTTTCATGTCAGTTTCATGGTAGCAATAGAAAGAGTCTATATATATTATCTGGTGGTACGGGGGTGAGGTGGGGGGGGGCACTAAAAATTTGCAAGACGTGACGTCCTATTTTTTATTCGGCTCCTTTTTACACCCACCCACCCACCCACTACGTGCAAATTTTCTACTACCGTTCTCAAACACCCACCCCCACTCTCCCATTAAAATCCAAAATAAACTTATAAACTTAGTAGCCACAGCTGTCTTTAGGGGGTTTTCATAATGTTCTTAAACTGGTACCACCAATTTAAACCTCTGTGGTCTGCTGTGGGCCCCAATCTACAAATGACAAGCTGTTCATTATCAGGATGAACGACCGAAATGATTTCGTGCGCCGAAGGCGCGCAGGGACGGTATGGAGGACAAGCCCCTTTCGACCCTCGGTAACTGTATATGATGGCTGTCACATGTCTAGGCGTGTTGAAGGAGGAAAAGGATCCGGTACTCGGCAGGTGTCTCCAGTTGTGGGTAGGCGGTCTCGTTGACTGATGTCGGTTGAACCCTCGGGTGAGGACCAGTGTGGGAGGTTGGGTCCTCTCACAAAGGTACTACCTCTCCCCGAGGGTGCGGTCTATCTAGATTTTCGGGGAAGTATAGTCTGCCACTTCGGAGATGATTTTAAGTGATGGCCATCACTGGCAAGTATAATCTGCCTCAGGCTGTCTCTGTTTGATAGGATGTCTCTGAAGGAAACAACAACGACCCCTTTCGGGAACCACCAAGAAGAAGACCCGAACTTCCCTGGTTCGGGGGCAGGCCTGCATTATAATCCTATTGGGTTGGGACAAAAAGATGCGCAATGCGCTTACAAAAAAGGGGCAGAGGCGGGACGCAGGACCAACGCTCGCCTCCCTTAAAGTGGTCGACCACTTTTAGGGATGGAGCGGAGGATGTTCAGGAACCGTGGGGGTGACTGTTTCCATAACGGTTAGACTGTCTGTAGCGGTTATTGGGGTGCTGGTCAAAAAGCATCTTCTGTGTACCTGCTTAAAAGAAGAAGGTAGAATTTGTTTTCATTAACGTATGTAAACTGTAAACATAAAAGTAGCACATCTTGTTCAATATTAAGGTTTAATCATAAGCTGAGTCGGTGAAGGCAGCCCTTTCTGGTAGAAGGCCACAGTTAAGCTGTTTTTCTGCCTGTTTATTCACCTTCTCGTTCCCTATTTATTATTTAGTTTTTCTAACAGTATTTAATCCTGATGTAATTTTTAGTTGAGTCGGTGAAGGCAGCCCTTTCTGGTAGAAGGCCACAGTTAAGCTGTTTTTCTGCCTGTTTATTCACCTTCTCGTTCCCTATTTATTATTTAGTTTTTCTAACAGTATTTAATCCTGATGTTATTTTTAGTTGAGTCGGTGAAGGCAGCCCTGTCTGGTAGAAGGCCACAGTTAAGCTGTTTTCTGCCTGTTTATTCACCTTCTCATTCCCTATTTATTTAGTTTTTAACACTGTTTAATCCCGATGTAATTTTACTTGAGTCGGTGAAGGCAGCCCTTTCTGGTAGAAGGCCACAGTTAAGCTGTTTTTCTGTCTGTTAGTTCACCTTCTCGTTCCCTAGTTTTATTCGAGCTGTCTTAGTTTTGATTGCAATTTTTGGGCTTTTGTCGGCTTTCGCAAATTGCTCCAAGTTCGGAGATTAGTTCGCTGTCGGCTAACCGGTCAAGGATCAGGATTGGTCAGAGCAGGTGTACACATACGGGAACAAATGTTCATGTGAATTGTTCCCAAAATATTGTCTGCACATTTTCTACATTTCGAACAAGACACCCACCTCCTACTAACGTGTGACATTTTCCCAGATTAAGCCCAATATTCTCACATATAAAGCCTCCTGATGTTGTATTTATGTTAAGAGTGTGATGTACAACATCATCTTTAAGGTTTGAAACACAAATGATGGTATATATTACCTGATATATTGATATATTTTTAAAAAATTCAAAAAATTGCACAAGTTGGAAAATGCACATTTTTGGCGCTCTCAAGAGACCCACCCACCCCCACGTCACGTCTTGTAAATTTTTGGTGCCCCCCCCCCCCCCGGGTGGTAGACCAATTATTATTTTCAACGCGCAGCCTTAGGGCTGCACGTTGATGAAAATATTGATTGGTCTACACCACACATTTACCTTGGAGTCATACCCCTTAATGATATTATGACGTAGCTTGTGACCCGGTCGGAAAAAACAGCCTCTGGAGTTCAAAGAGTTAATGACCTAGCCACTAATACAACGTTGGACCAGTTACCTCGTTTATGAATTTCACACTGTGGGGCAAATTAATACCGGCACTTTACTCAACGTAACTAAAAGAAAACGACCACCAGTGTTTACAAAAATCGTCATTCTAATTTCATTATTTCCCCAATTTTTGCCCCCAATACATAGCTTTGGTACCTCATTGCAACGAGCTCTTAGAGCTCGTTCCAACGAGGTGTCATAAGCTTCATTTTAAGGAAACAAAGTGAAAATATTTAGTCACTCAAGAATTGTTTTGCAGTGTCTGTTCGTGGTAGTTCTTTCATTACATATTTTACAGACCAATAATTTCGATGTACTTCTGTGACTTAGATATGAGGAAGGACTGGGGCGGGTGGTTGCTGTGGCTTATCGGTAGTACATTGGACTTCAGGTCGAAGGGTCGTAAGTTCGATCCTCACGGGCTTCACCTTTGTTGCGTCCCAAAAGAAACGTAATCCCAGTTGCCCAAATGGGATGCAGTGGTGCAGTGAGTTAAGGCGCAATGCGCGTCCATGGTACGCAAGCCTTCAACCAATGCTAACCCCGTTGTGTTCTCACAAATACAACATTGTGTTTTGGGCGGCAATTTTGTGAGAGAAAAAAAATGCCAATTTCCACTTAGAATCAAGAATGGTGCGTCTTTGCCCCTCTGCACTCTGATGTCAAGATGGCAAAGTTTTCAGCAGCAAATATTTCCCATAATGCAGTTTGATATTTAACCAAACAAATTGAATGTATCTTGTTTGACAGAGCTCAGTGAGCTCTGTCAAACAAGATATAATTGGTTAAATTAATAGTTACATCAGAGAAACGACAGAGTGATTGCAAAAATTCTGTTATACAACCAGAGTGCTATGGGCTAAAGTCTTTGAAACATCCATTTGAATAAGGTACAAGTTGTGGGAAGTGACATCCTGCATACCAATTGGCAGTGAGGGTTTAGTGGGTGGGTTGGGGGCATAATGTTGTAATGAAACTCCGTCATAGTGGTTTGGGAGAGGATCGTAAAGGGCATATTTTAATACGGTGTGGAAATGTGTAGATGCGCGAGGAATCGGGTCTTTCCACTCAGTCTTCAAATAACTACCAACGAACAGTACAATAAAATTGAGGAGGCAAAACGTCGTTGTGCAACGATGCTTTTAATACCAAGTTTATGTCGAAAGCTCTCTGTAAATACTTCCTACTATTAATATGTTTATTTCGCGAAGTGAAACTGAAAAACCGACATCCCTATTTATATGATTTAGATTTATATACCTTGATCTTTCAGGTGTTGTTCCATGATATCATTGCTGAACCTGACCCAACAATATTTTCCTTTGATAAAATTTGGATATTAAGCTATAAGGTGAGTTTTAACACGTTATTACATGCAAACCATGTTATATACCCCAGGGACGTACTGAGGATTTCACGAGAAGGGGAGCACTTTCTAATATGATAATTTATAGTGGGGTGAACAGAATGTGGACGGACCGTAACTGCTACACAGTGATCCGGTGGGTACTCAAGATAGATACCATTTGGTAATCCATTCCTCACCATTTAATGTCTCGTGGTATCGAGCTTTACCGTTGTGTGCTGATTCCCGTAGGCCTGAGGTCTACGGAATCAAAGCACAACAGTTAAGTCAGCTCCGATAGTCTGATTACGTCAAGGACATGGGGACAGGAGGGTGTCACCCCCCCCCCAATCCAAGTCAAAATTTCCTATAGTTGGAAATTCGGAGGCAATTCATGAGTAGTTGGAAATTTCATCTATCTGGATTTTTTGAGCTTCTTTAGTGATGCTGTTGTTTCGTTTACTTCCCAAAATTCCAACTCGGTTTCAAATCGGCAAAAATTCAAACTGTTACTATTTACAATTACAGTGTACGCAATGTCGTGCTTCATAAGTATGCATGATGTCAATCGATACAAGATTCCTATAGTACGTTCACTTATCGTCATAAAAAATCCCAGAAATGCACTTCAAGAAAATCACATTCTGTAAAATCGTTATCCTGAGTTAATTCCATCATTCACAGTTACAAAATCACGAAACATGGAAAATTGATCATTCCTGCATAAGATCTGATTTAATGTCAGGACAATGTGAATTGCTCAAAGTTCTAAGCCTGAGCACATATTCAATTCCCAGAAGATACTAGAATCAATTTTATGCCCCCCTTTCATGGCTTAATTTTCAAAATCTTTCTCGGTAGTGACTTTCCAACTAGGGGGAGGGATCGGGAGGGGGTTTCCCTCCCCATAGTTGGAAATTCACTACCCTACACCCCCTAATAGGAAACCTTTAGCCACGTTTCTGGATTACGTTCGGTGGGTGAAAGTAGGGATGGGGGACACGAGAAGCTTGTGCTTCCTCTGGATATGCACCTGTATACCCCTCGTTGTAGAAAAGAAAATCATTGAGATATAATTATGTATTGAATTGTAGCGTTCGAGGTGTAACTTAGACCATAATTTACCAACCAGACTCATTGAACCGGATCTTTCAGTCACCTTAGAAAATCGATCGCTTTGCGTATTGGGGGTGCCAATTTCTCGCTTCGGCTCATGCGGTTCTCTCTCGATCTGCCACATTGGTGCCGTTGACCAGGCCTCGGCAGTTCGGTAATGTGATGGATAACTGCGAATGTTTTGACCCCCTGTGAAGTGGAATTTGAAGTGAGGCTCACGCGTGGTTTATCTTAAATGAACGGGGAAGTTGTGTAATTATCGAGGTATAAAGGCCATTTACCAACCAGGCTGGTTGGTGAATCTCGAAGTCTCTCCGTGAATTGGTCGCATTGAGTGCTAGAAGTCAATGGGTCGAGTTTTTTTTTTTTCTCGCACTTCTTACTTTATCTGTCATTCCACATTTCAAAATTAATTTTGTCTGAATGCCTTTCAAAATAAGAAATTAAGAATGGACCAAGGAATCTCAGACTCAGACTACAAACAGTCCAATAAAGAAAGATTCCATAGTTTTTCTTCTTTCATCCCATTTGATCAAATACTTGGCTTCAGGCGAATTTAGAATTTGACGAACAAGGTGATGAAATAGTATTTCAGAAATTAAGTTTAAACTTTTAAGTTTCGGAGTGATTTCCCCTGATGCGTTGCATACATAGCCCACCTGCTCCGAAACGCATTTTTCAGCGTTTTTGAATGATGTTTGCCATGACCACTGGTCTTTTGATAAACTGACCGTTTCAAGATCAATGTCTAAAAAAGTTTCATAATATATGCAAATTTTCTTCTTTTTTAGCCTGTTACATTTGTAAGCGTTAACTCACAACGACTGGGAGCATGGTAGCTCAATGGTTAGGGTCTTGGAACTTCCAATCGAAAGGTCCATGTTTCGATCCCGGCCAGCGATAACCGCGTTGTGTCCATGGCAAAGGCACGTTTTCCGATTGCTCAATCAGGGACACGGTGGCGCCGTGTATCAAGGTTACTCCAAGTCAATGGTACATTTTCCTTTACGGCCACGATTAGCCACTATGCAGAAATATGTGACCTTAAACACAAAAAAATATACTTACCTTCAATTATTGTTACCCCTTCTTGAGCGGATTTAGTACTTTGGGGGTCTGACAGTTGCTAGCCGCTGTTCGGAGGGTCTCTCCGAATCCTCCGAATTCCTTCACCTGTAAGACTGTCCGACACGAGGCGACCTTGAATGTCGAAAGTTTCGATAAGGCCTAAAAAAGTTAAAAATATGTTTCTCAGCCCCTCGCGCAAGGTCCTTTTAGCTGCCGCATGTTCTCCTTTATAACCAAACTTAAAAAAATAATAATTAAACGGTTTAAGTCTGATATTTTACCCAAGTTGATAAAACTGACAAATTTGTCCACTGAGTGCAACAAGACTTTGCAATGTCTTCGCAATGCAAAGCCTTCTTGCACACAAGGAACGATATATACGAACACCTATGTTATTCTGTAGACTATGAGACCTAATACATAAAACAAACCAAGAACATGAACTTTTGATGGCAAAGAAATAATTACAAAAATAAAAAATAAAATGAAAAACTTCCCGCTCAAGTGCAATTTTACAAAAATATGGCCCGAGAAACAGATCTACTTTGTCTGACTTCAGTCTATCGTGGAGAGTGTATTCGTTCAAGTCTGTCACTTCATCTCCAGTAATGGGTGTGCGTGTGAATATGTAAGAGGATGAGGATGAGATTGCGATGATACATACAGATTATCATGACAATGTGCATGTCCTGTGATTTGTATCAGATTCGAGGTGGTGTCCCGAAAGGGATCTCAAAGTGCCGGCGAGTTGTGATCCCATTCTGGACACCACCGAGAATCTGATGCAAATCACAGGACTTGCACATTATCATGATAATTCATTTATCTAACAATTCTGTCACATAAACAGATTAAATCTTAATACAGTTTTGGGACATAATGTTGGGCGAGAAAAGGCTTTTAAAAAAACATTTTATGGAACAATATTTTTATGCACTTTAACAAACAATAAGTAACGCGGTCACCGCAAATTTTCAAACTTGCGTTGTAAAATTATTCACTCTCAATGTCACTTCCTATGATGGTATGCTTGAATTTACAAGTGTGCAATATTTAATTGTGCAGTTTCTATTTATGTGGAGGGGAGGGAGTGGGGGGGGGGAGGGGGCGGGGGATGGGTCCATTTGTTATTAATAGTTCTGTCGCAAGTTGTAAGGAATTTTCTTTTGGTTTGTAAGCGATCAGCTGAGTCGATCACTGAAACGCACATAGAATGTATTCATGCGCCTGTTATGATGGCCCGTTGCGTTCCCAGAAACGAGTCATCTATATGATACGGAATCAGAATGAGTCGTCTATATGATACGGAATCGGAACACATTATGTGATACGTACCCTTTCTCGTGGTTTTCAAGCCAAATGAATTTGATTGTTAGATAAATTGTTAGAGCAGTGGCCTTGAGAACAAAAAGTTAACGGCTCGATACTGATCCTGAATTGTGCACTTAGGCAAGACATTTCATCTCAGTTGCCTAGGGCCCTACGAAGCTTCGAGATTCGATTCGACTTCGGATATCAAGATGTATTCGCTTCGATTCGAACTATGCGTCCTGATTCGTTTCCATTCGAATCCTTTCACTGGAATATAGAAGGGAATCAGCCATATTCGCCGTCTCATATTTCAGATGGAAATTGTACATAAATAATACTGAACGTGAAGACTGAGTATAATTTCCGCTATATTAACCCTTTACCCATCCTAACGGCCAAAACCTGCCAGCGCTATTCTCAAAAATCGCCAGTTAATTTTCATTATTTTTTCATTTTTTATCTTAACAACATAGGTTATGACCCCTCATTGGAACGAGCTCGTCGAGCTCGTTCCAATGAGGGGGCGATAACCTATGTTTTTGAGATAAAAAGTGAAAAAAATTAGTTATTCAATAATTTGTTTTGCAAGTATGGTCTACTTTTTATGTTAGGTAAAGGGTTAACATAAATAGTATATGAACCTATGCTGCCATCCATGACGCCACCATGATAATTCCAGTTTCACCAGTCACTTTCACTGTTGGAAACAAATTTAAAATTTCTAAGCAATCTCGATGACGAGCTGTTGCTCGCGACTTGTCCTGTGCAGTACATAGTACGGGCAATTCACGTTCTCGTTTCTGTTTTTGAACTGTAACCATTTGGTGGTAATATTCCAGCTGCACCATCAAGGTATGCCTTCGTCGAAGGCATGCCTTGATGATGTAGTTGGAATATTTTATCAGTTGGGACTTGAGCCGTCACAATAACAACAAATCAGGTTTACAACACTCTCCTTCCCCAACCTGTCACCTCCTAGACACCTCTGATTCGATTCGAGGAGAGTGGATTCGATTTCGAATACTAGACCTGATTCGATTCCAATCGAAAATGTGTGATACGCAGTACCCTGCAATTGCCTATGTTGCAGGAGGGTTGCCCTGTTTACTAAGGCGTAGTAAATAACGACGGTACTTGCCTTCATCCGATTCGTGCTGGACCAGTGAGTTGAGGAGTCAGACATTTGCTGGCCGTTGCTCGGTAACTCCCGCCGGATAGTCTGACTTTCTCCACCCATAAAACTAAACGACGCAATTTTACCATATCTGTTAGAGGCGCCACTAGACCACTGGTCACTTTCCACGGGTGGGCAGTATTTCCTTGGACGCAATAATATTATTCCAAGCACTAATTATAGGAATAATCATCAAAAGTTTAATTAACCCTTTACCAAACACGAAAAGCAGACGACACTTGCCAAAAAATTCTTGAATAACTAATTTTTTTCATTTTTTGTCTCAAAAACATAGGTTATGACCCCTCGTTGGAACGAGCTCGACGAGCTCGTTCCAACGAGGGGTCATAACCTATAGACAAAAAAATGAAAATATTTTGAAAATTAATTGGCGATTTTTGAGAATAGTGCTGGCCGGTTTTTGCCGTTACGTTGGGTAAAGGGTTAATGAAGCACTGGGATCAACCTGGTTCTTCATTAATTAAAACTTTGCTGATGGTGATTTTTATTACCTGGTAAACCATGCGTGGACACTACTGTCCGCTCTTGAAATACGACCACTCCACGGTGACTGCAGTGTTTATGTGTTTGTTGTAAGTGTTGGAGAATATGTGTACGTGTTTGATTACTATATCTTTTCGCGATCATGGCATGGCTGTGTCACCCTGTGTGCAGTGAAAGTAAAAATGAACTATGATTTTCTCAGTATATCTGTTCTAACGAATACACCTGGCGTTTTCGATGGCGAGAAGGCGAATGTTTGAAATTTTGAATAGGTAAGCATTTACATTTTATGGATCCAAAACATAGCTTATAACCCCCTCATTGGAACGAGCTCATTTAGTTCGTTCCACTGAGCGTTTGTAAGCTATGGTTTGGAGGCAAAAGTTGTAAAATTAATAAAATATGAATTTGAGATTTTCGTGATTAGCGTTGGCTGCATATATCTGTTACGATGGGGCAATTTATTGATTTATTGGAATTTAACGGCACTTTTAACAGCTAGGGTCACCTCATGTCCGACAGTTTTAGGCGCGGAGGACCAA
Organism: Pictodentalium vernedei; assembly: GCA_031216915.1. NCBI lineage: Eukaryota > Metazoa > Mollusca > Scaphopoda > Dentaliida > Dentaliidae > Pictodentalium > Pictodentalium vernedei. The sequence goes on from CM062296.1 coordinate 745,261,777, forward strand.
GTGAGAATCACCGAGCAGCTGCGAGCAACTCTCAGACTTCCCAACGTGCTATCTCCCCACAAGTATGGTTAGCATTGGTTGGAGACAAGTGCACAATCGGCGTGCAGTACGCCTTAGTACACAACGCCACCATGCCTCTACGTGGACAATCGGAATGAAGTGCCTTGCCCAAGGATACAACGCAGTCACCACTGGTCAGGATCGCACATGGACCTTTTGGTTTCAAGTCCATTGCTCTAACGACTGATCCATCGCGCCTCCGTTACGATGAGTAATGGGTTAACTGCAATGAATTTGGAACACAGACACATTGACCCTATGTTTATCTTATACATCACTTCCTTAATTCCTTGCAACAACATGACACTTTCGTTTCCAATGCAACATTATAAAATAAATATGTTGTTAGCCAATTCAATGTTTTTGGTGTTAATATGTAGAGACTCTCCAGTGAGTCTAGAGTTTACACTTTCAGTACGTCCGCCGTGGGCTGGTCACTTTCCACGGGTGGGCAGTATTTCCACGGATTCAATAATATTCGATTCCAAACACAAATTATAGGAATAATCATCAAAACATTAATTAATGAAGCACCGGGTTCATCCCGGTGCTTCATTAATTAAAATTTTGCTGATGATGATTTTTATTACCTGATAAACGCATGCGTGGACATCAAAGCCCTCGATGGGATTACGACCACTACACGGCGACTGTACTGTACAAAAACAAGACGCGTTCCGTAAATTAGGTTTGGTTTGATCCAGGCCTAATTTAATGGACGAGATTCGTAAATTTCACTTTAAACTGGGAACGAGTTGAAGAATCTGTTAATCACTTGAACTTGATGATATGTGCCTAAATGATAAGCGAAACTAACAACACAGCTATGAGGTACGAACAGGATCACAAATCAAAGAATTAAGCATGATACATAAATAATTAAGCACGATGCTAAAATAATATACCGTGTTGCATAAATAATGTAGCCTTAAATATTTGTGCAGCATTCATGAAATCATACCAAATAATATAGCATCATGCTTAATTATTAGAGTATCATGCTAAAATAAAATGGCCCTCCCGTATGCGGTCCTCATTTAAGCATCATGCTATATTATTTATGCAGCATTTGTGGAATCATACCAAATAATACAGCATCATGCTAAAATAATTAAGCATCATGCTCAATTAAAGTGAACAATCCTCCCGTAATTCAGCGGCTTGCTAAATTAATTCGGCATCATGCTATATCATTTTTGCAGCATTCATACTTGGTCTCGATTTGTGTTGTTGAAACAATGCGATGTTTGACAGAGCATCCGGTCCTAATTATAGCCTAAAATAACGTTGATATTTGAAGCATTCACTAATGTTATTTTAACCACCAAATCCATCGGAAAGATTATTCAAGAAACCATTTTTGCGACATGTGGCAGCTGCATGCCGTATCATATTTATTGTCCACAAAGGAGTTTTCAAGTTTCTACAATACAACTGCGTACATCGGACTCCCGGAATGTTATTGGACGATCGCGCTTTCAACCAGGGGACAATACTATAAGACGTTTACAATTGTATTTTCTAGAATTGTATTTTCTAGTTATGACTGTAACCCTTTACCCACAGTAACGACCAAAACGACCTGCGCTTTTCTCAAAAATCGCCAGTTAATTTTCATTATTTTTTTCACTTTTTGTCTCAAAAACATAGGTTATGACCCCTCATTGGAACGAGCTCGTCGAGCTCGTTCCAATGAGGGGTCATAACCTATGTTTTTAAGACAAAAAATGAAACAAAATAATTATTCAAGAATTTTTTTTTGCAAGTACAAGTGTTGTCTGCTTTTCATGTTTGGTAAAGGTTTAATAGGTTGAAATGAACCATTAGCATTTTCAAATATGTGGCAATTTGCAAGTTGACAAATTGCCACGTCTTTTAAAATGCTAATAAATTAAAAATTCATTTTAGTCAATTATATTAATAGGTAGAAAATACAATTCTAGAAAATACAATTGTAAAAGTTTTTTAGTATTGGCTCGAGGTTTTAGCCCTACACTAAATCCACCAGCCCACCCAGAAATCTTTCGATTAGTGAAACTGCCGGATTAGGTTGCCTTCCATAAATGCTAGTAAATATTTACCAAAAGTACTTAAAATCACAGAAACCCATTTGTGTTCTGGTTTTGGCCATAGTCACTGATGTTCAGAGAGTAAGCTTAATTATTATATCTCAGTGTTAGACAAAGAAGTGTATTTCTCCCATTCATCTAGATGGCTCCTTCTGCATTATTCCCCCCACCCCCCTCCCATGTAACATAACCTATCAATAATTTTTGCACTGTTTTGCGTTCGTACTCAGACGTCCCGAACACGCTCACAGGAAATATCCGGAGTTGCCCGGATGCACAAGTCTATTCATTTGTATATGAAAGCACTCAAGTGAGGGTTGTTTTTGTACAGTGCTTTGTATAAACTTGAACGCACTGTAAATGTGTGTATACAGAGTTGTAACCCAGTCACAAAAATGCTGCTTGTATATATCTTTTGAAACTTCCCATTGAATGTATGCCTGTAAAAACCAACGAGTACGACAAAGACCAAACAAGAGGTGCGTACAAATTAGGAAAACGACCTTTCCGTTCATCTATTGTTCGCCCGATAAGAAATCAGGTAACCGTTTTTTTTTCGTTCTGCAAGATTACTGACAAATAGTAGCAAAGTTTGCTCAAATAAGTTTTTGGTATTTATTTGTTGACTCTCCCAGAGGCATGGCCGTTTTTACAATGACAACAAATCTGTCCACGCTGAAATGTGTCGCTCGTAACGCTCGAATGCTGCGATGCAATACACACTATTGGGCTCATTAAGTTACAACACAGCATCAAGCCTGTAAATAGACAATCTATCACTTGCAGAATGAGGTCCCCAGAAGGGGGAATTTGCTGATGTTATCCCATACAGTGGGCCAATTTATCCTCTGGGTACCTACTTCTGTTTAGGCCTGAGACCTTGATTCAGACTGAAGTTCATAGAGGGTAAATATAGTGATGCTATCATCCTTTGCAGGATAATATCGCCAAATTCACCCCCTGGGGACCTCATTCTGTCTGCTTTTTTCCAGGCTTGCATAGGCTAAATGAAAGAAGCTAATAGCATTAGCTCTTGAATTGCGGGTTTCTGATTAAGATTTTACAACAACATTGGCAAACTTATCAGAATTACTGTATTTCCCATAATTAAAATGTCCGAAAAAGGCTGCCCATCACAAGTTAAGGAAGTTCCTTTCGAGGCGCCTTAAACTCTAATTTCTACAGACCTGCAACAATGAAATTTTGAAAATGAGTATACTTAAATCAGCGGCGTAGATTTGAAGGTATTTATTTGTTGACTCTCCCAGAGGCATGGCCGTTTTTGCAATGACAACAATTCTATCGACGCTGAAATGTGTCGCTCGTGACGCTCAAATGCTGCGATGTATTATCCACTATTGGGCTCATTGTATTACAACACAGCATCAAGCCTGGAAATAAACAATCTGTCTCTTTCAGAATGAGGTCCCCATAGGGGGAATTTACTGATGTTATCCCATACAGTGGGCCAATTTATCCTCTGGGTACCTACTTCTGTTTGGGCCTGAGACCTTGATTCAGACTGAATTTCATAGAGGGTAAATTTTGTGATGCTATCATCCTGTGCAGGGTAACATCGCCAGATTCACCCTCTGGGGACCTCAATAGCATAAGCTCTTGAATTGTGGGTTTCTGATTAAGATTTTACAATAACATTGGCAAACTTATCAGAATTACTGTATTTCCCATAATTGAAAAGTCCGAAAAAGGCTGCCCATCACAAGTTAAGGAAGTTCCTTTCGGAGCGCCTTAAACTCTAATTTCTACAGACCTGCAACAATGAAATTTTGGAAATGAGTATACTTAAATCAGCGACGTAGCTATGAAGGGGGCTGGGGTGTGATGTCTAGCACTCGCCTCTCACTTTCCTGAAAAAATGTTAATCTTAACATTCATGACTGAAATTCCTAAAACTAGTTCATATACTGCCACCCTGTTATTTCGTGTGTCATTTTACAATAGTTATTCCTTCGTTTCTGAGTACTCAAGCCTTCAAAATATTACTCATGGTCAGGAGCGGACTGGGCAAAAAAGTTACTGGAAATGCACCAGGGGGCTCGGACCCGGAGAAAATTTTGATTTTACGAACTGAAAGAACGCTGCTTCCCTCCACCCGAGCAATCAGTGACATGGAGGGCAATTCGATGGCATTTTTGTAGCATCTTCGTCGCTCAGTTGACAAAAATGGTTACTGCGAAAGGGCCCTGGATCCATCGGGCCGACAACAGTTCGGAACAAAGGGTGAAAATTTTGATTTTTAGAACTGAAAGAATCCTGTTTCCTGCATCTGAGCGATCTATGGCAGACGAGACAGCTGGTTTATCGAATTGCTCTCTATGCAGACTGCCATTGGCAGCCCACCTAGAGGGTGTAATCAGAACCATTTCGCCTTTTGGTCTTTTTCACGAAATTTCATGCACCAAAAGGGCTGCTCCAAGTTTTGGAGCCACAGGGACTTCCAATAGGGGGTCCCATCGGGAAATTTCCGCCTCTGCTCATGGTGCTCCAATTGACATGAACACTATTGTATCTCTGGGGAAAACCCCAGATCTTCACCTGTTGGGTTATATGCGTCTTAACCCAGCACAACATGAAATGAAGTAGGCGTAAAAAAATATCACCCTACTTTATTAGCCTGGCTCAGCTCCTGACTGAAATAAAACATCTTTTATTTTTATCATCATTTTCACATTGTCCAATAAGATTACGGAATAATTACATATTCTATTTTCAGGTCTTCACAAACTCAAAGCTATGGTGTTACAGAATAACCACACTGATTTGTGCCATTCCGGCGTCTTTGCTGTGGGGTATCAACTTTGCCTGCATCTCATTTTGCCACATCTGGTGTTGCATACCATGTGTGAGAGCGTATGATACGGAACTATTGTGCGTCGCCAAGACATGGTCTATTTGTCTAAACACGTTTTATAAACCATGTTACGAAGTCATGGGCTATATTTTCTATAATATTAGAGTGAGAGTTATAAAGGGAGCAGAGGAATGAATTGAAAATTTGTCCAGGATACAAAAACTATGACCAGTTGTCGTGATGAAAACGCTGGAACGTTAGGGTGACCATTTTTAGGCAAAGCAGCACTGCGTTCCCGTTATAAACATTATTGCAAGTGTGTAGAATAATAAACTTCGGACAAATCTGTGTTGCCTGGGCGTCGATTGCCATAAAACAATCCACCATGTCTGGTAGAGTGTGAACTTCTCGTCAACCCTCGATTAAATAAAACCACGCGATTCGATGAGAGCACGTTCTCTGAATAGAACGTAACTCTAGCCCATCGCCACCCAAATCAGTGGTGGGGCTACGGAGGGGGCATACATGCATTTGCCCTTCCCAACATAGTCTTTGCCCCATTTGTCTCCGTCCACCACACACACACAAATGTCCATCCACGACCCCCCCCCCCTCACCCCCCCCCCCCCCACACACACAATGCACATCTCTTTATTTTAACAAGCTCTACTCCATTGGTTGGTTTGTACCACGGAGTGGAATCTATATACAGCGCGATAACTGTAGACACCATTCTCAGGATACCTGTCACTCCTGTTCCAAGGAGTCGTCATGCTACCTGTTTCGAACAGGTGTAGAAACTATTCCTTAACCTTAGATTGTATCTGAGTAGCCTCACATGAAGGATCGGGGACGTTGTCTCCGAGTGGGAGAAGGCGGGTTGTGCCTCACCTCCACTATCATTCGTGAAATTTACAATAGTTGGAAATTCGAAGCCCAAATTTTGAGTGGGTTTGTGTTGAGGGGAGGGGGGGGGGCGGGGGGGGCGTGGCGGTGGTACTACTGAAATTTCTCACTTATCTGAAATTATGTAGTAGTAGTCGAAATTTAGACTGGGGTGCAATTGGAAATCTAGAGGTGCCTTCCCACCATCCGAATCCCCTGTGTAGGCGGGTTCCATATTCCGTAATAGATCTTTCGTAATGAAAGTGAAATTTAGAACATTTTTGATTGCTGGAAATGAAATTGTACATCGAAATGTTTTTTTTTGTATTATTTTTTTTGAAAGACATGAAAGATTTAAAAAATGTATATATCCACCCCGCACGTGGTGTGTCCCGTTATATGTATTTAATGTTATTTTTTATGATACTTTAGTAAATTTTTTATGTTCCGTAGTCGTCGACGTCGTTTATTTTCTGAACGACAAATAAAAAACACTTCATATATTTTTAATTATGTTGTTATTGTTCTTCTTCCCATGTCGTACATTCCACCATCATGCGTACAGACTAATCAGCACTCGAATGTGTGGGTACGATCTTCGACTGTAGAAAAAATGTACAACTCTCTTGCTTTTAAAATCAAAGACCACCTTTCTGTCACAATGCAACTGACATTTTCATGTGATCCGTAGTCATTTTGGTTCATTTCAACAGTTTAACCCTTTACCTAACATGAAAAGCAGACAACACTTGCAAAAAAAATTCTTAAATAACTAATTTTTTTCATTTTTTGTCTCAAAAACATAGGTTATGACCCCTCATTGGAACGAGCTCGACGAGCTCGTTCCAATGAGGGGTCATAACCTGTGTTTTTGAGACAAAAAATGAAAAAATAATGAAAATTCATTGGCGATTTTTAAGAATAGCGCTGGCCGGTTTTGGCCGTTACGTTGGGTAAAGGGTTAAAATTTATTACACTCCTGTTCTGTGCAATCCCCAACTACAGCAACACTAAACCATGCGGAAAATGAAAATCCGTTTCGCACATATATGTGGAACGGAAATCGTTGACGGACTATTTTTTTTATAAAGAAACGAAATTTCACTGGAATTTTCTACAGATCGTACACCGCAATTGCAATTTGAATCGCTAGCGATAGCTGAAATCGTCCCCTGAGTTCCAATATGTTCTATGTGCCAGTATTTTGTAGGCACATAGAACACATTGGAACTCAGAGGACGAAATAGTAACACGAGTTCCCCTCACAAATTTGTTTGGCGATAAAATGTGTTATTTTTGTTGATACAGTTAAAACTAAAAGTCCTGTCATGAACTGTGCGCTTATCTAGGCTTAATTGCGCGTAGGAATTGCGCGCAATTGCCATATCGAATGGCACCCAAAGCACGACACGCTCTCCTGGTTACTCATTGCATACACAGGTAATAGTTCTGCCAATGGACCTCCGGGTTACCCGCAGGTCCATTGGCTGAAACATTGCTTGTACACAGGCCATATGTACAGAATATGAGAGCCTTACAAGGTTAGAACGCGTAGATTAACGCGCAGATCGACGTGCTATATGTACGCGTTTCATGATTTCACCACAGGACTTCTAGTTTTAACTATAGTTGTCAAATGAATTGCAGAGTGTCCACCTAATAATTGTTTTTATAGACGTGAAGGCATGTAATAAACACAGAACGACGCGCGTGTGTGAATGGGTGAATGGTGAATGGGTCGTCCCTCAAAGATCAAAGGTTTCACACCCAGTTGAAGAAGGCTAATGTGTTTTCGGGCTTGGATGTTTATATTTAATTAATGTTGTTTACTTTTAAAATCCGAAGACAATCAGAAGTCGCCAAGCTCAATTCATCGCTTTACATGGTCTTTTGGGTTTATATGCATAACACAGACACGCTAGACTATTGTGTACCTGCCCAAAGACAAGACTTTCTCAAGGCACGCCATCGCAGATTGCTCTGTTTGGAAATTCAAGTCTGAAGAACATTCACCCATATATAGGTGGGGCGGGTTGGCAGCCACATTTCCACCAAGTATTTGGTCCAAACTTCGGAGGTTTTTCGTATTATTCCAATTGGATCAAACTCCATCCACGTTGATAGTAAATGCCAATTGTCGGTTAGAAAAGGGACACTGCGTCTTTTAGACATTGCCTTTTAACCCTTTAACCCAACGTAACGGCCAAAACCGGCCAGCGCTATTCTCAAAAATCGCCAATTAATTTTCAAAATATTTTCATTTTTTGTCTCAAAAACATAGGTTATGACCCCTCGTTGGAACGAGCTCGTCGAGCTCGTTCCAACGAGGGGTCATAACCTATGTTTTTGAGACAAAAAATGAAAAACATTAGTTATTGAAGAATTTTTTTTGCAAGTGTCGTCTGCTTTCCATATTAGGTAAAGGGTTAAACAAAAAATTCAAGGTTAAGAGGCTGGATATCCACTTTTAATAGGGAGGTGTAAACGATAATATATCTGACAGAAAGTGGCCGTACAAAGTATTGCAGTGTGCCAGTCAAGCCTGAAAATAAGCAGTCTGATATTTGCAGAATGAGGTCCCCAGAGGGTGAATTTGATGATGCTATCCCATACAGTGGGCCAATTTATCCTCTGGGTACCTCTTTCTGTTCAGTTTTGAGACCCTGATTCAGATTGAGGTTCACAGAGGATAGAATCACTAAATTCACCCTCTGATAACCTCATTTGCAAATGGCTGTCTGCGTATTTTCTGGCTTGGTGCCATTTGTCGCAAACAGCACTGTTTTGTGTCGTTTTTGGACAGAAATGCAAGCTGTCTAACTTTTCAACTGCTGAAGAAATCCGAATGCATCCACTTCATTTGTGATCGAAATATTTGACCTTGGATTCTTGAATTGGAAATCGTTTCTTCACTTTCTTGGGTGGAACAATTCCGCCTCTGCAATGCCTTAGACGAAACGTTGGCTGCAGTTGAAATGTGGTTCAAAACACACTAAATGTCTGTTAGAAACAGTCAGAGACATAGATACATTGCCTTTAAATCTACTACCATAGGGCAGCTGTTCGTCGTTTGAGGCTTAGAATTTCTAGCTATTGAATATTTTGTCCGGAATCGGTGGTGGGTACATTCTGCTACTCCAGTTCTAGATGGGTGTTTGATTAAATTATTGCTATCCCCTTTTTACCAACAGAATGTTGATCATGTGATCTAATATGCCCATTTACTGTCATATTTAACCCGTTACCCAACGTGACGGCCACAACCGGCCAGTGCAATTTACAAAAAAATGCCATTCAATTTTCATTATTCTTTCACTTTTCGCCTCAAAACATAGCTTATGACACCTCATTGGAACGAGCTAGTTAATTTTCTTAGCAAGTGTCGTCTGCTTTTCATGTTAGGTAAAGAATTAAACAAATCGTATAGATATAGAAGAGGACCATGAGTGCTGATGGTGAATGGATGGTGTCTGTTATTTTACAAACGATAATTGGGAATTTGCAGGAGAGGGTCTTGTTAAAGAGGATGGTTATGTTTTAAAACAAAATACTCCAGTCTCCTATTTCCAGTTCTTCCTTATCGAGCTTGAAACTACTTTTCATCATCTCTTCTTCGTGTGAAAGTATCAGTCGAAGTGAGGAAACCGATGCTGAGAGAGAAGGGTGTGTCTATCATTCCCACATGCCCTTTCGCATTCATTGCTTATGAGTGACGACGATAGATTTTATTGGTTGTGGAGTCAGATTATAACATTTTCGACAGAAATTAGAGATGCACAGCATCGCTACGTGCCACAAATATTTCACGCAGCGACGCATGGCGTCGTTATATTCTGTCGGAAATTTCATGGTCTGACACCTCGTAATAAGGAAAGCTGTATGCTGACCGGACCTGAACAGTTTTTAGAAAATGTATGTTACAGATCTCCTCGCTTCATTTTCAAACAAACCTAAAGACGACAGATCTGAAAAATTATTCCACAAGCCTGCAAAGCTTCCATTTTTGTTTGTTTTGGTAGTTACGGTGGCTGATTCAGGGGCGGATCCAGGATTTTATAAGGGGGGGGGGGGGTGCTATTGTTGGTGGGCAAGCGCCGAAGGCGCGCAGCGTGACAGCGCTGTGTGCCGTCCTTGCGAGCGCCGAAGTCGCGAAGCAATTAGCGGGGGGTCTGGGGGTCCTCCCCCCGAAAAAATTTGAATTAGGAACCCATCAGATGCTATCTGAGACGTATCCTGGTCATATATTTGTCTTTTCTCTTAAACCTATTTTCTGCCGATTTGGCTTGAAATTTGGTAAAAACAATTATGGTACTGACACTGCCCAATGAAAAACAAAATAATCATTCGAAATTGTTACCTACCTAGAAGCAAATATAACCACCCCTGGATTTTGCATCGAATTGACTGAAATGCAGGGATTGCCTGGAAGAAACATAATAATTTTCACCATGACATATCTGTTGTACGCAGGGACGACAGAAGTTCCAAGAAGTATGAGTGTGTGTAGGTGGGTGAATGTGTGGATGGGTGGGTGCCACTGGGTGAGTGGCCGAGGGGGGAGGGGGTCACATTTTTTCTGGTCAACTTTGAGATGCATATACTATTTAAATGTTAAACACCCCAAAGGCAGATTTAGACGGAGGCGCACATGGCGTGCGCCCCTCTATTTTCTCAGAAATCATTTCTGAGAAAATAGAGGGGCGCACGCCGCGTGCGTCCCCGTCTATTAATCAGATATAAAAAGTATATGTCGTTGAAAATTATTTTGTTAGAATTGACTGGAGCGTGCCAAAGGCAAAGGCACGCCCCAGTCAATTCTAATAAAATAATTAAAGCCAGTGCGTACTATAAATTAATAGCATGTGCACACTTGCATCACAACAGTTTGTGACCATATAAAAATAGAGGGCGACGTCCCTCTATTTCAAAATCCTGGATCCGCTTCTGAAACACCCAAGTCCTGTCTCAGTTTGTGCGCTTCTACCGTGCTATGTGAACGCACAAACTTGTACACTGCGTAAATACATTGTCCCATCAACTGATCTTAACTGGTAAGTAGCTTAATTATTTTATTCATGTTATCGAAGAAATAAGTCTGGATACAAGATGTCCTGTTGCTCTGTAACATTAAATTGTTTCAGTTTACTAGAGAATGCCTGTAGGCATTTTATCCAGCAAGTTCAACTGCTCTGTAACATTAAATTGTTTCAGTTTACTAGAGAATGCCTGTAGGCATTATCCAGCAAGTTCAACTGTTGCGACAATTTAATATTTAACAAAGAGCATTTAACATTGGTGAATGATTCACCAATGTTAAATGCTCTTTGTTAAATATTAAATTGTCCCATTCAATCATCTGTCATAGTGTAAAACTACTGCTGAAGGCGAACGTCACTATAGCATCACTGATTCAGCTGAACAAAGATATATTTACGAACAGAGCTGATATACGTGGAAACTTTGTCCATAAGACCGTAAATATGTGGATGACATTGGAATCAGCTCGTCAACTGATTCAAATGCCATCCATATTTGTATGGATATTGGCATATTTTAAATTTTTTTTTAAGAAATTCACAATTTTGGGAAAAGCTGTGATTGGTAACTGGTTAAATTCCAGGCACGTTCTTATAACAATTACATTTTTTTGAAATTAAATCTTCAAGATTATTGGAGGCTGGATCGGAAATACAGTAATCGCGTATGCTTATTACAGTAACACTTGTGATTGGGATGAAGTTCTCACTCTTTCAGAATGTCTGCAAATTCAAGTTTTCTTGGATGACTATGAGTAGTGAGTAGGCGCGTGTGTGTGTGTGTGGGGGGGGGGGGGGGGGGGGTGCTCGAGCACCCAGAGCACCCCCCATGGATCCGCCCCTGTGATTTAGGCCACCCTCAATACTTTTTTTATCTCGAGATCTCGAGAAACTATGTCGAGATGTCGAGAAAATATCTCAAGATCTCGAGATAATATCTCAAGATCTCGAGAAACTTTGTCGAGATCTCGAGAAAATACCTCAAGATCTCGAGATAATATCTCAAGATGTCGAGATAATATCTCAAGATCTCGAGAAACTATCTCAAGATCTCGAGATAATATCTCAAGATCTCGAGATAATATCTCGAGATAAGCATATATAATCGGTGTCACCCTTTGATCATTAGCATGAATTCACTCCTGTCACACAAACTGTTTATTTACTTGTCGCATCTTTTCCGACTGCAACATATTCATGCCTCCCATGACAACTCCTGTCCCTCAGCAAAGTGAATAACTTATCAACCAACCACTTTGTTGCGTATTAGTTATGAGAGCCCATCAAATCTCAGGCCAGCACTAATATAAACCTAGTCCTGTCATCCGAGCTTGCACTTGCTGGTGTCTTGTTCCCATTCCAACTCCAAAGTGTCAACTCAGCACCCGGTACCTCCCAGTATCTACTGTAGCGCATTTTACCGACAACGTTTTCTCACTACTTTACAAGATGATGAAAGTTTGTGTCTGTCTAACACTCCAAATCTAAAGTGTTGATCCAGTACCCGGTACCTCCTAATCCATACTGTAGTGTTTTTTACCCTAAAACTTACCGTTTTCTCACTTCTTTTTCCCCCAGCCCCATGCTGATTGTAGTGATGGTTACCCTAAAACTCAAAGTTTACTCACTACTTTACAAGACACACACCCATAAATACCAAATATTTCCTTCCAGCTCCACAGTGAAGGGAGTGATTTTTATTACAACTCACAATGTGTACTCACTACTTTACAAGACACAGACCCGTAAATACCAAATAACTCCCCCGGATCCACGCTGAAAGGTTTAATTCCCACAGTGAAAACAATTACCCACTCCCTTGGTGGATTTTTCACCTACGTTCCACTTTGGTGACTGAGGCACATCGTCTCTTGACACGCTGTTATTCCACTGACCCGACATGCAGCATAACTTTAACCCCATTCCCGCGTCTGTTTTGACCGAGCAAATCGACGGTGCTACTCGAAGAAAAATAACCTTACACCAGCTACAGCTATAAACCTACCGTCGGATTTCCTTTCCTCTCATTGGTTTGAAAAGTCTGGATTAGGCGTAACTAGTTACCTCCTGCGGATACTGCTTCCGGACGAGTGATTAAGGCCCCCACGTATTGCCGACGTCAGTGTTAGAAAAGGGCTTGCCCAGTACAAGGCTGCAGATGCTAGACAAAACCGTGAATTTATGGTCAATACCCAGCAATCTCCTGACAGCCAGGACCAAATTGAAACCCATAACCCTAAGCCCAAGAGGCGAATGGAATCGCCCCTCCCCGGTGAATCCCAAACGTGGCAGGATGGACATGACTAACATTGTTTCCACACAAAACCCAATTACGTACAGTAATGAAAAGATTGACCTGTCACCCGACAAGTCTCAACGGTCCACACACCTTTCACACTTATCCAGGGAGATACCCGAAAGTGACAACTCCAACAGTGAAGTATCCAGTTCCGCGCATATAAAGAAGGACAACTTGAACTCGATTCCCAGTATCTCCGAACAAGATGAAGCCCCCTCAACGTCGTTTATTGCCACCCTTAACCAGCTACAACATGGCACCCCAATTAACAATACGATCCTCCGTGATCCCATACTCTCACCCGGTCACAGGAGAGCCCCCCCCCCCCTCCCCCGTACTTGTGACCCACCTTCAACGTCAACTCATTAACCGACTGTAATACAGGACATCCTGTATCATAAGATTGATAGGTCCTGGGGGCGCCGTGGCTCAGTAGGTATAGGTGCAAGCTACAAGCCGAGAGGTCCTTGGTTTGGCAACCGTGTTGTGTCCTTGGGCAAGACACTTCACCCTCTTTGCCTACCTGGGGGCACGGTGACGTTGTGAACTAAGGCGTACTGCACGTCGATGGTGCACCTGTCTTCAACCAATGCTGACCCTGCTTGTGTGGAGTTAGTATGCTGGGGAGCTGGCAGTTGCTCACAGTTGATCGGCGGTTCCTCTCCGGGTACTCCTGCTTCCTCCATCCGTAAAACTGCCATGGTCATGATTAGCCACTGTGCAGAAATATGTCACCCCAAACAACAACAAATAAATAAATAAATAAATTGATTGGTCCCCTATCTTCTTACAGGCTGAAACCCATTCCAACCTGGAAAACCTTAATTTCGCCATCCATGAGAGCATAGTGCTCCCAGGACCACGCCCCACAGACCACCCCCTCTTAACTCACAAGGTGACACAGATACACACCCAATTTATGAGAGCAACATCCATCTTGCCCACCCAAACCCCAACAACGTATCACACCATTGATTTGTCCTCCCAAAATACCCAACTATGAATACGCTTTTCTTACTCCTCCAGTGGGACTCCCAACAATACCCCTCAAAACGACACCACTGCGAACCACCCTGCAATGATAGTTGAAACTCAAACCCGTGAACATACCGCCCGGTTTGACCTATCGCTGCTACAGCGCCGAAAAAATGTTTGACCCAATTGGCGGTCCTTCCAAATAAGCGAAAATGCCCCTCCCGCCAAACAGTGAACCCCGCAATATTGTGTTGAAAAAAATGTTCCCGCGACATTTGAAAGAACAAGTAGCACCCCACTTTCTATTTTGCTACTTCCGGTCCCATAAAGGGATTTCCTCCCAAATATACCTATAGTAGCATCCCAACCGTAGATCTGGCCATTTGGTGCCCCCCCCCCCCCACCCTATATCAAACCCCTCTCGTGGCACAACAACAATTTCCCTTCCTCCTAGATCCCCAAGAAGTAAGAGGGACCATCCTACAGAGGATTGAATCCTGCCAATCATATAAGGGAAAGATGCTCTCATGACTCGAGAGAATCGCCTATTCCTACCTGGTTATAACTCATCCATACCCTCCTTTTCGCTACTCCCTTTCCCACAAAGGGCCCCTTTTCAGGCTGACCTGAGTAGCTCCCTAGATCCCCGATTTACCGGCAGTCTGAGGCCTCTTTGTCCCTATATGCCCTCCTCCCCGGAGAGTTCTGTCTTGCTTGGGGTGTATCACTACCTCCTTTTCTTATCTGAGTCTAAACACTGAAAGTTCTGGAAAACTCTCTCATCCAAATCCTGCATGTGGTAGGTAGATAGCTGTTAGATGCAGACATGTGTGCCCAGAAATGTTTGCAATTTTCATAATAAGATTCTTCCCAATCTTCACTGCCATGTTTGAATTAACGATTGGGATTTAACTGCATTCTCCCTTCCGGCCCATGTAGCGACTATATCAGTCCTATAATTGGTGGAGAAAACGCATAAATGCGTTCAGAACTTATGCCAACAACTATTGTTGGGAAAGTTAGTTGACCATGTCAGAAGACTTAAACCGAATGAGCTTCTAATATTTTCCTAGAGTCTGAACAAACAACTCATCAAGAACGAAAACTGAGAAATATATATATATAACATTTAAAGGGCCACGCAATTTCGTGTTTCAAAAATTGTTTTTTAAATATTTTTTTACCATAAAAGACTATTTTAGCTTATTTATATGGTAAACATTACGTTGTCAAGGTCCGTTTTTTAGCACTTCTGGGCATTTCGTATGTGACCCCGAGAATTTACATAGGTATTTTGACACGGGGAATGTCATGCAATTGGTTTTATAAAAAGAAATTTTGAAACACGAACTTGCGTGGCCCTTTAAATGTTATATATTCGTTTCAAAGTTTGCTAAGCACCAACTATTTGACACATCATTGTGAAATTTGCTTGTGACATATTTGCGATATTTTTGGTGGATATGATTGAGGAATATATTGAGATGGTCCCCAGTGTTTACATTAGCTCTCTTGACAGGCAGACTTTTCGTGTCAGTCATGGAAAACATGTACCCCTTCATTTTCATGATGTTTTCGCGTAATGTCTACATATACATGACATGCGCAGGGTATTCAATCTTCATTTCAACACAAACCCTTGTGAGTTAATGATTGAATATGGCAACAGCAAATGTAAGAAGACATTTGTCTGAAGCAGAAATGTGGTGGGCTGTAGGGATGGTGTAGCAAGGGACTACCTATCGTCAGGTTGGCAAAGCCCTTGGTGTGCACCATACGGTGATCACCAGAGCCTGGAGAAGATTTCAGCAGTATGGCACACTAGTCGGGCGACATCTGCAGCTGAAAACCTGTTTTTGATCATTCAGGCCCGTAGGAACCGCTTTGACACAGCAACCCAGCTTCGCAGTGACCTTCAGAATGCATCCGGGGTAAATGTTTCGACGCGGACTTCCGGGCAAGGTTGCTTAAGATGGTCTCTGATTGAGAAGACCATGTATTCGCATTCCGATGTCCCAGAACCACCACCAGGCACGATATCAATAGGCCATGGACAACGTTGGATGGACCAGAGAAAATTGGCGACCTGTCCTTTTTACAGATGAATCAAGGTACTGCCTAGACCCACAGATAGGCGTTCTGGAGTATGGAGAAGACAAGGAGAGCGACTCCGTGCAGCTAACATTGCTGAGGATGACCGCTATGGTGGAGGGCCAATCATGGTCTGGGGCGGCATCAGCAGGGATGAACGTACAAAGCTCTGTGTTCTTGGACTGCACAGCGGTATATTGATGAGATCCTGGATGTCAACGTCAGATTGTATGCAGGTGCGGTGGGTGATAGATTCATTCTGATGGACGATAATGCCCATCCTCATGTTGCCCATCTGTCGGGGAGTACCGACAGATGGAGGGGATTGAGTGTATGGACTGTCCAGCAAGATCCCCTGACCTCAAACCAATCAAATATGTCTGGAATGAGTTTCAGCTTGCAATTTCAGCACGTCCAGTCTAGCCAAGAAGTGTCCAGGAGCTTGGTGCCATGCTGGTCCAAGAATGGAACAACATCCCACAAGGACCACCAAGAACCTGATTGGGAGCATGAGAAGGCGTTGTCAAGCTGTAATTAACAGTAATGGGTCTCATACTCGATATTGAACCCATACCAGTTAGCTCCGTCAACTTTTTGGCAAATTTGAAAAATTTCCTCTTGTTCCAATAATATCCATTTTCCATGGTTATCGAATTCCAAAGCTAAAACATACTGTCAAACACAAACAAAATCTTAATTTCTGTATTTAAATCATTAATGATATAATTAAATAAAAATATATACACTTTTCATAACAATATTTCAACTAAAACGTAAAACAGGTAGTTGGATATACTTGGTGCTTAGCAAACTTTGAGTAGTGTTTATACTTATCACCTTCCGTTCTTGATGATAAGTTTGTTCAGACTCGTAGAAAAATTCGAAGCGCACTCGGTTTAAGGCTTCTGACATGGTCAACTCACCTCCCCAACAATAGTTGGCATTAGTTCTGAGCGCATTTATGTGTTTTCTCCACCAATAGGACTGATATAGTCGCTGTATGAGCTGGCAGGGAGAATGCTGTTAAACCCCAATCGTTAATTCAAATATGACAGTGAAGATTGGGAAGAGTCTTATGAAAACTGCAAACATTTCTGGGCACACAGGCCTGCATCTAACAGATACCTACCTGCCACACGCAGCATTTGGATGGGAGTTTTCTAGAATTTTCAGTGTTTAGACTCAGATTAGAAAAGGAGGTGGTGATGCACCCCAAGCTAGGCAGAAACCTCCGTGGAGGAGGGCATGTAGGGACCAGAAGGCATCAGACTGCCGGTAAATCGGGGATCAAGGGAGCTACTCGGGTCTGTCGGGAAAGGGGCCCATTGTGGGAAACGGAATAGCGAAAAGGAGAGAGTGGATGCGTTGTGACTTGGTAGGGACAGGCGATGCTTTCGTGTCATGAGATAATCTTTCCCTTATATGTTTGGCAGGATTCAATCCTCTGAAGGAGGGTTCCCCTTACTTCGTAGGGTACTAGGAGGAAGGGAAACTGTTGTTGCGCCCCGGGAGGGGTTTGTTTGATATATAAGGTGGAGGGAGGCACCAAATTGCCAGTTAACCTACGGTGGGGATGCTACTGTTGGTATATTTGGGATGGATTCCCTTTATGGGACCGGGGATAGCAAAATAGAAAGTGGGGTGCTACTTGTTGTTTCAAATGTCGCGGAAACATCTTTTCAACACAACATTGCGGGGTTCACTGTTTGGCGGGAGGGACACTTTCGCTTATTTGGGAGGACCGCCGATTGGGTCAAACATTTTTTGGGAGCTGTAGCAGCGACAGGTCAAACCGGTCGGTATGTTCACGGGTTTGAGCTTTGACTATCATGCTGGGTGGTTCGTAGTGGTGTCGTTTTGAGGGGTATTGTTGGGAGTCCCACTGGAGGAGTATGAAAAGTGTATACTTAGTTGGGTATTGTCGGAGGACAAATCAATGGTGTGATGCGTTATCGGGGTTTGGGTGGGCAAGATGTTGCTTTCATAAATTGGGTGTGTGTCTGTGTCATCTTGTGAGTTAAGAGGGAGTGGTCTGTGGCGCGTGGTCCTGATGGAACTATGCACTCTTGGATGGCGAAATTAAGGTTTCCCAGGATGGAATGTGCTTCAGCCGGTGAGAACATAGGGGATCAATCAATCTTATGGGACGGGATGTCATGTATTACTGTCGGTTCATGAGTTGACGTTGGGGGTGGGGCTCACAAGTACTGGGGGTGGGGGGGGGGGGTCTCCTGTGAGCGGGTGAGAGTATGTGATCACGGCAGATCGTATGGTTAATTGGGGTGCCAGTTTGCAGCTGGTTAAGGGTGGTAGTAAACGACGTTGAGGGAGCTTCATCTTGTTCGGAGATACTGGGAATCGGGTTCAAATTGTCCTTCTATATATGCACGGGACTGTATACATCACCATTGGAGTTGTCTAGCAACTGCAGCCTTGTCCAGTACAAGCCTTTTTCTAACACTGACGTTGGTAATACGTGAGGTCCTTAATCACTCGTCCGGAAGCCGTATTCGCAGGAGGTAACTAGTTACGCGTAATCCAGACTTTTCAAACCAACGAGAGGAAATGGAATCCTAGGATAGGTTTATAGCTGTCGATGGTGTACGGTTATTATACATCGGGTAGCCCCGTCGATTTGTCGGCCAAAATGGACACGGGAATGGGGTTAAACTTATGCTGTATGTCTCAGTCAGCAAAGTGGAAAGTAGGTGAAAAAATCCACCAAGGGAGTGGGAATGAAATCTTTCAGCGTTGAGCTGGGGAGGGCGGGGGGGGGGGGGGGGGGTTCTATTTGGTATTTACGGGTCTGTGTCCTGTAAAGTAGTGAGTAAACTTTGTGATTTGTGGTAAAAATCACTCCATTCAATGTGGAGCTGGAAGCAAATATTTGGTATTTATGGGTGTGTGTCTTATAAATTAGTGAGTAAACTTTCTGTTTTAGCGTAAACATCACTACAATCAGCATGGGGCTGGGAGGATAAGAAGAGAGAAAACGGTGAGTTTTAGGGTAAAAAACACTACGGTGTGCACTAGGAGGTCCCGGGTACTAGATAAACAATTTGGATTTGGTGTGTAAGACAGATACAAACTTTTCATCTTGTAAAGTAGAGAGAAAACGTTGTGTTTTGGGGTGAAAGGCACTACAGTAGGTACTGGGAGGTACCGGGTACTAAGTTGACACTTTGGGATAAGAGTGGGAACAAGACACCAGCAAGTACAAGTTCGGATGACGGGACTCGGTTTAAATTAGTGCTGGGCTGAGGTTGGGTGGGCTCTCACAACTTCGCAACAAGGTAATTGGTTGATAAGTTTGCTGAGTGACAGTAGTGGATTCGTGTAATTGTCATGGGGGGGGGGGGGGGGGGGGCACGAATATGTTGCAGTCGGAAAAGATGCGACAAATGAATAAACAGTTGAGTGAATTCATGCTAATGATCAAAGGGTGACACCGATTATATATGCTTATCTCAAGATCTCGAGATATTATCTCGAGATCTTGAGATATTATTTCGAGATTTTGAGATAGTTTCTCGAGATCTTGAGATATTATCTCGAGATATTATCTCAAGATCTTGAGATATTATCTCGAGATCTTGAGATATTATCTCGAGATAGGTTTTCGAGATCTTGAGATATTATCTCGAGATAGTTTTTCGAGATCTTGAGATATTATCTCGATATCCTGAGATATTATCTCGAGATCTCGAAACAAAAAAAGTATTGAGGGTGGCCTAAATCCACCGTAGGTAGTGGTATTGGAAGTCGCGGTTGTGGGTTCGTCGCCCCCGTCGTAATTATTTATTTATTTATTTATTTATTGGTGTTTTAAGGTCACATACTTATGCACAATGGCTAATCGTGACCGTGACAGTTTTACGGGTGAGGAAGCCGGAGTACCCGAAGAGAACGACCAAGCATCGACGAGCATCTGTCAGCTCCTCAACATTCTAACTCTTCAAGCTCCGCTCAAGCAGGGTTACGGCGGTTGAAGACATGTGCACCATGGACGTGCAGTACGCCTCAGTACACGGTGTCATCGTGGCCCCACGTAGGCAACCGGGATAAAGTGCCTTGCCCAAGGACACAACGCGGGTCGCCCCGGACGGGGATCGAACTCCGGATCTCTTGCATGTCACCTAGGGACCTGCGAACCGTTCGAGATTCGGCTCGACTCGAAACCATCGCCGAGATTCGATTCGACTCGATACCTCACCGTCCGATTCGTATTTTTCGAACCGACCTCTGTTCAAACGGCGAATTATATGTGCACTCGCTCGCATCAAGAACACGCCGTCATACGCTAACGATAGTGTAATAAATCGCTCTCTGAACGTATTAGCTCTCCAATTTTGTTGATTATTAAACCCCCGGGCTACCGTACGATCTCTTCACTATTAGTGCGCGATACTGTGTTTCGCGAGACTTTGAGTTTGAGATTTTTTATCATATTTTCCGACATGCCTTGTTTGCTTTTATAATAATGGTATTTGGTGCTGATGAGGCTGAGCACGAGCCACGACCACCAAGTGGGTAGACTAAAACTGCGAGTCTATGAGTTCAGAATCAATTGGTCTGGAATCGAGTATTCTCGCACTGCGAGAATACTCGATTCCAGACCAATTGATTCTGAACTCATCCAGCATGCAGAGTACCGGTATTGCAGACTATGGAAGCACGAATGTCGCCGTCGCGCCGGTTTCAAGGTTCGAGATTCGACTCGACTCGATACCAGAGGGATGATTCGGCTCGAGATTCGGCTCGAAGTTTTATCCCCGGCTCGCAGGTCCCTAATGTCACCCCCGTCGTAACCTCCACGTATTTACTCCTCTTCTTTACTTATCATAGTTTGACACCAATATGTTAACTTGCGGATATCGACCGGGATTTTTGTACCTGAAAATTGACGAACAACTGAAATGACAAACTCCTCTGTCATCTGACATAAAAAAGGAACACACCTTAGTGGATCTACTTTATTTCAAGTTAAGTTTTTTTATAATTTTGGTTCAACGCCATCAATCCGATAAGTAAATGAAAAAATTGCTGCTTGCTATCGTATCAAATTTAAATGGTAGCCCAGTCCCATTTTACCCTACAGATCAACTAAACCACGATATGCTGACTGTCGTGACGACCATTGCTTGCTTTCTGTTCCTTATTCGACATTCGTTATCAACCGATTATATCGGTTGATAACGAATGTCGACTAAGGAACTGGGAATAAGTACCGGTTGTCACGTACATGATATGCTGTTGCCTTGGAAAGAAGCCCCATCAGTGTACATCTACAATGATAATCGTGCTTTAACCCTTTACCCAACGTAACGGCCAAAACCGGCCAGCGCTATTCTCAAAAATCGAAAATTAATTTTCATTATTTTTTCATTTTTGGTCTGAAAAACATAGGTTATGACCCCTCATTGGAACGAGCTCCTCGAGCTCGTTCCAATGAGGGGTCATAACCTATGTCTTTAAGACAAAAATTGAAAATAATTAGTTATTCAAGAATTTTTTTGGCAAGTGTCGTTTGCTTTTCATGTTAGGCAAAGGGTTAATTTTTTTCTAACTTTGGTTCTGCTAAGGCATGTGTTCATCAACCAATAACGTAAAAGATCCTTATGAGTGGGCGTTTCAAGTCAAAAGTATAGCTAATCCGGTTGCAGCGTCACCCTACAATGAAATAATTTTTCTTATATTTTCCCTTCAGCATTACAGTGGCACATATGTGCCCCCGAGTCAAGGGGGGATTTGTAGTTAATCTGAGGTACCCTTCTAGATATATGTGCAAGATAACTGGAAGAATAAAAAATCCCTTTGTTTTTTTATTCGTCATTTGAACCCTTACATTTGCAGAGTGTAATTTAAGACGTATCGCATCACATTTTGCGATACATTTTTATGTTCAACAATTCCCTACATCTGGAGCACTAGAAAAAGCGACACCAGCATTTCTGCCCAAGCACAATTACTCAACTGTCAGTGACATTCATTCGTCATTCAGTTACCCCGGCCTAATTGATTGCCATAATGATGAAGGAACAGAATCATCCGAATTGTGACGATCGAGCAACATTCAATTTTAGATGTGGAAGTTAACAGAAATCTCCCAAACGGGCCAAACGTCTGAGGTGTGTTTTGAAGCTTGAGTCAATGTCACGTTATTAGAAGATTGCGACAGGACAATTGGCCAGTGACCTATCACAGCCCTTTTAGTGGCTGTGAAAATGTGAGCTTGACTTAGCCAAACTGATCCACTTGCAAATAGTGATCAGTTACGGGTACAATTTCTCCCCCCCCCCCCCCCCACTGCATGCATGTGTAACATACGTGTGTCCCGGGTGAGATAGCAGGGAGAGACAGAGGTTTTTCCCCCCACCTACGTGACGTTATACATTTATAACGTTATTATGACGTTATGCATATCATATCAATTTCTTGCTACCAACCAATTCATATTGACGTTATCGGAATGCAGTGTGATCAAAGTTCGATGCTCTAAAACTCTTCAACCCTCAAGCTGCCACCGTTTCTAATCGATTCGTGGTATATACTTTGGTATATACATAACTTGTGCATGCTCTTTCCGATGGTGTCATCAGTTTCTCAAAACAACTAATACCAAATGAGTTGATTGAATCAGCACGTGACTCCCGATTACCTCTGGCTAACGTAATCGCTGCGTGATGGGGGGAGAAAAATCATCCTCGATGAGTCTGAAGGTGGGAATGGGCAAATCTCACCCTCGGGGCAAGATATTTGAACCAGACCCTCGGCAAGCCTCGGGTCTGGTTCAAATATCTTGCCCCTCGGGTGAGATTTCCCCATCCCACCTCCAGACTCATCGGGGATCATAATAATCCCACCCAACTCACGTGACGTTATACATTTATAACGTTATTATGACGTTTTGCATATCATATCAGTTTCTTGCTACCAACTAATTCATATTGACGTCATCGGAATGCAGTGTGATCAAAGTTCGATGCTCTAAAAATCTTCAACCCTCCAGCTGCCACCGTTCCTAATCGATTTCGTGGTATATACCTTTGGTATATACACAACTTGTGCATGCTCTTTCCGATGGTGTCATCAGTTTCTCAAAACAACGAATACAAAATGAGTTGATTGAATCATCACGTGACTCCCGATTACCTCTGGCTAACGCAATCGCTGCATGGTGAGGGGAGAAAAATCATCCTCGATGAGTCTGAAGGTGGCAATGGAGAAATATCACCCCTGGGGCAAGATATTTGAACCAGACCCTCGGCAAGCCTTGGGTCTGGTTCAAATATCTTGCCCCTCGGGTGAGATTTCCCCATCCCACCTCCAGACTCATTAGATATCATAATAATCTACCCCTGCTAGGAATATTGCCAAAAAACCCTAAATAAATAAATAAATAAATAAATAAATAAATAAATAAATAAATAAATAAATAAATAAATAAAATTCCATGGGTGACATATCGACTATTGAGTGCAACAAAGTATATTTACAATGTTTCAGCATTGCAGATGGTTCCTTGTTGCACTCAAAGAACTGCAACTCCGTGTCAGATACGCTGGCGAAATTTAAGCAGGTTGCTCACCTGAAAAACATTTCAGACATGTTCATACGAAACGAAAATGTTCCACGGAAGATGAGCGGTTATTATTCCGTATGTGTCAAAGGGCACATCTATCCAAATGGAGATTTTTTCGGAGGATTGAACATTTCTATGCAATCATTAGAAAAGGTGAAACATTTCTACTTACTGTAAGGCAATTTGCTATGCAAACATTTAAAAGTAAATTATATTCTGCACATTGGTTCTCTGAAAGAAGTGATGTCCAGCACCAGTGTAGAGGTATATTTAATAGGTTATCAATAAGCTGATAATGAAGGTAAATAAATCTAATCCTAGCAAAATTTACTAATAATACTATACAGTTAATGTCCAGTCCCAAAGAGATACAGGTTTTTTCTGTAAATTTAACTATTCACCTAACGTTACGGCGATATCCGACCATAGATACTTACAACTTCGCCCCCAAAACATCCCTCAGTGGGACTCGTTCCATTGGTAAGAGAACTACGTTTTTGAGGGAAAAATGGAAAAAAAAAACTTACACAATTATTTTTACTAGCGTCTTGTGCTAGCCGTATTAAGTCAAGTTTAATATAACTCTATCCACAGATGTTTCTTAGCATTCGCAAAGGTGGGAAATAGCATGACACACAGCGACTTTTGAGGCTGAATGCGTTAAATCTCTACAACAAACGTCAGTATAAGACAGATTGCTAAAGTTGTCAACAGATCCAACAACAGTTCTCTGATTATATCATTATTCGTCCTCATTTATGCATCGCGCATTGATATAATTTATTTTGAATAGCCAAATCGTCCACAGTAGTACTTGTCGAATCTATTGTCGTCGCTAAAAACGTAGTGGTTCTTCATATTGGGACTGTATCTCATAGCAGGGGGATTCCTGCCATACACCTCAGCAACGATTCTCGTGTAGTGTGAGGCATTGCCGCAACACAAGCCAACGAACTGCACATTGGTTTCCTTGGCGCTTCTGGCAAAGTCGTAGATCTCTGCCCTTGTACAGAAATATCCTGGCAGCTCCCACGGGAATACTTTTCCACCTGCAAAAAGAACAGACTATATTTACACGTGCTTAGATAAGAGCTCAGACAACAATCTATAACACTACAGCTCTCTAAATAAGCCATTGATATATTGCAATATATCACACTTTTAGAATTGAAGGTTATTTCTTGGTTAGATTCGTATCGGCTGAGATATCAACTCCAGGTAAAATCATATCAGCTTGCAGTTACGGATGGCCGATATGAAACTAAACAAGAAATTATAGCAAAGCTATGCAAAAAAGGACTATGAAAAAAATCCAGAGCTGCGAGTAACAACCTGATGATATTTTTTATATTTTAAAATTTTAATCTCAAATGGAAAGGATAATCTTCCAAGTCATGTTTACAGAGTGCTAGGTCAAGGTTCCGGGTGGCAGTTTCCTGAATGCAGAGATTGCCTACGATCCAAGGTTATGCCACTATACACTGCTAAAACTGTATTTCTCAGAATTCCTGCTGTAAAATGTAGCCTTATAGACGAGAGCGAGACCATACCAAATGAGTAATGTTTCAGTTGCTATTAGTAAATGAAGCCTAAAATAATCAAACAGTTAGAAAATGAGAACACACAAAGGTTAGAAAAAGACAGAAATTAACATTTGACAATTCCACAGCTGGTCCTTTTTAAAAATCAAACCAAACGTTGAAAGAAATATTTATAAACTTTAAAGACTTATACAGTATTGTTGATTTGGAAACACGAGGAGAGCTGAAAACAACACTTCTAAAAATGGCAAGAAGAGTTATTGCACTCACTCTTCTCAATTTCTTTAAGAGTAAAAATATTTTTCATAATCTTACTGATTAGGAATAGAATTTACCTCACGCGAATACTACAGTGACTGTAGAACTAGTCTATTTAAGAAATTCATCGACAATCCCTTTCTCCCTTTGTTGAATGATTGCTTTCGCTTCTTAACAGTTACTGAATGCCCACATGGAGAGGTTAATGCAATTCGTGAATCGATTGATTGTCCACATTCAAGGCCTGCATAAAGTAACCCTTTACCTAAGGAAATGGAAATTTGTTTATATTGTAATTTTTTGCTTCCAAAAGATAGCTGATGACCACTCATTGGAACGAGTGCATTGTGCTCGTTCCAATGTGAGGTGATAAGCTATGTTTTGGAAACGAAAACGAAAATTTTTAGTTATACGAGAAGAATTTTTTTTTACAAGTGCTGTCTGCTACTAGCATTAGGTAAAGGGTTAATCGACCCCCAATGAAAAGCGAGACAAACTATAAACAATAGTATCATTGAATATTAAATGCACCAGGTGACCAAATGGTGCGATTTGTTTGGTCAGTACGTGCAATACGTAATGCCAGTTGTAAAACTTCATTCAGTAGTACATGTAAATATCATTATTATGCGACGTTTTGTTTTCTAACCAATCTTAATTTATTACTGCAAGTTTTACCCAAAAGAAGTTCAGAACATGTCGAAAACGCACGAACAGTTCAGAACTTCTGCAGATGCACTTCAGCTAATTAGTTAATTAAAATGACACAACCATTTGCAGGTATACGCTTTAACACCTCATTTGCATGTTTTAATCGGTGTGATGGAGAAGCGCGAAAAGGAAGCTTCTTGTTTCCATTTCAGAAGCGTAAAGAAGTGCGAGTGCGATAAAGCTTCTCAAAGCAACAACACTGATTATGTGTCAACCAACATGGTTTAGATCCCTAGTGCATTGTGGGTCCATAGATTGAATTCTTCGTCAAAACTGACCCAATAGGTCGCCCGTTGCTAGGGAGGAACGTTAGTTGCTAGGGAAACAAACTGATATCATTACCGACTCCTTGGTTTGAATCCCTGATGCATTATGGCTCCACATATCAAATTTAGTCAAAATTGGCCCAGTAGGTCGCCCGTTGCTAGGGAGGCACGTTGGTTGATAGGGAAACCAACTGACACCGTTTTCGATTCTTTTGTTTGGATCCCTAGTGCATTGTGGACCCATATATCAAATTTGGTCGAAATTGGCCCAAGAGGCCACCCTTGCTAGGGAGGCGCATTGGTTGCTAGGGAAACCAACTGACATAATTTTCGACTCCTTGGTTTGGATTTCTAGTGCATTATGGGTTCATATATCAAATTTGGTCCAATAGGTCGTCCATTGCCAGGGAGGCACGTTGGTTGCCAGGGAAACAAACTGACATCATTACCGACTCTTGGATTGAATCCCTGGTGCATTATGGGTCCACGAGTGAAATTTAGTCACAATTGGCCCAGTAGGTAGCCCGTTGCTAGGGAGGCACGTTGGTTGTTAGGAAAACCAAATGACATCATTTTCGATTCTTTAGTTTGCATCCCTAATGCATTGTGGATCCATATATCAAATTTGGTCGAAATTGGCCCAAGAGGCCGCTCGTTGCTAGAGAGGCACGTTGGTTGCTAGGGAAACAAACTGACATCATTACCGACTCCTTGATTTGAATCCCTGATGCATTATGGCCCCACATATCAAATGTAGTCAAAATTGGCCCAGTAGGTCGCCCGTTGCAAGGGAGGCACGTTGATTGTTTGGGAAACCAACTGACACCATTTTGATTCTTTGGTTTGCATCCCTAGTGCATTGTGGTTCCATATATAAAATTTGGTCGAAATTGGCCCAAGAGGCCGCTCGTTGCTAAGGAGGCACGTTGGTTGGTAGGGAAACAAACTGACATCATTACCGACTCCTTGGTTTGAATCGCTGGTGCATTAAGGGTACACGTATCAAATTTAGTCAAAATTGGTCAAGAGGGTCGCCCGTTGCTATGGAGGCACGTTGGTTGTTAGGGAAACCAACTGACACCATTTTCGATTCTTTTGTTTGGATCCTTAGTGCACTGTGGGTCTATATATCAAATTTGGTCGAAATTGGCCCAAGAGGCCACCCTTGCTAGGGAGGCACGTTGGCTGCTAGGGAAACCAACTGACATAATTTTCGACTGCTTGGTTTGGATTCCTAGTGCATTATGGGTTCATATATCAAATTTGGTCCAATTGGCCCAATAGGTCGTCCGTTGCTACGGAGGCACTTTGGTTGTTAGGGAAACAAACTGACATCATTACTGACTCTTGGATTGAATCCCTGATGCATTATGGGTCGATGAGTGAAATTTAGTCAAAATTGGCCCAGTCGGTTGCCCGTTGCTAGGGAGGCACGTTGGTTGTTAGAGAAACCAAATGACACAATTTTCGATTCTTTGGTTTGCATCCCTAGTGCGTTGTGGATCCATATATCAAATTTGGTCGAACTTGGTGCAAGAGGCCGCCCGTTGCTAGAGAGGCACGTTCATTGCTAGGGAAACAAACTGACATCATTACCGACTCCTTGGTTTGGACCCCTATTGCATTATGGGTCCATATATCAATTTTGGTCAAAATCGGTCCAATAGATCGCCTGTTGCTAGGGGTGTTGCGTGTTGCTAGGAACGTCACGCGATGTAGTAAATTGTAAATTAGTCTTACTCCATGTGTATTACGGGAGAATATCTCAATAGCCCCCCCCCCCCACGCCCCCTCCCCTGTTACTTCCCTCAACTGATGGTTCACTCACTTTACCCAATTGGTTTCCGAATGGTCCTTTGAAAACAATTATAGCGAACGAAAGCGACCCGCAGGGTATTGGGTGGGGGGGGGGGGGGGGGCTAATGGGTCACTGATTATGTCACGTGACGTCCATAGCAAGTAAAGCACACCCCTAGCAACGGGCAAACTACTGGGCCGATTTTGACCAATTTTGATACATGGACCCAACATGCATTGCAAACGAAAACAGACAGATCAATGGTGTCGTCGCGTGACTTCCCTAGCAACCAGAGCGCCCCCTTAGTAACGGGCTAACTGCTGGGCCGATTTGGACCAAATTCAGTATACGGACCCAGAATGCATTGCAAATGAAAACAGACAGATGAGTGATGACGTCACGTGACTTCCCTAGCAACCAGAGAGCCCCTTAGCAACGTACTAACTACTGGGCCGATTTTGACCAAATTCGGTATACGGACCCAAAATGCATTGCAAATGAAAACAGACAGATCAAAGTTTACGTCTCGTGGCTTCTCTAGCAACCAGAGCGCCCCTTAGCAACGGGCTAACTACTGGGCCGATTTTGACCAAAATCGGTATACGGGCCCAAAACGCATTGGGAATGAAAACAGACAGATCAAAGTTTAGGTCTCGTGACTTCACTAGAAACCAGAGTGCCCCATTAGCAAGGGGCTAACTACTGGGCCGATTTTGCCCAAATTCGGTAAACGGGCCCAAAATGCATTGGAAATGAAAACAGACAGATTAAAGTTTACGTCTCGTGATTTCGGTATACCGACCCAAAATGCATTGCAAATGAAAACAGACAGGTCAATGTTGATGTCACGTGACTTCCCTGGCAACTAGAGCGCCCCTTAGCAACGGGCTAACTACTGGGCCGATTTTGACCAAATTCGGTATATGGACCCAAACTGCATTGCAAATAAAAACAGGCAGGTCAATGTTGATGTCACGTCTTTTTACCTCTTCCCTGACAGCACAGGATTAGCTGTTTCATAATTACTCTCAGAATTATCTGTTGTGATAACAACAAACAATACCAGTACGTCGATATTTTTTTCAGTGAAATTAATGAAAATGGCTTATTGAAATTGGCACATTAAGCTTTAGGCCTATTTAATTCAAACGACAAGTCTGTGCTGTCTTGTGAAGTGTGTATGTCTGTGCTGGCTTGTGTAGTTTGTTTGTCTGTTGGGCAAATCGCCCAGAAACCTGGTCCAAATCGTCCACAAACATTCGTCCTATAGTCTGGTCCGAATCGGCCAGAAATATGGTCAGAATCGTCCATAGATCTGGGGCCGAAACGTCCTATATAAAAATCTGGTCCGAATCATGAAACTGCATTTGTGATACTCAGTCTTATTATTTTAAAGATGGTCTTTTCAGTAAAACTGCATTGGCATATTATCATCGTCCTTTTTTGCACAGCACTGCTGTATTTTCTTGTTGTGGCTACTAACAGTTGGTAATAGTAACAATAAATGATACACGCTATTTGTGAAAAAATAAAAATGAACGCAGTAATTTCCGTAACACCTCGGATAAATTCCGGAAAACAACGTCGCCATAAATATATCTTCCAATCAAAGCAATGATAAAATTATCTTTCAATCAGAGCATTTGAAAATAATATCTTCCAATCAAAATGCAGATAAAAGTAGTTATCTCGAAATTTGGTTGGTCCCCTATTCTTTACCAGTAAATGGAGGCCTACAGCACTTTAGGCCTAATGCATCATTTTCGCTCGCTTTTAGGTTTGCCTGAATTTCATATTATTGTCCCTTTTTGTTCTTGGGAAGATTGCTCGAATAAGAGCCGTTCTCGTAAAGTCTCTTCTCGGGCGTTCCTTCCGGTGAATAAAAAAAATGTTTATAATATAAAGGACTCTCAAGTTCAGACGCCTCCGGCGTATGAACTCGTGCGCCTACGTCGCAATCGTCCTTTAAAAAAGTAATAGCCTTTTTTTCCTAATAAACTAAAGCAAATAATTCAAATATTCTCAGTTCTATTACAACTTTCTGACAGTCTCATAATTTGTCGTTCATTTTCACAAAGTTCAAAATTCCCTCTTCTCCTTCTTCTAGTTCAGCTATCCGAACGTCTCGACTTCCCCGATGGCTTCTCCACTAGAGACGCCTGGGGCGCGGAGGCTCAGTTGGTAAAGGTGCAGGCTGCAAGCCGAGAGGTCCTCAGTTCGAATTCCACCTGCGCTTACCGCGTTGAGTTCTTGGGCAAGACACTTCACTCCCATTGCCCACGTGGGGGCACGGTGCCGCGTACTAAGGCATACTGCACGTCGATGGTGAACCTGTCTTAAATCAATGCTAACCCTGCTTGTGTAGAGTTAGCGTGTAGGGGGACTGACAGTTGCTTGTTGTAGCTCGGTGGTTCTCTAAGAGTACTCCGGCTTCCTCCACCCGTAAAACTGACGTGGCCATGATTAGCCATTGTGCAGAAATATGTGACATTAAAGCACCAATAAATAAATAAATACTGGAGAAGCCGCGACGTTCGGATAGCTGAACTGCCCTTCTACGACTTCGACTTATCTCTGCAAGGTCTCTGAATTTTAGTTTGCAATGGATTTTTTGCACAGCCCTCTACTTTCTATTCATTTATCTAACAATCATATAGATTTTGGCCTGAAAACCACGAAAAACGGTACGTATCATATAATGTGTTCCGATTCCGTATCAAAAAGACGACTCATTCTGATTCCGTACCATATAGACGACTCGTTCCGGTTGCGCAACGGGCTATCATAACAGGCGCATGGATACATCCTATGTGCGTTTCAGTGGTCGACCGAACATTATGTCCCAAAAATGTTTAAAAATAATTTAACCCTTTACCTAACATGAAAAGCAGACGACAAAAAAAAAAATTCTTGAATAACTAATTTTTTTCATTTTTTGTCTCAAAAACATAGGTTATGACCACTCGTTGGAACGAGGGGTCATAACCTATGTTTTTGAGACAAAAATGAAAAAATAATGAAAATTAACTGGCGATTTTTGAGAATAGCGTTGGTCGGTTTTGGCCGTTACGTTGGGTAAAAGGTTTAAGATTTAATCTGTGTATGTGACAGAATTGTTAGATAAATGAATTATCATGATAATGTGCATGTCCTGTGATTTGCATCAGATTCTCGGTGATGTCCAAAAATGGGATCACAACTCGCCGGCAAAGCCGGCTCATTGAGATCACATTCTGGACACCGCCTCGAATCTGATACAAACCACAGGACATGCACATTATCATGATAATCTGTATTTATCACCTAATCATAACTAATGACTTATTCGCATCATCAATTCGTCATTACACAAAACTCTGCTTCAAACCACTCAACCATTCCTATTTACGTCACATTTCCCGATTATGTTCGACGAAATACTGAACATTTCGACATCAACAAAATGGTCGTTCCAAGTAACGTATCAGGTGGGAATAACTCTAGCTTGGTTCATATTGACCGAGATCGGTGTCATATCCACCGAGTTTGAAGAGCCATATCATCCGAGATTTACAATAGGCAATTCTGAGAAAGAAAATCGTATCTAATGAACAATCTGACTTAAAACCCATTTTACATTAAATTCTTGTTTTAATGAGAACAAATAAGAAATAATTTCATCATATTTGGGAAGATTAGACTTGAAAATGTGAACGGTTTGATCGTTGAGTTATCGTTCATCATAACTCACCAAAGACAACAACATGGGTGTCTCAGTAGAAACTCGGGATAAAAGCTCGGGCCGGTTAGCTTTGAATTGAAGTATTTAAACAATAACTGTGGATTAGACCCCCATAAAGTAGATCTTCTGTTTCTCAAGCCATTTTTTGTAAAATCGCATGTGGGCGGGCGTTTTTTCATTTTATCTATTATTTTTTGTAATTGTTTCTTTGCCATCGAAAGTTAATATTGTTGGTTTGTTTTATGTTTTATGCCTCATAATTTACAGAATAGCATGGGTGGTTGTGTATTTTGTCCCATGAGTGCAAGAAGGCTTCGCAGTGCTAAAGTATTGCAAAGCCTTGTTGCACTCAAGGGACATATTTATCAATTTTATTAACTTGGGTAAAATGTCAGATATAAACCATTTAATTTTTATTTTTTAAAGTTTGCATTGGTTAAAAAAAGCATGTGGCAGCCAAAATGACCACACGGGAGGGCCTAAGAAACAGATTTTTAACTTTGTTTAGGCCTTATTTAAAAGAATTCCCATTCGATCATTATTTTGAGAATGGCTGGCCATTCTTAAAAAATAATGCATACTTATTGCTCGTGGCGGTTTTTCATTGGGGCAACAGCGAAGGTGAAGCAAAGGAAATTATCGGCAGTGGGTTTTAGAAAATAAATAATGGTTTTGAGAATGTTAATGTATGGTAAAAAGATGGATTTCGTGTAACCGTTCGTGTTATTTGTCCGAGGTCTACAACCCTGACATTTATCGTCGTAAAAATCGATTTTCGATAAAGTTTTCTCCTTGAAATCATTAGACAAGCGAGGAAGGATCACTAAAGAAGCAAATAATTGTCGAGGAAACACCTATGACGTCAGTAGAAAATTAAGCCAAGTTTACTTTTACTTTTAATAAACGAAAACAACAGACAGCTCAGATAGCTGTCTGTTGTTTTTGTTTATTAAAAATAACAAAAGGAAATTTGGCTTTTTATGGAAAGCTAAATAGAAGTAACTGGTGCACAGATGCCAACACTGGATTTTTGTTTTGCGAATGTATTTTTACAATAATCTGTTCTTCCCAGAAAAAAATGCAAATCTCATCTCCTACACATCTATATTAACGGAAAGGGCTTTGTCTGTATTGTATGTCACGATAAACACACTGTTGATTTAATTAACAGAAAAAATGCTGCAGAGCATCAAAGAATGGTGAAAACGCCGTTATCTTGTTTTTAAATGGGTTTCAATTGAGAATAATAGTCAAGCCTTGAAACTGATAATGGAAAAAAATGCAAAAAGGCAGTTTCGATATTTTTATTCTACTCTACAGAAAAATAATGCTTGAAGTTTGTGGAATGATGCGGACACCAGTGAGACAAAGTGGCTAATATTTCGAAAGTTCAATTTTTATATGAAATTCACATAACCTCTGTGTTAATTTTTCTGACAGCTTCTGGAAATTGAAGGGAGGTAACTCTCCTATGTAATCTCTTCCTGTGACGAAAATTGTCAGCCATGATAATGTACGCGGACGAAAAATAGTTCACGTTAATTTTGAAAGCAGACGATCAACAAACGAAACGATTGTTATCTCTACTTTCACAGGCCTGAACGCGATGTGAAAATAGTTTTTGCGGAAAAGATGAACAGTCGATGGAAGGAGGAGGCTTAGAAGTGAAATAACTGGGCGTGAAGGATCAGATAACCATATAATCATACAGCCCACTGCGTTGTAGAAATGAATGCCACAGAAGTCTCCCTGGTACTCTAAAACCGGTTAAGTCATTTAAAACGGAAAGAAGTCTTTCTGTGCTCATCTTGTTCGAGAGTATCCAACAATGAGTCGACAACAGACAAGCGATCAGAGAATGAGAAAGCAAAATGGAAATGTACGAGAGAGAGAGAGAGAGAGAGAGAGAGAGAGAGAGAGAGAGAGAGAGAGAGAGAGAGAGAGAGATCCAAAACGCATAGTCGGATCTACCAGTTTCATCCGTAGGCGAGAATATTAAAATATTAAAAGAAGGTTCCACGGAAATGTTATTTCCTTGATTCTCAGGTCTTGACAAGAAGTTAATGGATAAAAATACGTGTTGGAGAACGCGGAAGTGGGGGTGGGGTAGTGATACATACACCATGTCATCGAAACAGCAGACGACGTCTTTTTGATTTTCTGCTGTGTGTTATCATCATCTATATTGAAGGATTATTGTTATTTAGAAAGTGAGACTAAAGTCGAAAGTGACAGTAACATTGTGAATTTGTAGATTTCGAAGTTGCGTGTGTTCTCAGTATAAGCTCGGATTTGGAGGTGTTGCACTGAGCCGTGGTATTGATTTCTATAATTCTGTGAGGTAGGTGCACTTAATATCGGTGGATATTTTTCACGTTAGCCACCGGGCACCTCAAATTAATAATTTTTCTTTGATGGCAGTAATGCCAAGTTTTTATGTCCTGTTATGTAATGCTGAAAATGTGTGTGGGTGAAAAATACAGCACTTTCCTGTAATTTGTGCACCCGTGCAATACATTCGTGGTAACGCCTCCTTAATGTTAGGAATTAACTACGAGCGGATACATCATGCCAGTACACACGGTAGCCTTAATTGGGGGTATTACTGTAGAGCAGGCCAGGCAAGTGGAACAGAGTTAACCAGTTTTCATATCGTGTAAGTCAAAGGTCATGAGTCACCGACTAAGTAGTAAGAAAATACTTTATACCAAAAGTATAGGCTTAAAGCCTATATTTAGCACAAAGGCTTTATTAAAATACATCAGTGCTTATTATGGGATAAAATTATTTATTTCAAGTTTGCTAGCACCTTACTTTTGAGCAATGTTTGTTTCTTCACAGTGTGGTTCCCTGTGTCACTTTTGAAGATGGAAAATGTGGAAGCAATATATGAATATGGGCTTTTAAATGTGGAACTCCATGTTATTATGCGTGTGTGTAGGGGGGGGTGGGTGGGTAGAGAAGGCGCCTAACTCCGTCAGCTCTACTTGAATTATCAATCTTTGATTCAAATTATTATTGTCTGACAGAAAAAGCATACTTCGACTGAGCTTCCCATTTCCACTACTTGAATTGTCGATCTCGGACAATCCGTTAACCCTTCAACCAACATAACTGAAAAAACCTGCCAGCGGTATTCACAAAAAATACCATTCAATTTTCATTATTTTTTCATTTTTTGTCTCAGAAATACAGCTTATCACCCCTCATTGGCACGAGCTCCTTGAGGTCGACTGAGGGATCATAAGCTATGTTTTTGAGGCAAAAATGAAAATAATTAGTTCTTGAATAATTTTGTTTGCAAGTGTCGTCTGCTTTTCGTGTTAATTAAAGAGTTAAAAAAGACACCGTAGATGGGTAGCCGAGTCCTTTGGCCAATTGTTATTAATGGGTATGTGAACTGGTTTAAAACTATGGTTTGCCGGAATCATTCACCTATTTTAGTCATATGAAGACTGAAAATAACTGCAAAGTTTATGCAACTTCTCCCTATTCATTACCAAATGGTAACAAAA
Source organism: Pictodentalium vernedei (assembly GCA_031216915.1). Lineage (NCBI taxonomy): Eukaryota > Metazoa > Mollusca > Scaphopoda > Dentaliida > Dentaliidae > Pictodentalium > Pictodentalium vernedei. The sequence continues at coordinate 745,297,396 of CM062296.1, forward strand.
AATAAAAAAAACCCAAACAACACCCCCCCCCCCCCCCCCCCACCACCAAAAATAAAATAAAAATCCGAAACAAAACAAACAAAACACACATCGTCGGAGGTTGGTAGATGAGCCTTTTGCATATTACTATATTAATGGGTATGATAACATGTCTACAAACCGCACTCTGCCAGAAGCATTCAAAGTACTCACCTGTTTTAGGATCGGTCATGTGGAAGAAAGAAGGTTCGTGATCGGGCGTCCTGTACGGGACAGGAAGGGCAGCAATTGGTCCCTGGAAGTACACAAATATATTCGATCTTCATAAACAATTGGCACATGTTGTAAGTTTAGTGCGAAATATGATAAACTTTAAAAGATGAAACAGCAGAAGCGTAAAAAGAACATTTATTTTCCAGATAATTATAGTCCTCTTGTCTCCCTCGGTTGGATCTAAAAAACCCTCTCAAAAAGTCAAAATTTAATTATTGTGATGCAGTACTTTGGTACTGGAGAACACACACCTGCGGAGTGGAGATTCCTCCCGGTTAATAGCTATCGAAATCTACTAATTAGCACGAGGGGCAGAAGCAAAGGTTTTACCGATGACACCCCCCCCCCCTTTCCCCCGGGTTCAACCTACTGTCCATTAGAGATGACCAATATTAGAATTTGGAGTTCGGTACCTTTTTCGGTATTCTTAGGGGGAGATACCGCGGCATCGGTTCGGTATTCGGTATCTGACTTGACTGAGATTTGTTGATATTGCCAAATGGAATTCACAGAAAAATAAGAATAAGTTGTTCCTGTACCATTCGACCATAACGCAACAAATGCCACTGTCAATAACCCAAACACTGGCATTCTTTTGCCAACACAAATCATATCTACAGTAATTGTGTGGCATGTTCCAAACACGTTAACCTTTAAAGGTCTATTTCAGGATTTTACGATCCCTGAGCATCTGCCCTGAACTTGCCATCATTAGGAGGTCCTGCTGACAACAGACAAATCACGTGGGCAGTGATTTCTAGTCAAGTCTTGGCTGCCCCGATAGGCAGCCAAGACTTGACAGGAAATCACTGCTAAGCAATTAGACATGTACAGATTGTAGTCTAGTGGGAAGTCCGGACGATTGCGCAGGCCTTTACGGTTAACAAAACTGAAAAGAAAATCAGTCACTTCTTTCATAAACATGAACACTTCAGCTGCGATCAAGCCTCATCAAGGTCTTAAAATAGAAAATGCAGGAAAATTTGAAAATATAGATTGTTTCGGTATTTAATGATTGGTTCGGCTCGGCTTTTCGGTATCCCCATAATTTCGGTATTGGTTCAGTTTTTTCGGTATTTTGTTCATCTCTACTCATGGGCTAAAACATAACTCGCGATTCATATGCGTCGTTGACATCACCTAAAATTTTATCGATAACCTGAGTGAACATTGCGCCCGTGGGGTTTTATTTTAACACACTCTTCGTGTACGGTCTGTTTTTACTGAATAGTCTTCACAACTGAGTTCTTCCCCCGCGAGAATCCATTCTTGAAATCTATCGTATTTGGCATTTTCTCAAAGCCATGTATCTGAATAATACGATTTTGGTTTTAATGTTCTTAGCGGTTACAAACGTATATGTTTTTCATCGTTGTTATCTTTAAAATCAGGGGCGCGGTGGCGTTGCGGTAACCGGTTCTCGTCAGATTACCGAAGTTAGGCAACGTCGAGCCCGGTTAGTCTACGGATGGGTGACCGCCTGAGCCATCGATTCGGACTCTCGCGTTGTGTCCTAGGGCAAGGCATTTAACCCCGGTTGTCCACATGGGAGCATGATGACGCCGTGTAATTAAGGCGTACTACACGTCGATGGAGAACATGTCTTCAACCAATCTAGCCCTACCTGTGCTGCAGCGCGGAGTTACGATGTTGGGGAGCTGGAAGCAGCTCGCCGTTGCTCGGTGGTTCTCTCCGGGCACTCCGGCTTCCTCCACCCGTAAAACTTTCACGGTCATGATTAGCCATTGTGCACAAGTATATGACCTTAAACACCAATAAATTTATTATTTATTTATTGGTGTTTAAGGACACATATTTTTGCACAATGGCTAATCATGACCACCACCAATAAATGAATAATCTTTAAAATCACGAAGTACACGTTGTTTTAATAAAGGGTGTGTGAATAAACGTTTTATGCAAATAATCGTCCACTGTAATGAAAATATAATTTCTTTTCAATCGAGAAATCCATTTACCTTACAAGTCTCTCTTATTTCCTTGATCAACGGCATCATTGTGCTTGGACCGCGGTGACAGTTTAGACCAACCACTGAAGCACCATTGTCCTCTAGTACTTTGCATGCATCGGCCCATGTAGTTCCATTTCTATCCTTGTTGTCTTTACAATCAGCGCAGAACATTATGACAGCGGGCATTCCTTGAAAAGAAAGTGACACCGTTTTACAAAATAACTGGTGTGTTACTATACAACACTTTTGAATTAGAGTTATGGTATAACTTTTCACATTTGTTCCTTCCTACTTTTGAGATTACTACTCCTGCAACCACCACCACCAACAACAACAACAACAAAAACAACACTAACAACAACAATAAGAACATCTACTACCACGGCTAACACTACTTAGCGACTAACAACAACGACAACACCAACAACTACTATTACTACCACTACTGCTCTTACTGCTCCGGTCAATACTAACTAACTAACTAACTAACTAACTAACTAACTAACTAACTAACTAACTAACTAACTAACTAACTAACTAACTAACTAACTAACTAACTAACTAACCACAACAACAACAACAACAACAACAACAACAACATTACCACTATTACTAGACAGCTAATACTACAAACAACAACAAAACAACACCGAAAAACGAAGACAACACCAATAAAAACAACAGCATCTACCACTTCCACTAAGAAACACAAACACAACTTCTATCAGCACATAGTAATATTTGGTCAAATTGAAAATGAACTCCCTGATGTATTGGAGTTAAATTAGAGAAATCATTTCGATTTTATTAATCTTCAGCTTTTTTGAAAAGTGCAGGTAGGAATGACAAGGTATCAAATTTGGAAGGAAACAAAATCATCTTAAAAATCAAAGCTAAGGTTTGTGAATATTGTGTTTTGTTGACCAGAGATGGAGTTCGCATAAAAGGGTAACGAATTGGTGGGCGGCAGATCTGGAACTTTTCGAAAACGCCGGAAGGTTTATCTGACTATCAGCGAACAGAACATAAGGAGTGATCAATTATTAAATGACAGAAAAAGGGTGGCTAAAGATCTGTAAAATATAATCCTAGATCCCGAAAGTAGTGCATGATTGAACATCACTGATTGTTATTATACAAACATATTAATAGAAGTGCCCATCTATAGAAAAATAGCACAATGACCTTTTTAGAACGATGACCAGGAGTATTTTTGGAAGGGTGAACCCTGGTTAAGAGAGCATGGTTTTCCTATGGTAGAAGGGCCCTAAAGTAATTAGGTCGAACTAAAATCTGCCTAGAATTAAATTTATTCGGTGGCAACGGCCTACGACAGCTTTTCATATGAGTAGCTTAACGCTTCATATTTCAGATTTTGCCAAAAGGCAGCCTTACTCCTCAGTGTCATCACCCTCAATGAATAAAGCTGAAAACAGATATTTCCTGTGTCGTCAGCTGAACTGACGCCACTAGTTTCGTCTCTTGAGTGCAACAAGGGATCATCTGCTATGCTAAAGCATTGCAGATGGCGCTTCTTTGTACTCAAGGGGCTTTTTTCAGTTTGATTTTTCAATTCAGTGCACTCAGGCATGATAATGCCTTATTGAGCCTTCTTTGATGATCAGTGATATTTTTGTCACGTGACTGACGCACCATCAGGTCTTAAATAAACAAAGAAGGCAACGGAACTTAAACTATGACTACGTTATTCCAGACTAACAGTGTAAGGCGTGAGTTATTTTTTGATACGAAACCGGATCGTTGGGAAGATGCCGATGTCAAAACAAAACATATGTATCTGAAAGATGATTTTATACCACAAGCCGTACAGATAACAAACTAAGGTAATGTTTTTCAGTCAACCTTTCTCAGTCTTTTTGTGGTAAGAGAAAGGTAAAGAAGAAACACAACTTATCTCTTTAAAACTGGATTGCTGCAACGTCAGTGATAGAAGTCGTCACTCAAACTGCCCAAACTGTCTTCGGAGCTCGTGAAATACATTAAACACTTCACCTTGGGTAGTTGATTCCAGTCCACCGTTGTGTTCTGTCTTGAGATATACACAACTAATAAGATAGTTAATAAATAACTGGTGTTTTCTAGAAATAATTGAAAATATAGGCCCTTTGGTCGAAAGCCCTAACAATTTCAAGAAATATGTAAGGCCATGGTTGGTTAATTTTCAGTTTAGCGTTATTCCAGGTTATCAGAACAAAATGCGGAATGAGGTTATTATTAATTATTAATTATATCCTTGTGGGGAAGTGGCGTAATATATCCCTTTCCACAAGATGCATATTTTATCATTTTCCACTTACACACTGCTTCCGTGCATGTGTAGGTTGCCTCAGATAGTAGATCTTATAATGGTCTGGGTTATATACAGAACAGCCTATAACAAAATGTACCATTAGTCAACATTATACGCCTAATAACACCAGGTTATTGCCTCATTATTGCCAGATTGCTCTACCAATCTGTCAATAATGAGGCAATAATCTGGTATTTCAATTAATGAAGAAGAAACATGAAATGGTGCATTCTTCTGGCCCTATGAATGAGGTGACCATTTGAGGATCCAATAATAAAGAAAATGCTTTATTATTTTGGTCAAAAAACAAAATGAGGCGAATGACGCTGAACCGAAAATTAATTAACCATTGCCTAACTTGTAAATATATCTATAATTCGGTCTGGAAATTTATTCCTGGAAATATCCAATAAAGATAAAGTTCAAGGGAAGTGAGTACTGCTAAGCACTTTTGTTTTCTCCATCCTGCTTATGAAGTTAAAGTAAAACGCGGAGATATGGCAGAAATATGAGTTTTGGCGTCTTTCCCTAAGGTAAATTCTCAACCCAGTGCTGACTTGTGTGAGAAGATTTGTAAGAAAATGGCTCTAGAATCTGATCTTGAGCAAATGATTATTTATTTAGACTTACCGTGTCCGTATTTTTTTATCGACTCTAGAGCAAGCTTAGCCTCTCCCAATTCAGAAAATGTCTCCCCTATCATGAAATCGGCTCCATTGTCTACTGCCCATTCAATTTGTTCCTACAAACAAAATCACATATCCTTTTTAAGACTGAAAAGTTCGTAACAAATGCGGTTTTCTGAAAACTTTAAAACGAACAACAATAAAAGTCGACAAGGTATCGTGAAACTGAGTGAATTCGGAGAGACGGGCGAATTAGGCAGGTACGCTTTGTTGAAAATCATACCATTTTTCGGGGTGGGGGCGCGGTGGTTGAAAAGGTAGAGGTGCAGGCTGCAAGCCGAGAGGTCCTCGGTTTGAATCCCACCTGCGGCAACCGCGCTGTGTCCTTGAACAAGACACTTCACCCCCACTGCCCACGTGGGAGCACGGTGGCGTTGTGCACTAAGGCGTATTGCACGTCGATGGTGCACTTGTCTTCAACCAATGCTAACCCTGCTTGCATGGAGTTAGTATGTTGGGGATCGGAATATTGCTCGCCGTTGCTCGGTGGTTCTCTTCAGGTACTCCGGCTTCCTCCACCCGTAAAACTGTCATGGTCATGATTAGTCAATGTGCAGAAATTTGTGACCTTAAAAACCAATAAATAAATAAATAAATAAATAAATAAATAAATAAATAAATAAATAAATAAATAAATAAATAAATAAATACCGTTTTTCAACAGTACCTATCGGACAGGGGACGAATTCGACATGTACACACCGCTGTTGATTGACACAGTGGTGGCGCCAGAAAGCGGAGATTCAGGGGATTACAGACCCCTGCCGGGGAGATTTACCCCCCCCCCCCCCCCCCCCCCCGCTAGAAGAGCACTGTTAGCAGGTGTACTGTACGGTCCATGTATATCATGTGAAACGGCTTTGAATACATAATAGGGGGCGCGGTGGCTCAGTAGGTAGAGGTGCAGGCTGCAAGCCGAGAGGTCCTCGGTTCGAATCCCACCTGCGGCAACCGCGTTGTGTCCTTGGGCAAGACACTTCACTCCCAGTGCCCACGTGGGGGCACGGTGACGCTGTGTACTAAGGCGTACTGCACGTCGATGGTGCACCTGTCTTCAACCAATGCTAACCCTGCTTGTGTGGAGTTAATATGTTGGGGAGCTGACAGTTGCTCGCCGTTGTTCGGTGGTTCTCTCCGGGTACTCCGGCTTCCTCCGCCCATAAAACTGTCAAAGTCATGATTAGCCATTGTGCAGAAATATGTGACCTTAAACACCAATAAATATAAATATACTGAATACATAATATGTTGTTAAAAGTAGTAATGGAGGGTCATTTTAAATTTTATTTAACACTGAATTCCACATTGACACTCATAGGAGACAGTATGGGAATTTCAGTGTTAAATCAAAAGTGCGCACAATGGCTCTTTGTACTTCATGCTTGTCAATGGGAAATTCAGTGCTAAAAGGTTTCCGGCATGAATTTTACGCCACGCTGCCCTCGGGATATCTTGTTTTCTACTTTTCTGCTGTTGTTAAAACGCTAAGAAAAAAACAAATGAAAAAAACTTCATGAAAAAAATGAAATCCCACTTGATAAAAAGCTTCGTTCACCTTTTTGGAACAGTAACTCAACATTGATCGTATGATTATCATTAATAATAAAATCTATTGGAGTCGTAGAAAATAAAAGACAACAAGTAATTGTATCACAATTCCCCTCAATGTGTATTTGTGTAAATGACATGTAATGTGGGAGGGTGGAATGGAACTGTGTCTCTCTTTCTGAGACTTTTGTTTGTTTAGAAAATCTTTCAAATATATGTAGCCTTGCTGTTCAGTTCTGTGTGAAGAAATATGTAAATTTTCAACTCCCCCTTCACTTGTTATTGCAAATATGCAGTCATGTTTCAATTAACCCTTTACCCAACGTAACGGCCAAAACCGGACAGCGCTATTCTAAAAAATCGACAATTAATTTTCATTATTTTTGTCATTTTTTGTCTCAAAAACATAGGTTATGACCCCTCATTGGAACGAGCTCGTCGAGCTCGTTCCAATGAGGGGTCATAACCTATGTTTTTGAGACAAAAAAAAAAAAAAAATAGTTATTCAAGAATCGTTTTTGCAGGTGTCGTCTGCTTTTCATGTTAGGTAAAGGGTTAAAAGGGCACAAAAACGGTAATAATATCAACCTGTCGAGTACTAAAATCTGATCAAATCTCCGATACAAGATTGAACAAATAAAAAATATCGAGGGTCCACCTTTACACTGACAGTAAAACTGAATGCACATCAAGTTAAAAGTAAAGACATGCTCCGTGTAATACTAATAGTTGTAACCTGCCGAGTTATAAAATCCGATCAAATCTCCACTGCAAGATTGTACGAATAAAAAACGTGGATGGCCCACCGCTTCATTGGGAGTAAACCGAATTATTAAGACACGATCAGTGTATTAATAATAATAACCTGACCGAATCAAAATCTGCTCAAATTAGTCGAAAAATAAAAGAGAGTCCGTGGATGCAAATTCGTAATCACACAAATTATATTTTTGCGAATACGAATTTGCGGAGTACAAGAACGCGATCCCTTCTTCTGTTATCTGCGTTGTAAACTTGTACTGCCTATCCTATTACAAATGCAATGAAGTGAATACACCAATAACTACGATGATTTAACCTTTTGAACACTGGTGGTGTCTTCCATGCTAGTTCAATGGCGGCAATTAGAAGAGTCCATATTCATTATTTGGGGTAGACAAATCAATATCTACTGAACAACCATCCTATTTAACCCTTTACCCAACGTAACGGCCAAAACCGGCCAGCGCTATTCTCAAAAATCGCCAATTAATTTTCATTATTTTTTTCATTTTTTGTCTCAAAAACATAGGTTATGACCCCTCGTTGGAACTAGCTCGTCGAGCTCGTTCCAACGAGGGGTCATAACCTATGTTTTTGAGACAAAAAATGAAGAAAATTAGTTATTCAAGAATTATTTTTGCAAGTCTCGTCTGCTTTCTACGTTAGGTAAAGGGTTAATGACGTTATAACGTATCATGTTCCTGGCCGGAAAAGCAGCCGCACGGGTTCAAAGGGTTAAGTAAAAAATCTAAAACTTATGCTCTCAAATATCCCACAGATAATATTATTTTCTCGCGTTTCGAAGTATAGCGAGAAAAAGTTGTATTGTAGGTACGTGAAAGTATTTCTTTTGCAGTGGTGGGTGGTTGGAGAAGTAAAGGGTTATTTGTTACTGATTAATCGTTGGATGAGTTGTGCACGGGGTATTTGGTTTCTTAGTGATGGGAAGTGACCTCAATTGATTTGTGAATTAACTGGAAGGTCATTCTAGCCAGCGCTTTCGTGCCGGTTGGACACAATTTTTACGAATAGTAGGCTATGATGTGTGAGGCGGAGGTCGGCGCCTCGAGAATACAGACCAATTTTACAATGCGCCGACCGCAGGTTTCCAGAGTTTTTTCTATGTAAAATTAGTTTTTTATCTCTGGTGTTTCCTGGGCGGTAGAGTTGGTTTCTGAATGTATTCTAAACAGCTGTATTTTTATGTGAAGTAACATGTGTAAATCATTCTTCATTCTGTTTAATAAAAGTATTTAGCCATGCCAACTGACCATAGCGGGCGCTCGGCACATTGCTTCAAATTTTGTTAAAATTCTTTGAAAATGATTAGCTTATGCAATACACAAATGCATGTTCAATTGTTACGTGTTAGCTGATAATTGCCTGGGATAAACGTCACAACACAACTTCATTTTCAGGAAACTGGTGATCACTTTTGCTCTTCTTCGCCATTTATTCGAACTTCTTCGCTAATATGACATATTATAACCCCCTAAAGCTTGTGAGCTGTAGGTTAAGGTGGTATCTCAACCCTTTGAACCCGAGCGACCGATTTTCCCGCCAGGAACGTCATACGTCATAACGTCATTAAATAGGATGGCTGTTCAGAAAATATGTACGGTAGACCAATTAATATTTTCAACGTGCAGCCCCGAGGCTGCACGTTGTAAAATATTGATTGGTATATCCCCAAAAATGAACATGGACTCTTCTAGTTGCTGCCATGCAACTGACATCGAAGATACCACCAGCGTTCATAGGGTTAATCAAGACAATCGGTTCAGAAAAAAGTTATTATCTGTCAAAACAAACATAAATCCATATTTAACACAGACATTTCAACTATCGTTTTTCAGGTTGAGTGTTTTCTTCTGAGACATCCGTGTTAATATTGTGGATATTGTGGATAAGATAATGGCGAGGGTAGAATTCATCGGGGGTGGAAAACAAGAAAAACACAGAAGAAGACTAACAAAACGAAAGAAAACCGAAGAGAAATTAGGTAGCGATCAACATACATTGATGACGGATTACTTCCACAAGGGGAAAATTACACAACGGGTCTTTTCAGGGCTACTCTTCTTAAAAAGTGCTACCTTTTGACGCACATGGTTAACAACACTTTTCGGTGGTATTATGAGACAGATGAATGTTAAATCTTGGGGCCAAGAGTTTGACATATTTTATTAGAAGTTCATTTTTGAAATCAAGTCTTGGCGTCAAGACTTCACAATTAAAAAAGCTTGCATTTTCGCACTTAAGTCTTGGCATAAAGACTTTATTCATTTATCAATAACTCCAACACGTAAAACACGTAGAAGTAAGAAAATACAGTGGAGTGAAGACACACCAAAGTGAGTACTAAAACATAAATTAACTGACGTAAAAATTCTGACAAACGAGAGGTCTATTGAATGATTTATTCACTGAATTGTATTGCAGTACAAAACATCCTGCTGGTTATGGTGGTGTACAACAATTGTACACATCAACACATCGAAAAGATAATTACACCAGACTTGATCAACTAAAAGACTGGTTGAAGGGGGAAAGAACTTTTATTATTTGCTAGCCTGTGAATTATCGCAAATTATCTAAAAAGATATTTCTCGATATCCATCGACTAGATAGATATCGAGAGAAATCCCCCAGTAGCTTCCTAAATGACGTCAAGCTTCGGCGCATGACGTCGCCTTTAACGTCGCCTTGAAGGAACGATTAGCAGATCTTTGTTATTGTCTTGAAACTGTTTGCCGTCGAATTGCGCCGAATATTGCGCTGTAAAATGTCACGTAGCATATAATTAAAAGAAAATCTACGTTGTTTTAGTGAATATTGGGAATTATTCGTGTGGACCTGAAAGTATTATTTTTCACTCACGCAAAAAATAAAACTTTCAGGTCCACACTCATGAGATAATTCCCGATATTCACTAATACAGCGCATATATCCTCTATATACTTCACATAAACTTACAGGAGAAAATTTTCAAGAAACAAAACTATAGTTGGTAGTATTGATTATCAATGGCAAATTGATTCAGCAGATTTGCAAAGTTTACAGTCTTACAATGATCAGTTTTATTATTTAGTTTGGGTCATCGATGTGTTTTCAAAATATGCATGGTTATTACGTATCCATAATAAATCTGGGGAGACATTAACAAAATCTTTTCAGACTATTTTGAAACCTCCTGGTCGTAACCCGTTATCATTACAATCTAATAGAGGCTCTGAATTTAGAAATAAGGTTTTACAGAAATTTTTGAAGAGAGAAAATATTCAAATTTCGAAAAATGGACTATATCTAAATTCATACCATTCCCTATATGAAGCTATGGGGTATTTTGGACATAATCAAACATTTGATTATCTTTGCAGGATTATGCAAAAGGATATACTCTTTGGGGAATTGAATTTGACACCTGGTCAGAGAAGTAATGGGCCGTTGGCTCATCCTATAAAATCTGGAAATCTTCGAACTGAACTTCAGTTTGCTCAAGCTCTTCTAGTGGTGATCAAAGTTGTTGTTTATGCAGAATTTGATAGTGAGATAAGATCATCAGATTCAGGGAAGTGATATTTGACGATTAACCCTTTACCGAACGAATCGGTCGCATCCGCCCGCGTAATATGCAAATTCAGCAGTTGAAAAAATATTATTTTTCAGAAAATGTCAACAAAACCATATCATGTGATCCCCACGTTGGAACGATCTCGTCAAGCTCGTTCCAACGAGGGGTCACATGATCTGGTTTTGTTGAAATTTATTGAAACATTGCAAGAAATGATATTTAAAATAATAAATTTTGATATCGTCTGAATTGGGTAAAGGGTTAAAGATGAGTCAATGTGAACTTTGCAAGATGTACGAAGAGAAAATACAAACATTATTTTAAGAATGTGTTGTGATAGTATGACAAAATCCATTAAAGAAAAAAAGATATCTGCGAAGAATGTCTATCACACACAAGAACACTGGTAGATATGTACAGAAGAATGTTTGATAAATATATTTATCATATGACTCGTCCGTTTTGTTCACTTTAAAACATTTGATATTTTGTTTTCATATTAATCAGTGATAAATAAAGCCTCTCGTCAATTTCATTGGTCAATTTCAAACCTAGACAATTTGATTGGCTGAACAAAATACAACTGGGCCACATTTTTATAATTTGCATAATTAGAGTTGGGAGCTTTCATTGGTCAATTTCAAAACTGGACAATTTGTTTGGCTAAGCAAAATACAACTGGGTCACATTTGCATAATTTCAGTAGGGAGAATTTACGTTATCTGTCCTATTTAGGGTGGGTTATACTGTATTAATCTTGTATTAAAGTCATATCAAGTGGCTAATTTGTGCGTGTGTGTGTCATATGATAAATAGAATATGAAATGAGTGTTTTTCTCATATAATATTTATGAAACTCGTCCGAATTTTCTGTTTGGGTTCGCCAGAGGCTCGCCCAAACGGAAAATTCTCAGGCTCGTTTCATAAATATTATATGAGAAAAACACTCATTCCATATCCTCTACGTCCAGTGACTGTACTATACAAACTATATGGAAGAAGAATGCACTTATTAGAATATTGTGAACTTTGAAATAGACACCACAAGCTGCAAAGACATTCAAATATGGGCAGATTTAGTTGAATGAGACTGGTCATATTATGCAACATATCTTGAAAAAATAGATCAACGGTTCCATGTCAGTCCTTTTCAGGGCTAAGATCCAATGAGACTCCGAAGTGTTCTTACTTCTGTGTGTGGAATGTAGTTTCGAGTGTTGGAATTTATTTAGTGCAATGCATCATTTTGTTATCCAATATAACTCGAATTCTGGTGTATGCGTGGTGGGTACAGTGGATCCACGTGTTTGTTATTAGTTCTGTCGTGCTATCTGAATAAAACGCCCGAGACAGGGGGGATTCAGAAATTATGATTACAAAGGAGGTTCTTGTGAGATTCGACCACAAATCGACAAGGAGTACAGGGCAGCTGAAGCCCCAGGCTGAATGGTTCTGCGAGCCCATCACAGACATATATCGTGGTACACAATGGTATTATCTCAAAATGCTATGGTATACCAGGCTATTAGCCTGGTATACCAGGACAGTTTGGGATAATACATGGTATAACCCGGTAGTCTTTTATAGGGACACTCTGGTGCATGCAGCGCCATTTCGTCAGGCATGAGGCCTCTGGAATTCGAAGCTATTAAGACTAAACCTATTTTAAAGAAGAAATTTCGCGTTTATATCATGATAATGCAATTTAGTGAAACAAAGCAAAATACTTGAATGTACCCACATGTTTAAACTTGGGAAACCAGAAAAAATCATAGGTACGTGTGAGGTATCCGTCCCACCTGAACACGTCCTTGGAACAGGTGTTACATATACTTTGCCGTAACGTGGGATACCTGCCCTGGTCGCGGTTAATTCTTCTTATCAATGGAGTGATGGAAGGTGACACGGATAGGTCAAAATACTCGCAAAAGATTACTTACTTTAAATATTTGCTCGGTTTCTTCTATTTTCTTTGGATTGTCTTTCTGATAAACAGCTGAATTACAAATATTACCAGCCATTAAAGTTCCCGTTTTGTCGGCGACTTCACGAGCGATTTTCAGAGCGTCAACGTTCAGTTTCTCCAACTCATCTTCACGTCCAATAGTTCGCATCTTTTCTCTGTGTCCATAATACTTTGAAAAGACGAAAAATTTAAACTTTAATAGGTCGATTTCATTAATAATACAGGCACTTGGCACCGCTTTTCGGGAGTTTATTCCCAATGGCATAGGTCAAATAGGGCAGGATTTCGTGAGAAATTTGGAGTTTTGTAAATTGTTTTTAACTTCCAGTCTGTTGAAAATCTAAACTAAAACAATGTGTCCCAAGGACACTACTGTCACAACCCGCTCTAGTGCGAAAATCCTAAAATAAGTTTGTATGCACCAGAAGTCATAACCACACATAAAACTCATGGAAATGCTAAAAATCAAACTTGGTCTTTCTGTTGTAATCATAAATAAAATTCCAAGATTTCAAATTATTTCGCCCAGATAAAAATGCGTAACTTATTGTGCGAAAATCCCCAAAATAATGATATTTAGCAGTTTAATGCAATAAGGTTGGGGAGGTTGGACACACTACTGCATTACCCCCATCAGAAGGCTAAACATCTAACTTGGCCTTCCGTTTGTAATCTTAAGTAAGACTCTGAAATTTCAAATTATTACGAAAAAGGAAGAAAACAGTTAGTGTGAAGAAACGAATTTACAGAATCAAGGACCCTAATTGCAGAATTACTTGCAGTAGACAGAAATCTAAAATTCGATCTTGCCTTCATTGTGCATTTATTAGACAAGCTGCCAACTTTCAAATTATTCCGACAAAAGGGAAGTACAGTTATGCAGAAACTGAAAAAATGTTTTGGTAAAATCAGGAGCCTTACCTCAGTAGAATAGAATATGACGTCCTTCGGGTATGTTCGGGTATGGTCATAAGTAGTAAAGCTTGGGACTACGCGAATCTAAAATCTCGCATCGAATGGAATCCCAAATCGAATCAGGCAGAGGATTTCGAATCGAATCTCACCACTTTTTAACCCTTTACCTAACGAATTGCCCGCATCCGCCCGCGTAATATGCAAATTGTGCAGTTGAAAAAATTAAATCTTTCAAAATATTTCAACAAAACCATATCATGTGAGCTCGTTCCAACGAGGGGTCACATGATATGGTTTTGTTGAAATTTTTTGAAAAATTAAAAAAAATTATATTTAAAATAATAAATTTTGATATCGTCTGCGTTGGGTAAAGGGTTAAGTTAAAGGTATTGCATGTTTTTACAAAAGTAGTATATATTCTCAGTCTCCGCTCAAATTGTATTCAGCGTCGGCTCTTCCTTTTGGGCAAATCGGTGAAAAGCGGAATATTCTAGAAATGAAATCAAAGTAGTTTTGGAAGCTGTATCTCCCTTAACCCTTTACCTAACGTAACGGCTAATGCCGGCCAGAGCTATTCAGAAAAATCGCCAATTAATTTTCATTATTATTTTCATTTTTTCTCTCAAAAACATAGTTTATGACCCCTCTTTGGAACGAGCCCGTCGAGTTGGTTCCAAAGAGGGGTCATAATCTGTGTTTTTGAGACAAAAAATGAAAAATATTAGTTATTCAAGAATATTTTTACAAGAGTCGTCTGCTTTTCATGTTAGGTAAAGGGTTAACGCGTCTTCTATCATCAGGTCTCCTGTTCAGGAGAGCTGATGATAGAAGACGAGTTCAAGGACATTCAGCTTCCTGTTCAGGAGGCGAGTTCAAGGACATTTAGCTTCCTGTTCAGAAGCCCTGATGACAGAAGTAAAGATCAAGAGGGGACACAATGCCATTTTTTGAGACCACCTGGACGATTCGAAAATTCGGAACCACCGTGACTCGAATCGAAACGGACCGTGAATCGAATCGAATTTTAAAGCTTCAACGGGCCATAGTAAAGTTGTTGTATAATTTCTTAAAACATTGTGCGAAAGAAAACTAAAGTAATCGTACAGAGTGCCCACGAATGCAGGACTGGACGTACGAATTGACGGATATGAGAAACGCGGCGGTGGCATAAAAATGAGTGCAAATTGTCACAGGTTAAGAAATCTTAAGATTAGAGGAGATATGCCTAATATCTCTTGCACTCTTCATTCTGAGAAACGATAGCTTTTCAAAGTGTTATGAAAAAAAATTTCTCCGACAAGATCACTCCTATCGTTCTTTCTTGGACTGCAACTTTCTGGTAACTCGCGAATACTAAGGGCCGAAGCTATATTATCGATGTTGTATAACAAATGACCCGAGACTGATAGTTCATGGCCCGGACAGTTCATTTCAGCGAAATGTCGACTGTCTGAATTGGCTGGATGTGCTTGACTAAAACAAGCCTTGGGCACAGAACCCTGATAATATTTGATATTCAGTGAAAGCAGTGTTAATTTCTTGACTCGAGGAGTTAATAAACAGTTACTTAACGCAACTACCATAACGGTCAGCGCTATTCATAAAATCGCATTTCAAAGTTTTTTATTTTTAATGTTTTGTCTAAAAAATAGCTTAAGATCACTCATTGATATGAGCTAATTATTCTCGCTCCAGTGATCGCCACAAACTTTATTTTTGAGGCTATAAATTTAAGCCCGGCTAATTAGCTATGTGTTTAAGGCAAACTCTAACTTTTTACTTATTCAAGA
The DNA here is from genome assembly GCA_031216915.1 of Pictodentalium vernedei. Classification (NCBI taxonomy): domain Eukaryota; kingdom Metazoa; phylum Mollusca; class Scaphopoda; order Dentaliida; family Dentaliidae; genus Pictodentalium; species Pictodentalium vernedei. The sequence continues at coordinate 745,313,173 of CM062296.1, forward strand.
TGTGTTTTGCAAGTGACGTCTTCTATTCCCGACATTTAGAGAGTTTAAAAGTAAGTACGAAACAAGGGGATATCCTAATGCGATGAATTACAGAAAGGATTTACAAGTAAAACACGAGTCTGTGCCTGTATTCCTAAACCAATTCATCATGTTCTGTAGCATGAAATGTATGCACATGTGATCAAAAAGGCCTCTTTCTCAATCAAAAAGTCGATTCACATTTAAACATTTACACTAGATTTCATAAAATGTCGCGGGTTCATGACTAAATCAAGAAATGAAATCCACAATAGTATCTGGGAATGTTTTCGAGTCGCGATCCGGTCGAAACTTTCTTCCCTTTATTGCATTGACATTAATGTGCACCTAACTTAACAACTGCCAACCATTGGGCATACATTCCAAGGGCTTGAATTTTATTGGTACTGGTACACCTTTGCGGAAGAAGTTTGCGATGTTCAATAAACAAGTTTAGACTTATTACTTCCCCGACTTGCTTAAAATGGAAGTCCATGCATCGATCATACTGTTCTACAAATGAATGTTCGTCATGCATAGATTTTCATTTTCTACCTGATGGACAGCTGTCCATCATGTTAAACCAACCCATCTCGTATTTGTATTTATTTAATTATTTATTGTTGTGTAAGGTCACCTACTTATGCACAATGGCTAATCGTGACCGTGACAGTTTTACGAGGAAACCGGAGTACCCGGAGAGAACCACCGAGCATCGACGAGCAACTGTCAGCTCCTCAACATTGTAACTCTGTTGAAGTTCCGCTCAAGCAGGGTTACAGCGTCTGAAGACATGTGCACCATCGGCGTGCAGTACATCTTAGTTCACGGCGTCACCGTGCCTCCATATAGGCAACCGGGATAAATTGCCTTGCCCAAAGACATAACGGGGATCGAACTCGGCAACTCTAGCACAAAAGTCCAACAGTCTCCCACTGAGCCACCGTAAAGACAACAACATGAAAACTGAACCAATTGAAACATCAGAAGCGGATCAGAGTTATCGGATAAGTTTAATATTCTGTAAATCGGAAAGGCATGTTTCCCTGCTTTTGTATGACAAAGTTATTCACAGTTTCAGACAGCAAGACATGCCATTGCTTTCATTCGGACATTGCATTTTTTTAACATGTCATGCAATGTATCACTTTTTAGACGATAGAGATAAAGTTTTGATGTATGAGAAAGGTGGAAGTCAATGAGTAGACGATGCCATGGTAAAGAAATCGGTAAAGCCGATCAGTAATAATTTATTCCACAGCCTGACAGCGGCGGCGGCTATGGAGATAAATACTTACTGACCCTCCGCACAGTCCCTAATTTACTCACACATTTTCAGGATACAGAGAGAGTATTAAGAGTTTCATAACCTCGCTCCCCACTGCATGACGTATTATGTCATCTTGTAATCAAAAGCTACTATTTTCTTGATACAAAACTTTATACATAACGATTGAAATGTAAGGAAGGTGCGACAGAAATTGGGAGTATCTTCCATTTGTGATTTGAAAATTTGCATAAAATGGGGCGACCTCACTTACCCCGCCAAATCGTTCTCTCTGTGGCTGATTCACAGAGAGTACGATGTATCTGGGTAAGATGTTTTCAACATAATGTTTTCGTTTGAGTGTAGTTTTTCTGAAAAGCCTGGGCACTTTATAACCTCGGCGATAAAAAGTATCAAAGTGTCTAGGCATTTCACAGACACTTGTGTTATAGGCCCTAAATGATACACCGACCTTATTGCTGTTTAATTTCGGCCAGTATAAAATATCCCTGGAAAATAAAATAAGCATTTCAGCATTATCGATCTATTTTGTATGTAATGTTGCACATACAATGGTACAAAAGTGCTTATATTTTAGATCCGAAATTTCACTCATTTTCCCCTAGACGTCCATTTGATACTTATATTTTAAATCCGTCCCCACTTAGCGCACTTTCCATCAAAATTCCTGGTTGCGTGCCTGAAATGGGTAATTCTCTAGACACTACACAGTGACTTAAGAGTTGAAAGGATTAAAACGAGCTAGGCTCAACGTATAGCAAACCACGAAGGGACATCACAGGCATGAAATTACAAGATTTATAAACAGGTCACATCTGACTATATATTAAGATTTTTAGAATAACCATTAACCGCTATACATTTTTTAAATTCGAAATATGCTAGGCACTGTGATATTAAAAGACCAAGGCATAAACGGGGAAAAAGTTACAAGACAATTCCCGACAAGCTAATGCGTTATTGAACTCACAGTGAAAGCGAGGACGACTTCGCTACCAGCGTGCACAAATTCTTCACTGAGACTTTTCACCAACTCAGGATGCTCAATAACCACTTCCGGTACGAATGCGCCTGCTTGAAGATATCCTCGTCTCTCAAATTCAAATAAATATCCCTCAGCGATGATTATATCTTCCCCAGCGTCCATACGCTCCTGAAGTCCTGGAAAAGCGAACATTAACATTTAGTATTTGTAATCCTGCATAGTGTTTAGGGACTGCTTATTTGCACCCGATTCGTCATGGATGGGAATATTAGACGGAAAATAGATGCAGTAACCTTCAGACAAAGACAAAATATTTCAGTTATATTGAAGCTCGAACCATTTCTCTTTAGCCCGTCGATTCGGCAATCTACATGCACGTTTATGGAGAGTGACAACAGGGCCGAATATGGGCCCATTTACTATGTGATCATGGAAGAATTGTCCCCAATTTCCAAACCTCAAAATTTCCACTCTATCTCAGTGATCAAATTTGTACGAACACAATTTCTGGGTATATTTCAGAAAAGGGATTCCACAGTTAATGGTAAGTATGGCACACAACACTGTTTAGATGGCTTGAATCTCTCGTTTCTTATTGGGAAATGTATTAAGAGGCTATTCTTGGTTAGTTTCATATCTGCCGAGATATCAGCCCGAGACCGAAGGTCCTTGTTGTATTAGGTTAGAATTGTGGAGGTTGTGACATTAGGGATATTCGAATCACATTTTTTTAAATTGAATTTCAAATCGAATCGTGTCTCTAATATCAATATCGGATCGAATCGAATCTTAACCCTTTACCCAACGTAACGGCCAAAACCGGCCAGCGCTATTCTCAAAAATCGCCCGAGCGAGGAGAACAGTTAAATCTCCCAATTTATCTTAGCATCACATTATGATATTACTAAATCCTGGCTTTGCATTGCACCCTAAATTAGCCTCGAATTCAATAGCCTATGACACTATAACATTTCTTGCTCACCAATCAGCATGCACAACCGTTTTTCTATTCATCATAATTTTACTTCAAGGGGAAGTCAGGAAGACAGCCAGTTTGGTTATATAACCAGTTTGGTTATGACTTCTCCTAGCAGTATCCAGACAGCTCATTTAAATGTTTCGTACATATCATGTATTTTCTTGTTCGTTCGTTTATTTTATGTCTTTTTTTTCTTCAATTATTGTAATTCATCTTCTCTGTAGCACGTCGCTGAAACAGTTTGGCCTATTATCCATAGTTTTAGTTTTTGAAGGCTTAACTTAACTTAAATTCACCCTCACACACAAACACATTCAGTCACTCTCTCTCTCACACACACACACCCCTCTCTTTTTTATTCCCAATAATTTCCCATACACACTTAGCCCAAAGCCTCAGGCTAGCTGATGAACACATCCAGGCAGTAGAGATTTAAAGACTCGGATGCAGATACTTTTAAGTTATAATTAAGTTATGAGCCAACAAAGGCATGTCTATCCATATCCCTTCTCTAAATAAATTCATGGATTTCGCATTATGACAGACGGGCATTATGAGTCTCTCTCTCTCTCTCTCTCTCTCCCTCTCTCTCTCTCTCTCTCTCTCTCTCTAACGCACAGACCCACCAGACGCGGATCCAGGATTTTTTGAAAGGAGAACCGCTAATTACCATTACATTTAGTCGAAACTTGCACCCAAAGTCCGTAATATAATCTTTTGGTTTGGTACGTCCACAGGACGTACCAAACCAAAAAATTATATTACGGACTTTGGGTCCAAGTTTGGACTACCTCATAACAAAGTAATGATATGATCCTTTACGTATTTGGCCCCCTTCATGGGAGTCTGCCCCCTAGTTGCCCCCCCCCCCCACAAAAAAATTTCTGGCGCCGCCACTGACCTCCTGAAAACCGTCTGCGAAGTTATTACCCTGACCCTTCAGTGAGTCGAGTATTGTTTTATTGTATAATTCCCAAACGGTATTGCAGTGACGAAAATCTTGAAAGTAATGATAAATGTAACAATTAGAGTGAGTGAAAGAAACATATCTTTCTTTATAATTCAACGATGAAATTTAGGAAAGGAATAGTTGAAACTTAAAACAACTTGAACATGTCGACCGGTAAACTTCAACGGTCTACTTCTGATGGAAAATGATTTCAACTGAATCTATTTTAAAACTAAACCAATGAACATTGGGGTATGTCTTCTGAGTTGATCGGCGGTCTGATAAATAACAAAACTTGGATTGTTTATTCATAAAAATCTGAGAACAGTTTATTAATTGTTTTAATTTTTATTTGTGACTTCGCATTCAATACCAGAAGAAGGCCTTTCTAACCCTGTGTTTGCTGAAGCTGACCCTGATGTCGACTCTATTGACAGTGGCAGATCATTTCTTTGAACCGAGTTAGTGATGGCACGACCCTCCTCGTCTGATATTCTGCGGTAGATTGACAACGAGCAGTCAGATTTATGACCAGTAAGTGGCATGATCTGGGCAGGTGGTGCAAACTTACTTCTTGACAGATTTGGCAGCATTGTAGCACGAATGGAGTGGTTTGTGTAAATCTGTGACTATCCACACGACTTGCGCAGTTTTGTCATGAATTTTGAATGCGTGTCTTTCCCAACTGCTCGCTTTGAGTACCACACACTGTCAGAATCAAGAAATCACGATTCAACTCTTGATGGAGATTTCTCAAAAGATCTAACAGAACAATATTTTTCTGAATTTGGATCTTCTGGCATTATAGCTGTGTAGCTTTCTTTTTTATGCTCTCGAGCTCATCTTTGTTTTGTAACATATTTAAGTCCAGTTTTGGAATCGCGAGACACAGAGAATGTGTTTTTTTTTTTATCAATTTCTGCAATATTTTCTGAACCTCTGCGACAGAAATAGAGCCTAGTGTCAAAATTAACTTTATTGTACAAACTAACCGGTGTGTCAGAACTCATATGGATATTATTAAACACTGTCCTAAAGTCAATTTATAAATATTGGGAAAATGTTCAACAGCCCCTTTGCAACTCGCTTTTAATTCATTCATGTCTGTTTTAAAGCACCGCTTTGTATCGGCAAACTCACTGTCTTTTATCACGTCAGTAGTTCTACTAATGTGAGGTGTTTGAATGTAACGGTTCAAACTATGTCGAAAGTTCTCTAAAGATGATGTTTTGTACATCTCTCCATCTTTTTTACGGGTTTCAAGGTAAAAATGTCCAAGAACCTGCGCCAGTAAACAACGATCGAAAAATTAAAAATCTGTCGATCGCATTTTTACTTCTAATTAACTTCCAAGTGTATTGGCTGCTTTTTTATTTGCCTTTTGTGAATTATCCAGAACGGATTTAGCATTTTTTATTAATATCTCGTTGTCGGAATGACGAGCAAATCGTTTTAGAGACATTATGACAAGAAGATAATATTAATTTTTATTGGATTTGGAGTTATTTCCCTTAGATTGAAGTCAAACATTTGGGCGCCTTCAATTCAAGGACATTGGGAAATGACGCGTCGTTAGTATTGTGGGACACAATTTAACTTTATTTGTGTTTTATTGAATACAGCGGTGCGTTGTTTGTCTTGGAGAATCGGGGACACTATATTCAAATTCGTATAAGTGCTTAACACGTTTCACTGAAGAGACAAGTCATATAACGAGATTGCATGTTTCTTGAAACCACAACGACCTGTATTGTAGAAACACCACAACAGAATCCCTCTTCTCGACTGTAAAATCGGTCGTTGGGGCTATGTATGTACACGTTTTATTTCAAGTTTCCGGAATATTCTCATGAAACAGTATTGTTCTCATTTTGTTTGTGAGTCTGAATGTTTATTATTACTGACTGGCGAAAATGTTTGAGGCGATGGATGAAATGGAAATCGGCGAAGTGTACCATAGAATGTCTGTGCATCCCCTTTTAGTTGTCACGTGATATTCTCATACATCCCGTTGAACTTCGTATACCCCGTTGGAGTTAATTGTACCATATTGACCAATCAGGAAGCTTATATAATTTTAAAAGGGTAATAAAATGAAATAACTTTTCCTTGACTAGATTTTTTTTTTGCTTGTATGAAAATATTTTCACACAAAATATGAAAATCAAACAAATTATTTAGATGTCTCACAGCTCGAGTCGGAGTTTCTACACGGACATCATGACTCCATTCTCTATATATTGTGTCCACAACACTTGACTCCTTGCTATATCCCAAGACAATTTTGATATACTCAGAAGTTGTTTTTGCAGTCCCTCAACCGCGTCACCCCACCAACTTGAAACCTCGATAAATATATATCATCACCATTGACGGGAGCGGACTGGGCCAAAACAGTTGCCGGGAAACGTATCAAGGAGGCCACGGACCAGGACAAAATCTTGACTTTTCGAACTGAAAGAACACTGCTTCCTTGCATCTGAGCGATCAATGGCTGTACACCTAGAGGACATTTACGAATTACGATGGCTTGTATCATCTAGTATTTTTGAATCATCTTGGTCGCTCATTTGGCAAAAATTGTTGCACCAAAGGTAACCCCGGACTCATGAAGCCGACCATAGTTCGGCCCGGTAGGAAAAAAAGATGAGTTTTCGAACCGAAAGAACCCTGTTTCCTGGAATCTCACCGATCAATGGCAGACTAGACTGCGGTATATCAAAATACCCTCTCTGTGGACTGCCAATGGAAGTCCACATAGAGGGTATTTCGTTAAACCGACAAGCTATGCAAGCAGATTCATTTCGCCTTTTGGTCATTTTCATGAAATTTCATGCCCCAATAGGTGTTTGGCTGCGTAAATTTTTTTGGCGGGGGGGGGGGGGGGGCTGGGTGGTTCTCAATGGGGGGGGGGGGGGGGGGGTATCGGGACATTTCCCGGTGGCCCACACGGCCAGTCCGCCTCTGATCATTGAGTTATATCTAGCGTACTTCTGACAATAAATACAGGTGCTAACGTAGACAGTTTCGAATCGTCACAAAAGCAATTCAACACCCAGTACTTGTCAATAGTTCTCGTATATCAGCCTGACGTATAGGATTAGGAGGTTCTGGGCAGTGATTTCTAGTCAAGTCTTGGCTGCCTGTGGAAATCACTGCAAAACAACTAGACATGTACAGGTTGTATTCTAGCAGGAATTCAGAACGATTGTTCCGGCCTTTATTGGTTGACAAACCTGAAGGAAAAAATCAGTCACTTTGTTCATAAAAATGAACACTTACTTAAGCTGCTATCAAGTCTCAACAAGGTCTTATAAATAGCAAATGCGGGGAAATTTGAAAATATTGATGGTTTCGGTATTTAATGATTGGTTAGGTTCGGTTTTTCGGTATCCCCATGATTTCGGTATCGGTTTGGTTTTTCGGTATATTGCCCATCTCTAGCGATTGCCTTGATCATTTCGGATCTCTCGGTAAAGTTAATGCGTGCATTTGTTCAACATTCGTATTCGAAAATACTGGCCACTGGAACTACCGTTTCAATGTGAAAATTTCCATTGGCTCAGATACAGAAACCACTGGGGTGGCGCCAGGATTTCCCTGACACGGAGGCTATGATCCCCGACATGGGGGCTAGAGAAATGTTTGTTGTAAGTAATCTTCAAATAGTACGGGGTGTGTGTGTGTGTGGGGGGGGGGGGGGGGGGGTGTCTCCAGGAACATATGATGATTTTTAACTTTCGACATATAAGACCACCCCTTTTCCCATTTATTCCCCATTTTCGACAGTTTTTCATACCAATTTCTGACACGCACCCCCCCCCCCCTTTTTGATAGATATTCACTGTTCTACTCGGTATTAACCACAGTTTAAAACTGTTGACAGGGGTGGTCTCTACATCTATATCATTCTCTCCAGTATTATTTGTCCATGGTTTTCACAGAAAGTTGATGGTCATGTTGTATTGAAAAACATCTACAAAGTGAGTTTTCTGCAAGTTTGTGGTCTGTGTACTCGTAACCTCACAATATTGGGGATTCACAGTTTGGATCATGGGACAAGGTTAATCAAATGATGACTGTTGATCAGATGTTGAAAAGCGATTTTTTTCACAAATTCTAACATTCAGATGTCTGCTTGTATCCATGAGAAACAAACATGGATTATGAGATACCCAAATAGACCAACGTATTAATCGGTTTGCCCAGATAGTGTATCGCTAAATATTTTTTTTACAGTATTCTACTTAAACAACTAGAGCATGTGATTATAAAAATGCATCAATACTACTTCTATTCTCTGGTATTCTGTTATGCTTGGGTTGAATTACTTCTGTTTTATTTAGTATAGTATTTGATTGAGTATACCCTTTCATTCTTTAAAATATTATTTAGCTTGTTCATGAAATTTATAGAGTGATTTTTAATGATACAATTTCATTATTTTATTTCAAAAATTGATGGCCAAATCGAGTGGAATGACAGGAAACAGTTCGAAAAACAAATATATTAGCAGTTTACTACCAATGTCTTTCAAAATTTTTGAGTACCTAACCACTCACCTGTTATTACTTCATGTCAATGCATGGCCATGCCTCAAATCAGGAGTGCCAGCTGAGAATAATCAGTCCGAAAGTCCACTGGTATATATATATATATATATATATATATATATATATATATATATATATATATATATATATATATATCTATTATACCCATGGTATGAATTGGTAATAAGTCTCTCTGTATTCATCTACCGGTTCTATTGGACTCCAGTTGTCGTTACTAGTAACATTGTCGAGTACAAAGCTGACAAAGTTCAAACTGGTTGAAAAAAGTGACTAATGATTCATTGAGTGATTGCTTCAAAATTATAAAAATGACAAAATCAACATTTATATGGATGTGGCTGCCCTAAAAATCCTATAACATCATTAAAAGAATGAAAAAAATAGATTTAGACAATGGAAAAAATTGATTTTTGATCACACACCCCATCATTTGTTCCTGGAAAAAAAAATTACCGCACCCCACTATTTTAACAGGGAAAAAGTTGCAATATCCGTGATCTAGAGTTGCAATATCCGTGATCTAGTGGCTCTGAGAGGGTCCAAACGAAACGAAAAAATAAATAAATAAATAAATAAATAAATAAATAAATAAATAAATAAATAAATAAATATAAAATTAAAATAAAAATACTCTGGGACTTATGGAACTAGGGTATGAAAAACAGATGTCATGGTGATACCTCAGTTCCACAAGCCACAAATTTGAAACGTACTATATAACTCACAACAGAAACTGGATGTGTGGCGACCAGTGATTGAGTGGACAGTTCTGGCATCGGTTAAAATAGAACCCTCGCAACTTAATTAACTCTGTCCATGCCACAGTGATTATATATGCCCATCTGTCTATTCCTCGGGTTGTACACGAACGTACGTACGTCTTCGGGGGTATTATATCTACCTTTATGGAGTTTGCATAATTCTATCCACCCGACGAATATGCCTGGGGTTGTTCATGGATAGGACATAAATGGTGCATGAAACATAGGAATACCTATGTTTGTTCAACCCTTTACCCAACGAATCGGCCGCATCCCCACCCCGCGTAATGTGCAACTTCAGCAGTTGAAAAAATATTATTTTTCAATAAATTTCAAGAAAATCATATCATGTGACCCCTTGCTGGAACGAGCTCGTCGGGCTCGTTCCAACAAGGGGTCACATCATATGGTTTTGTTGAAATTTTTTGAAAAATTTGAAAAAATGATATTTAAAATAATAAATATTGATATCGTCTGCGTTGGGTAAAGGGTTAAAAACACTTGGAAATGGACACACACAATTGACTAAATTACTACTGCAGTTTCTTTCCGTGGTCTGCCGTCTGTCGACTTTAGTCGCCTGTTGCGCCAAAAGAGTTAAGGATTAAGAATTAACAACTTTTTATTTGATGCTGTGGAAACGTTGTGAAAATCTTGCGGCAAAACAGTTATCCTGCTCCATTCACACAGTTATCCTGCTCCATTCACCAACTTCGTATTTAACGCTGTACATTTGTGGAAACGTTGTGGTTCGACACAACCTTCCTATAATAAACAACGTTGCGGTTACGTTGTGTGCTAGCTGGGTACGTATTACGTGTAGAAAATAATGTCCACAAAATAAATGGTGCCCACAACTGGTGCATTGTTGGAACTCCCCCCCCCCCAAAATCATGGTTTAGCCTTAGTCTGTTCCCTACCACATGTCACCACAGATCTTTGAAAATCGTTGGTACACTCAGGTTCCGACCGGCCTCTTTTAACTCTGTTGTGTTTTGTTTTGGTCCTTTTTTAGGGTGGGTGGATGGGGGTGCTGTATCTTGCCTTGCTAATGACGTGATTGACTGGCGAATCATACTGCCAAAAAATGCTTGAGTGATACCTCAGTGATGGTAACCACTCACTGCACTCATGTGAAACTCACCATTAACCCTTTACCCAACGTAACGGCCAAAACCGGCCAGCGCTATTCTCAAAAATCGCCAATTAATTTTCAAAATATTTTCATTTTTTGTCTCAAAAACATAGGTTATGACCCCTCGTTGGAACGAGCTCGTCGAGCTCGTTCCAACGAGGGGTCATAACCTATGTTTTTGAGACAAAAAATGAAAAAAATTAGTTATTCAAGAATTTTTTTTGCAAGTGTCGTCTGCTTTTCATGTTAGGTAAAGGGTTAAAGCTTTTCAAATATTACACAGTATTAACAAGAGAAACAGATAATAGTATCACAACCACGCTCTGAGCTTGCGTTCTGCACAATCGTGCAGCCGTTTTACAAGGCTGCCGTTCTCGCAGGATTTCATGAGATTACACATGGGTAAGGCTGTATTTCAAATGTGAAGTCATATTTTGGTAGAGTTGTGATAAATAGGCTAGGTTCGTCGTTCTTCTGCTGCAGTGTGCGACAACATTTGAAATAATTGTAAAATAAACAGCAGCACTCACTAACGAATTTCTGCGCGTGCGATTCTCAAAAAGTTTATTGCCGTACGTGACAAAGATTTATTGTGTTTCCCACGAACCTTTATAGATAACGAATACCCAACGTGTGTAAATAAGGAATAAAACTCCAGACTTCGTTTATCAAACTTTAGACGGACCTAAGATAAATAACAGATGATATTTTTTTCAGTTTTCAAAAATTAGCTCAAGTAAACAGAAGGGTTGTTATCTCCATTGTTACACTGCACTGTTGTCGATAAAAAAAATACTGAAACATCTTTAAACTAATAAGTTTAAGATATTCGTGGCTAACTGTATTAGTTAAGTTCGAAAAAAGATATCCCCACAATGTTTATTTTGCTTAACCACTTAACTGATGCGCGATTTCGTAATATCCTGTGCTGAACCATATTTGGCGGAAATGGGTTAAAACGAAAAAAATTGAAAACAAATGGATATTACTCTTACATGGGTGATGAAATAAAGCCGATTACTGCGAAAACCATCGATTCCAGGGGCCGCATCAAAACTGGCGAGTTAGGACCGAGCACATGAGGGGGTACTCCACTCTCGCCGACGGGGTTGGGACTTCCCGTTGAAGATGTTGGAAAATGGATGGTCAATGTTGCTCTCGGAGACTTCTTTCCACATGGCAAGAATGTTTTCCAGCCAAAATATTCCAGCAGTTCTGTATTGGCCAATTCAGATTTTGAAACATGGAAGCCATTTTACAATTGCTCACAGATGACCCGCGCAAGAGCAAGAGCTGTTTGCATGAGGAATCGGTATTATCGCTATAACATATGTACATCCAATACTTCCGGTGGTGGGTGTACTTGTCTTATCGCGGGTAATACCGTGCCCCTGGGATCCGCCCAAGATAAGAGTAAATTTGACTTTGTATTAATTCTTTAAAACGCATCATGCATAAAAATTTCGAGGATGATGCTGTGTATCCTATTCTGTATCCCCCACCCAGTAGTTCAGCGATTATGAACGTAGCGGCTACCCCGTTCGTATGGGGTAGTCGCTACGTTCTGATCGCGGAACTAGTCCCCTCCACCCACCCATAGATATTATTCTTGCCCCTTAACTTTGGTATCCTGGCTACGCGCCTGTTGGGGATAATACCATGGTGTACTAAAATACTTTCCATAAGCGACAAGCACTATCAGGCTGGAACCTCCAGCTTCCTGACGCTCTTAGCGATCGGTGATTAGGTTTGGATTCCCATGCCTCTGATCAGAATTCCTGCTGATTCGCCCCTGGTCAAGGTGTGGGGGCTCATGTTTCAACCACAGTTGGTAAATTTCAGCGGGTGGTAATTTTCCACCATAGTGGAAAGTTTCATCCAGAGTGAGATCTTTTCATTCGAGGTGGAAAAAATCTTCCGGCGTGAAAACTTTTCTCCTGAGGTTGGAACTTTTCTAACGAGGTGAGAATTTTCCACCTAGTGTGAGAACTTTCCATCCGGGGTGGAAACTTTTTTTCCGGAGGTGGAAACTTTTTTCCAGAGGAAGAAACTTTCCACCCAAGGTGAAAACTTCCATCTGAGCTGAAATCTTTCCACTCGAGGTGAAAAGTGAAAAAAGGTAACAAAACCCCAATTAATATGTTCCTTTGAAGGTTCCGTCGATCTTCCAAATGAGATGAGGTCTTTTGATTTTTATCCGCACTTTGCAGATAAAACTGATGCAAATCCAATGTTGATTTTGTTCTTCAATTCAGTTCATAACACCGGCAAATTATACGCGGAAATGAAACTTTATTTTCAATATATGCCTTTATTTAATAAATTAACTAAAAAAGCCTTCACGTCAAATTTACGCATATTTCTACTTCCACGCTCTTATCTAAAATCAGACCGATCGATTTAAATCAATTGCTATATGGAATATTAAAAACATTTTTGTCGATGCAGTTTATTGGTTTCATCAACTAATCAAACCTTTCTTTACTTTCTGGCGTATTTTCTTTAAATATATATCCAGGCGCGCCGGAAGCACTTCAGGGCAGGGGAGTCAGACCCCGGAAAAGGGGCATTTACTCGCACTAACAGCCCCGCCACGACATGCCGAAGCATGCATGTATCGAAGGCCGAAGGCTCGAGATGGAGAGTTTGAGAGGAGGTGTCCCTCCCAGCGGGAGGGGGCACCATCTCCCAAACTCCCTAAACTCCCCTGTTGAATTTTGAAAGTTCCTAGTACGGATTTGAGGTGTATTTTTGTTTACTTCAAGAATAAGTCATTGAAAAAAAAATTAGTGACGAACTTGGGAAGGGCATTGTCTGCCTCATCTCGCCCCCGTGGTGTCATGGCAGGAAGGGCAGCTGTCCCCTATGCCCCCATGCCTCCGGCGTCACTGAATATATCATTCAAAAATTGCAGTTTAACATACCTGTCGTATCAAGGGCAAAAGAAAGGAATAAATCTTTCTCTTCCGTACAACTACAAAAAAATCAATGGTGAACATAGATTTGCCTTATGGCAGGGGAGAACATAGATTTTTCTGATGTTAGGGAAGACCAAGAAATTTCCGAAAAAATAGCTGTGCATAATATCGCCGCATATCCCAAGTGTAGCGTGGCGACACATTTCGTATCTAATATCTGTCGGAAAATTTTATGACCTTGCACCCGAAAATGGACCTACAATAATGCTGAATAATGTCATAGACTAATCGTCCCCTGAGTACCAATGTGTTCTATGTGCCTACTGGCACATAGAACACATTGGTACTCAGGGGACATAATGTGGACATTATTTGAAAAAATGAATGTCTGGTTTCCTTGATTCCAGATGACAACTGCCGTTTATCTTCGTCCGTATCAATGTTTTTTAACAACTACACCTAGATTGCAGGCCTAATATTTTTTCGACAAGCCTGCAGATTTTCTATAAAAATGCTCTAGAGAGAGATCCGTCGCCTCTCCCTCTGCATCTTCTCTCCTGACGGAATGCAAACTGCACGTACCTTTCGGCTTAGTAGGCATCTTGGCTTTCTGGGCTGTTTGATCTAGTCTTTAGCTGCAGAACGGCGATGAACACAGAGGACGAAGACGAGACGATCACCCCATTTTATAGTAGCATGGGTACAAGCTACGACAAACTGCAGTGTTTATCTGCTGTTTTTAAACATTGTTTCGCGTTGAATTTTTCGGTTGTTTTCAGCAATTATAAGTAGACACTGTCTGATAACGGTCCTCAAATAACAGTGATCGTCTGATTATTTTGTGTTGTAAAAATAAATAGAGTTGGCGTATATAAAATCAAAACTTTCAGCACAACTGTATTTGTTATCTCAAATCCAGCAAATATATTTACACAAACATTGAATATTTAACGCGTTGGCCATCCAAAGGTAGATCAATGGTGTAGTTTTGAAACACGTTCAACATTCGAAAGAGGAATATGTACAACGAAACCGAACATAGAAATCTTACAATGGAGTTTGAGAGCAAATGAAAATGTCTCTTGGGAATTCAAAATGAATGAAATTTAAAAAAAATCAATTTTTTTCTTGCCGGAAGTGTTAAATTAAATTTCAATAGGAAATGGACATAATAATCGTGTCAAGTATTCAGTTTAACATTTGGTTAAGATCGGTTGAATCCGGATTTTCACAGCAGATTGCGGTTCACTTTGGATCATTGAAAAACAAGAGCACACTTTCCCTGTCGAGCTGGCTACAGGTGTCGGTTTGCTGGTTGGAGTTTATCGACTCTTTCAACAACTGAGATGGGGTTGTGTCGGACAGAATTGCTGCAAAGAAAGATGGACTCCCCAGAGAAAATAACCCTGTAGCAAATGCACGACAAAAATTGATCGGCTCAGGCGAAAAAAGTTACCCCCCACCCAACAAAATAAAAAAAAAACAGGAGTTTATTATAGCTTTATACTCAACCCCACCCACGCTCACACAAAAAACTCAAAACAAAATAAAGAGAAATGAACAAAACAAAACAAACAAACAAAACAAAGACGAGAAAAAAATTATTATGAACCAAACTAACCTATCTTGGTGTATCTTCGAGACTCATGAAAAACATTTCAAGCCACTCGACCAGCGGATAAGCGCATGTGGCGTAGCCATGGGGGACGTGCTTGGAACCCGGCCCACTAAAATCCTCGTGGCCCCTAAGCATTCTGAATTCTACGATCTGCATGGAGCGTAAACTAATGAAATTACAGATGACATACCACGCTTGACGTTCTTTTGAGTCTCAAATTGTCTCCAAATAGGGCCATCTGGGGCATATTTTTCAAAATTGAAAAAAATAACTCCCCCCGACTCCACCGTCGCGATAGTGGCTCTACCTTTCCACCTTTCCCCCAGTTAAAGACTTCGATCTTTGTGATATGACTACGTCATTATATCTTTGGATCTCAAAAAGAATCATGCGCACCCTAATATAGATACCTCTGATATGTGCACGACAAAAAAATTATTGCCTCAGGTTAAAAGACAACTTTTAACAAAAATATCAAAAAAACTATTTAAAACAGCCAAAACAAGCAAACTAAACAAACGAACAAAACAAAACAAACAAAAACAAGGAAAAGGAAGAACTGCTGCCCGGTGTATTATGCGATGTTGCACGTGAAAAGAAGGTGCTGAAGTGGACGGGCGAATGGGCGGGCGTGGGGGGGGGGGGGGGCGTATGGTCGGTCGGGCCGGCAGGGGGCAATCTTAATTATATCGTCCCTTGGGTGCATCAAGGCGCAATTTTGCACTGCCAAAGCATTGCAGGTGACGCCTTGGTGCACTAGGACGATATGCAAGAATTTGTTTGTTTTTAGGAAAAGACAAACAGAAGACAACAAGATTTTAAAAGTAGCTTCTCTAGAAATCTACTTATCGAGTGGGTTGTTGTGAAAGCACCCACCAAAATTATTTTTCGCTGGCCATGGTCGACCTGGCGATTGTTTACCGAATCCTGATTTAGCTCAAGTACACCAAACAAGTAGCCCAGATCTCGGTAGGTACTCAATACGCTATTTTACCCTTTGAACCCTAGCGGACACTTTTCCGGCCAGGAGCATGATACGCCATTACGTGATTGAATGGCTATTCAGTAAAAATGAGTGGTAGACCAATCAATATTTTCAACGTACAGCCCAGAGGCTGCACGTTGAAAATATGGATGGGTCTATCCCAAATAATGAATATGGCCTCTTCTAATTGTTGCTATTGAACTGGCATGGAAGATACCAGTTCAAAGGGTTAATAAGCAGCCATGCCCCATTACACGGTTCGAGGAGAGTGAATTGCAAATTAAACTTAGTGGATGTGGATTTGCCACTTGACACCTCTTGAAAAATTCTGAGAAAAGGAGTAAGAAACTCTGGCAGCCTGTCAGGTCATGGACTACCGATTTGCGCCATGTAGAACACGAGATGGAAGATTGCTCGTGTTTTTTCAGATTCTTTCAGGAATTGTAAACATTTCTCAGGAGGAAATGCACCCAGCAGTGGGTTTGTCACTTTTTATCAATCCACTCTTCCAATAGTGCAGTTGTTGGCACCGCCAAAACAGTGGTGTAGATACCTTTCTTCATCTGTGTCGAGGCGAGATCATAAACTGTACGATCACTGTTAGCGATGTAGAGTATCGCCACATGCATGATTACTGATTAACTCACACCGATGCATTGCATAATTCATCTCTGTCGGAAACATTACGGTCTCGACCGCCCGTATTGAGAAGAGAAAGGGTATCTCCTGACCTAACTTGGAAAAGTTATAATCCTTTTAATCCGAATGCTAGCGCTTCTGGGCAAGAATGATACGTCCTATTTTTATAAAGAAATTGGTAGCCCGGTGAATTTGTGAAGTAGACCAATTAAACGTTTCTACTTGCAGTCACGGGGGTTAAAATGGATGTCTAAAATAAGCGATCTCATTGGTTCTAACTGACAACTATAGCGAATATTTTTAAAGTAAAACGTCCATCGCACAGGTAAAAAAAATCAACAGAACCCTAATTTTCTGACAAAATCCTTGGTGGGAGGAGCAATCGCCTCCTCGGTCCATATTATCGACGCCAGTAGTATAGCATGTACTCGATCGTTGCCAGTAATTCATCTCTTCATTTGTGTTGTACTCTGCTTGGAGGATCTAGCTGCAAGGAGCCGTACTTTTGCTTCCACAAAAGTTGCTCCCCCAAAAGTACGGTTCATATGGGAATTTAACACTAGCTGCTCCCCCAAAAGCCCGGGTAATCAGGCACGATCGGGTACATGCTATACTACTGACGCCACTGTGACATTATTGCATTAATAAAGAACAGACGTTTGCAAGCCTATGCTTTGCCCGATACATTTCACACAATGTGACAAATCATCTTTTCAGACATTCGCACTTTGGATGCCTGGGTGTGAGAAAGACACCGCGATGCCCATCGACTGACAGGGCGCCTGGGGAGGAAGAGAGACAAGGACAAGAAGGAGGTACGAAGAAACACCGAAAGGGCCAAGCCTGAGACCCGGATCAGCGAATATCCGACTCGGATCATTCCACGTCGGGTCGGCAGATCTACACCCATCTCACCTCATTCATAGTCAGAAGATGAGATGTAGGAGAGCGATCTGTCTACAGAGACTAGCTTCATAATGGACGATGTTCCCACATCTCCTTCTACTCTAGTTTCTACAAACAAGAGCCCCGATCAGGAAATGAACCATAAGAATCCAGACGAGGAAAGGGATTTTGTGAAGATGGAAGTACTGGGGAGCAACAAATACAAACTCTCTGTGTGTATAGGGAGGTGGGGGTGGGAGGGAGTCAAAAGTGGATGAAAAATGGGCACCTATAGGTCGAGAAAACGATAGAAGTCTGGGAAAATCGTTTTCTACTATCGAATTTAGGGTAAACTAAGAGGCGGAGGTCCTACACGAAGAAGCAGTCACCACCTTACCGACCTCTGAAACTCCAGCTACTACAGAAACTCTAGAAACTGCAGTAATTGCATTTCCCTCGGTTCTGTAGAATAGCAGAAACATATTGTTTTGTCGTTTCAAATATTAACAAGAAAACGTTTTGTGCAAGCACAAGAGCGCGAGAAAATACCAATGAGACACGCTTATTTTGTGCATGCAGGGCTGGGAGCAGTTAACGTTTCAAACGTTAACGTGTTAAATTATTTTAACAACGTTAAAAACATTTAACCAAGTTAATAAAGTTTAACTTTGAAGATTATAATTGTATAATATGTAGCATTGCGTCGTTATGTTGTGTTTACACCAGCCGGATCGCGCGTGCCGGTGACGTCGAAGTTTGCGCCATTTGACGAAATCGAAGAACACGAATAATTTAGATGTCCGTAGCCCTCCTACCAAAGTTTGAGAAAACATGGCGGTTACAGGCTGACTATCTTTTTTCTCTCTGTCAAAGGGAAGGGATTTTCGTTGATTTCTTGGACTAATGGAACTCTCAGTATGTGAAGTTTGACGGATATGATTATGGTGATTTGGTAGCCATTGGTGAGAATTCTATTTACATTTCATTGAGCTGTATGACGACTGTTTCTGAAAAACTTGCTTTATTAAGATGATCGAACGACCAGTTCACGCTCGGTATTGCCATTGTATCTCTTCTTCATATAACTGAAGTGAGGAAATTGTTAAGGTCTTAAGTTTTACCTTCTATTGTTCAACTTCAATTCCGATTCTTGAGAACTTGTTGCGCAACGCAAAACTAAGAAACTTTCAAATATATAAATTCGTGATCTTTATCTTTATTTATTTGAAATTCATTCGGAATAAGAACTTCATTTTGACTATGGCTGTATTGGCTGCTCTGTATCTGTCTGTCCAGTGACTGTGATTGTTCTCTGGTCCTATTTGAGAATTGTAACTAACTCATCGCCACTCGTCGTAATACAACAGATCTTAAACCACTCCCTGTTATATTAACATTCTGTATTAACATTCTATTATCTCCGTCCTTTCATGGGAAGAAGAAAGCAAGCAAATCCCGACAAACGTCGTCGCGAATCTGTCGGCACTAACCCAGTAACACCGAGAGGTAAAAAGCCAAAGCAAAAACTGTCTAGTGGATCGTCGCCAACCCTTACTGGTACACAGGCACAGGCCTGTCAAGACAAGAACTCTGAATCTCCGTCGGAAACCGAAACTCAACTCAGGACTAAAAAAAGACTAAAAAAACTCCTTCACACAAAAAGATGCATACCGATGAAACTTATTTTCAACCAGCATCCTCATGTTCAAGTGCACGTGTAGAGTTTATCGCAATGAAAACTGCAAAACAAGACGTTTCACAGTCTGCTCACGATCCCATCAATGACTTCCTAAAAGCCTTAAATGACCCGGCCGTCCAATCTCTTTTTGAAACAATCGTCAACAAAGCCATTGATAAATCCTTAAACAAACGATTCGAAGATTTGGAATCTCGGATCGATGAACTTGAAAATGACTTGCGTGTAAAGGATGCGACTATTGATCGAATAACGGAGGAACTAGACGATCTACAACAATATGGACGACGAAATAACCTGAGAATCACGGGTATACCTGAATCTGATAGTGAAGACACTGATTCCATTATTCTTGAGGTGGCAAATGAGATCGGATTTCCTCTAAGCCTGCAGGATATTTCCCGCAGTCACCGACTAGGTCCCAAGACTGCCTTGCCATATCACCGTCCAATTATTTTCTGCTTGGTCAATTATAGAACCAGAAACGGTCTTTTCAAATCTAAATCCAAACTCAAGGCACTCGACACATCTAAACTTTCCTTCCTCAAGACCAAGCAATCACAGGCTCCAAGCAAATTATATCTGAATGAAGACCTGACAAAGCGCCGTGCCCAAATCGCAGCAAGAGCACGTAAGCTCCTAAAGGACGCCAAAATTCTGGGAACCTGGACTGCAGACGGGATAATTTTCGTGAAAACAAAAGATGAGTTGGTCCATCGTGTAGTGACACCTGGTGAAATGCGAGCAATAGAAGACAAACTCATGTCCCGACCACCTGCATAAAATTCCGAATGTCATTTACCAGCATGGATGTGTCAATTACACTCACTACCTCATAATAATGTCTGTTGCACATTTTATATCATCCTAAACGTTAAGCTGCTATTACCTTGTCCTGACCTATAATCACCCCTCACCCCTATGGGTATGTATGTTCGTTTTATGCCAGATAACCTCGAGTTCTTTGACGTCCATGTCTGCACACTATAACTATTTCCAATTCTTCCATTTTTTGCTTCTAGGACACGGACTGTGACTCCTCGTTGAACGAATGTGACCCGCTCGTTCCAGCGGGAATTCTTATTCTTTGTTTTGTAAGCAGAGAAGTGAAGTGTTTATACGAGTGTCTTTCCCTGCGGGTGTCGTCGGCTGCTGGGGCCGGGTGGGGCGCTGGGTGGTGGAACCTGTTGAATGAAGCCGTGTAAATTGGTAAATTTCCAAATCGGCCTCCCGCCTGGCGCTGGTGGCTGGCGCCATTCGTGGGAGGGATTCTCGTATACCCAACAATTTGAACTCTTTGTATTTGTTGTGTCAATTCGACACGCCCTTGTTCTGTTATGTCCTGTTTGGATCTATTGGCGACGTCCTCTAGTAATACGACCAGTATTGCTAGAGGTAGTCGCCAATAGAGCTAAACAGTACATGAGGTATTGAGCCCCTCCTCTATTCAATTGCGCTCACGCGAAAATTAGAATGGACGTTGTGCACTAAATAATAAAATTCTCGTACACCCAACAATTTACACTCTTTGTATTGGTTGTGTCAAATCGACACGCCCTTGTTCTGTTATGTCATGTTTGGTTCTATTGGCGACTGCCTCTGGTAATACGACCAGTATTGCTAGAGGTAGTCTCCAATGGAACTGGACAGGACATAGGTTATTGAGCCCCTCCTCTATTCAATTGTGGTCACACGAAAATTAGAATGGACGTTGTGCACTAAATAATAATGAATAATTTCGTGGAGAAGAACCTTTGTAACATAAGATATATTGATGAGATGGCCCTCGTTATTAACCCATTACCTAACAAATTGGCCCAAAGTCACCAGAGTATTAATCACAAGAAATGTTAATGAGATGGCCCTCGTTATCAACCCATTACCTGACAAACTGGCCCCAAACCTTCAGAGTATTAATTATTTTAAGATAATTTCCCTCAATCGTTATAGAAACACCCCAAAGAAACTATACAAACGCGGGCACCTTTCTATCCAGCCCAGTATGCCGGTCCAAATGGTGCCACTATTCGTGTTATTTTTATGGTACTGTTGATAAAAGGTATTAAATCCTGTAACTTGTATAAGGCGGGGAGCTATCCTAGCACTCTGTGTGCCATCCAGACACCCAACAGTATCCGGGCACATATAATCTTGAATGTTTTCCCGAAATAATCACACTTCTCCATTTTATATTGGTTCAAGTCAGTGACCAGCCTCAGTGACCTACTTTGCGAGCTCGTTCCACGAGTTTTGAATGTGCCCAGACTCATTTAAGGCACTGCTGTGCCGCTAACTGTAGTTAGCTAACTTCGAGTCAAGGTAATCTGCTATCTTCGAGCTGTGCTGTCGCGCGGTGCTGGTATATCAGGAAGCATTTGTGACACCTTTGCTGTCCTTCCTTGCTTCTTCTCAATGCCGTCCTGAGTTAGTATTACTGTTTAGTAAGGCTGATCACCTTGCAGGGGTGACTCACACTTGCCATGACCTGGCCAGAAGCACTCCGTCAAACCCACTTAAGCAAAACAGAGGGTGACCCCGAGTCTTAGTCTCTAAGTCCCCATCCTGCCAACTTTCGCGCTTTCGTGGTAGGGATGGGTGATTGGTTACTGTTTCCATCCATAGTACTTCACGTTTTAATGCCAAGCCATCCTTGACATTCTAGCACCACCCGGCCCTATCCAGTTGCTCTGTTACGCTTAACCTAACAATGCTCCAACATAAATCGCACCTACTTGGTACTGATCATCTGAGGCGGTCTGAAACTTCCGAGTTACAGTGTTAGACAGGTGTATTATCGCCGAAACGCCAGCGGAGTAGTGAGCCCATCACCTAATGTCCGTCAAGCCCAACGACAAATCATGACAAAAGCGGGAGGTGTCTTGGTCGCATGACGTCCAGACCTTTGCCGGATGTCTTTGGAGTGATGTTTAGTCGGCACCTTCTCCCATCGTATATATACCTTAATCCTTTTGTCGAGTGGGATTTGCGCTCCCCTGGTGTCATTTTCGAGGGTCCTGTATGTATGTCGGTGTGAATACGGTAGGTGGCAATTGAGCCATCACCACTTGCTGTGTCCATATTGACATGTATACGGGATTTTCGAGGATGACAATTCGATGTTGGAATTTGCGTAACTAGCTCGGTCCGAGTCTATGGCGAGGTCCACACCTGACTTGCTGAATGGGTTTTCTAAATACAAAAGTGTACTGGGGACGAGCTGATGATTGCACTTATCTCTAGATCTCCGCCAAAGGAAATCTATCGACCCTCTCACTTAATGCGTTACGAAATACTCGGCCGCTATTGATAACAAAATGCAGTTTTTTGTTGTTTTTTTTTCATCCGGGGGGGGGGGGGGGGCAGTCTACGGTCCCCATTGGAGCGAGCTCGACGAGCTCGTTCCGGTGGGGGGGGGGGGGGGGTCCGTGGTCTGCGACTTGGAGGCTAATACTGAAATAATTCCAGTCATTATGGTGACAAATGACCCTAGTATTACCTGTGATTCCTAATCACGAAAATTCGAGCCTATATACGAGGAAATCGATCTTTTCTAACAACGACTAGTATTGCTAGAGGTAGTCGCCAGTAGAGCTAAACAGGACAGGAGTTATTGAGCCCCTCCTATATTCAATTGCGCTCACGCGAAAATTAGAATGGACGTTGTGCACTAAATAATAAGATTCTCGTATATCCAACAATTTACACTCTTTGTATTGGTTGTGTCAAATCGACACACCCTTGTTCTGTTATGTCATGTTTGGATCTATTGGCGACTGCCTCTAGTAATACGACCAGTATTGCTGGAGGTAGTCGCCAATAGAGCTAAACAGGACATGAGTTATTGAGCCCCTCCTCTATTCAATTGCGCCCACGCGAAAATTAGAATGGACGTTGTGCACTAAATAATAAGATTCTCGTATACCCAACAATTTACACTCTTTATACTGGTTCCTTTCTCAGCTCTGTGTTACGCTGTTAACGTCATGTTCTGAATGATATTGAACGACCGTCTTTTACCGCATCATACGGAAGCTCTTAACTGCACCTACAACTATCAATTTGTTCTAGGACGGGCCCTTGGCCCTGCTCAGTCTGACACATTTTATCCCTTCCCTTGACATTTACTTACAACTCAACCTTGACGTCCAAATCGTCATATTTATTGCATTATGCTTGTATATATGTTTCTTTATTTTGTATTTGTTATGAACATTCATATTTCTTTATTTCCCCACCTCTCACCCTTGAATACCCATGGTTATTCCCCTTCCCTTACAGCTTTAGCTTCAGCCTTCCCACTGACATGTCCTCTCTTATTACAAATCTATATGAACCAAGGAAGAGACTCCCGAGTGTGATCCGCTGTACCAGTGAAAAGATTCACATGGTAATAACACACGTAATCCAACGGCAACTTAATGTATGATATAGTTAGTTATCGAATCCGTGTGGGCCTTTTTGCTGGTACTGCTATGAGTGGTGTGCGGCGCAAGAAGCAAATAGATCCCCAAACATGTTTCCTCGCAATCTTACTACTCAACTATGGAGTGAAAGCACTTTGTATTATGCTGTCTCTAATGCTCACTAATGGGTGACAACAAACTGTCCTAGCTATATTGCTAAATACTACTAATAATTACCCGATCTATTCCATGGACAAGGATCATACAATTTATCACTACGAACATCGTCCATTGCCTACAAAGCAAAGGTCGGTGGCCCTGGACATACACCAGCTTTCAACCACTCTCCGCGCAAACCAATATGCTGCCCTATGCTTGATAACCATTGGCACCTCCATATGGCTCCGAATTCTGTGTATTATCTCTGGCGATATAGAAACAAATCCTGGTCCTGAACATATATCGCCGACGCACTGTCTAGACACATCGACCGCCTCCTCCGTTTCCTTGAAGTTCTAAATGTCAGAAGGGATTTTCATTTCTACATCTCAATGCTCAAAGTCTAAAACCAAAAATCGACGTTCTTAGTTGTGAAGTCAACCCGCCGATGTCTGTGCCTTCACTGAGACATGGCTAGACAGTGACGACCTAGACACCGATATTGAATTACCGGACTTCTATCCTCCACTGAGAAAGGATCGTGGTACTAGAGGTGGGGGAGTGGCAATATACCTTAAAAATAACTTATGCTTCAAGCAACGCCACGGCCTGAATATTAATAATCTTGAAAGTCTATGGGTACAAATCTTTACTGATAATACCTCCATTCTTTGTGGTGTTATATATCGACCACCCCACTCAACCGGCGAAGTCTGGGACCTAATTTCTGTGTCATTCGAAAAAGCATTAGATACCAACATAACAAACATAATTGTAACTGGAGACTTTAATGACAATCAACAAGTAAATCGAGTCGGGACACTGCAACAAATTCTTTACCAGTACAACCTCACTCAACTAGTTGATGAACCAACGCACTTCACCGAAAATTCAAACTCATTGATCGACCTCATAATCGTCAATGATCAAACACTAAATAACACCTGTCACGTGGAAGTGAAGGACCCATTTTTTGACGAACTAATTAGATATCACTGTCCCGTTGAACTAACCCTTAACATCCCCCAAAAGAAATCGAAAATTTTCAAAAGGAAAATTTGGTCGTACAGCTCCGGTGCTTATGACGAACTCAACAGGGAACTAATAAACCCCAACATGAATAATATCTGGCTTGAAACACCACTTCCCGAATGTGTCGCCAAACTTACTAACATCTTAGATCAGCTCGCCATGAAATTTATTCCCAACAAAATGATTATCTGTAGAGCTAATCAGCCACCCTGGATGCACAACAACATTAGGAAACTTATCCGACAAAGGAAACGCTTGTACCGCAAGGCAAAAAAAGTTAAAACTCCAATCTCATGGGAAAATTATCGTCTCAAACGGAACGAAACTGTCTCGGAAATTCGGAAATCAAAGATAAACTATTATTCCAAAATAGACGAAAAGCTCAGCTCACCGTCAACAAATCCTTCCGAATGGTGGAAGACATTCAAACACCTCATCTCCGGCACCAACAAATCTATCCCCGCTTTGGAAATTGACAATAAACCCATAACGTCAGACCGCGAAAAAGCGGAACTCTTCAATAACCACTTCTGTAGCATTGCAACAGTCGATGATATCTCTCGCAACCTCCCACCGATTAGTAAACATTCACAGCAAGATGAACTTAGCAATATTAGTATCACTCCTGAAGACACGCTGGAAGCTCTGCAGTCCCTCAAGGTGTCTAAAGCTTGTGGACCAGATAATATTAGCCCATACCTCCTTGAAAGATGTTCCACTAGTTTATGTGATCCCCTAGCGTCTCTGTTCAATTTGATGTTGAACGAATCATTTTTCCCTGGAGAATGGAAATGCGGTAATGTTACCCCTGTATACAAAACGGTGACATCCATTTGATACAAAACTATCGGCCTATTACCTTGTTGAGCTGCCTTAGTAAAGTTTTCGAGAAATGTATCTTCAAAAAAGTCCTTCAATTTCTAAAAGATCACATGATACTCACTCCACTTCAGTCCGGATTTCTCCCATTTGACTCAACTGTACTGCAACTGACTGATATTTACAACTCGTTTAGCTCGGCGCTTGATGAAGGTAAAGAAATACGGGTGGTATTCTGTGACATCAGCAAAGCCTTCGACAAAGTCTGGCACAGAGGCTTACTTTTTAAACTTGAACAAATTGACATCACCGGTCCCCTCCTAAAATGGTATGAATCATATCTAAATGGTAGACATCAGCGTGTCGTTCTTAACGCATCATCATCGTCTTTGAGACAGGTTTTTGCTGGAGTGCCCCAAGGATCTATCCTAGGCTCCCTACTATTCTTGATATACTTTAACGATATTGTGGAGAACATCACAAGTACCATACGTCTATTTGCTGACGACACGACACTATACCTAATTGTAGAAGATCCCAACAGAGCAGTCGAAATAATGGAAACCGATCTTAAACGATTGGAGGAATGGTCCGACAAATGGCTTGTCAAATTTAATCCCACCAAAACTGAAAGTCTATTAATTACCAGAAAAACCAACCAATCTAACCACCCGCCTCTAAAAATGTTCGATACTCCGATTAAAGAGGTACCCAACCACAAACATCTTGGACTGACATTTGACAGCCGTGGAACATGGGCTGTCCATATCGCTGAGATAACAAAAAAGGCATGGAAGCGTATCGACACTCTGCGTCGTTTCAAGTATAGACTGGACCGAAAAAGCCTAGAACAAATTTATTACGCCTATGTCCGTCCGGTACTCGAATACGCAGACACTGTCTGGGCCAACTGTACTGCAAGCGAGACCGAGGAAATTGAGAAAATCCAAGTGGAAGCAGCACGGTTGATCACAGGGGGCACCAAAAGTACTAGCAAAAGACGTCTATACGTCGAAACTGGATGGGAAACCCTGGAAACTAGACGGCAGAATCATAAGCTTATTCAATATTTCCAAATTTACCATAGACTGCTCCCTGCTTATATCACTAACCTAATCCCCCCATCCACTTCTGACACACACAGTTATAATCTTCGCCACGACAATTTGACAGCTCCCTCGTGTCGAACCAATGTCTACTATACTTCTTTTCTCCCATCTACCACGCGTCTATGGAATAGTATTCCCCCGGAAATAAGATGCAGTCCCTCGCTATCCTCCTTTAAGAGTTACTTGAACCGCAACAGCCAACGGGTGCCTCTCTTCTATTATCACCACTTCACATGCCTTTCCCAAATACTGCACACGCGCTTGCGTCTAAATTGTAGCAATTTAAACGATGATTTGTACAACAATCATCTCTCTGACACGCCTCTGTGCAGCTGTGGTGATCAAGAAACATCGGACCATTTTTTCTTCCACTGCCCTATGTATACACAAATTAGACTGCAAACGCTATCTTCTATTCCCCATCCTTTAACGACTGACATTCTGCTATACGGCTGTGAATACTATAGCATAGCAATTAATAAGTTTATTTTCGACAAAGTCCAGCAATTTATAACCCAAAGCAAACGCTTCTCTTAGTCATGTAAATGTGCTAGGCAACTTCTATATTATCTATAATCTAATTGCGCTACCCAACCCTCTGACTGGTCATACTACCTCTTCCTTGGTTGATCCGCCCCTCCTCCCCAACCTTACCACCCCACTTTCTCTGCAAGTTAGTTTACCTTATTACGTTTCCATTTCTCTGAAACAAATATGTATAAATATTTGAAAGAAAGAACAAATAGTTCACCTGTATCAGCCATCTTAACTCGTTTTTACAATGATGTCCGGAGACAGCTTCGTATAAGTTTTAAGCTTACTGGTGAATCCCTTTCAGTTCTGATTATTAATGTCTTACTGCTTTGATTATTCCTTGTAATATTTTTGTAAAATTTGTTCTGAAATAAATACTGTTTAAACTAAAGTTGGTGAAGTCGGCCCGTGGATATTTGACGATGCAGCAATATCAGCTTCACCCGAACGCCCTTTTGCCATGTAAGAACTGGTATTCGAGCAACGGCGGATGCCGATTTCTAAGGATACGATCGCAGCGATTGTATTCTTAAATGAACACATCGCTGAATGTTAGAATTTACGATAACCTGAGAGAACTATCTCAACTACTCGTCCCCTGAGTTCCAATGTGTTCTATGTGCGAGTAGGCACATAGAACACATTGGAACTCGAGAGACGAACTGAGGGTAAGTTCAATTATATTCAAATTCAAATCAATAAAAATGGCCGAAGTTATTACAATTTTGATCATTTTAACATTTAACGTCCTTTAACTCGTTAACGCAGAATTATTTAACACGTTAACGCGTTAAGGAAAAATTTAACTCCTCCCAGCCCTGTGTGCATGACATATCATGCAATCTCTTCGAATGAGACCATAAACAATACACATTCTGTGAACAAAGTTGAATCCCTCTCACTAAACGAAGGAGAATACGACATCTCAAAGCATTGTGACTAATGATTCACAAGAAATTAGTTCAAAATAATTTCTAGTTTTTTAGTTAGGGTTTCAGGGTATGGAGATTAACAACTTCCTTCGAAAACACTTGAAAGGGCATCCCCTCTGATACCCCCCCCCCCCCCCAATAAAAAAGATCGGCTGTTTGGACGAATCGTCTCTGTACGAAACTCGAGTTGGGACAAAACGCCGAGGTGATTTTGAAAGGAACTGCCCCGGCATCCATCTCCAAGTATTGTCAGTGGTAGTTCTCAAAAATTCTTTTTAAAAAATGTCACGCTTATTGGACATGGAGGAGAGGTGCGTACTTCTTAAAGGGGTTAAGATCTCTATGCAAAAAAACAAAAACATGGACAACTACCCCCACCCCTTGCACACAAAATAAACAAAGCACAACGCTTAAATGTAGGCTACAGACATGTCGAGATTTACTAAGCCCGAGAAAAAAAACAGTAGCGAAATGCACTGTAAAAGTCCGAAGAGGCCGAGAAAAGAAAAACAGTAGCGATATGCCCTGTTGAAACAACTCTAAATCTGCCAAGTTTTATACTTGCCAGTCCCAAGCCCAGGTAAAAGATGTGGGGAGCTGATAATTTAAAAAAAGAACAGTAGCACACTTCACTGTAGAAAAGATCTCTAAATCTGCCAAGTATTATAGTTGCGGATCTAAAGCCCAGATAAAAGATGAGGAGTGTTGATAAATTATAAGCTATTTATTTCAAGTCAAGCTCGAAATCTCCAAAAAAAATTTCTTGAAGCCACGTTAAAGGATCGGCGGAGTTTTTTATTGGTAATTCACACCTAATAACAATTGACAAATGCAACTTAACTAGCTGATTTACATGGAAGGGTTTCCGCATAATCTGTGCCTCTATGCCTGGTAGAAAATGAGACCGAAAATGTGACATTCTATCAGACTTTAAACATAAAATAAAAGGAGTTAAAATCAAATCAAGATATTACCACCAAGGTTGGAACAAATTTTTTATATGATATAGCGTATACTTTCGCGTTTATTTGACGTTTTCAAGATTAATAGTTTACTTGCGGGACTCTTCGTCCTTCTTGCGAAAATTGAGACCGCAAATCTGAAGTCGCGCTATACATTAAAAGTGGAATTTTAAGGGTTGAAATTGAAATGTCGATATCAAAGTTCGGATATATATTGAATATACCCCAGATCACCAGATAGCGGTTATCTAGTGTTTTTAGAACCAGTAGTTTATTTGCAGTCTCTTTGTCCTTATTTGCGGAAAAGTGAGACCGCAAGAAGGTCATCGAGCTATACATTAAAAGTGAAATTTTATGGGTTAAAGTTAAAATATCGGTACCATACTTCGGATGTATATATGGTAGAACCAGTATAACAGATAGTTCATGTGAGGACCCCAACCAATGTACTTTGCGTGCGGTGTCATGCGGTCTCATTTTGTAACTGAGGTCTCATTTTAGTAACACTGGATATTCATGTCTCTCATTGTTGGGCCTGACTTTCTGGACGGATTTTGTTCGTGCCAGTGTTGCAAAAATACTTCGGCAGACAGCATAAAAGCATATATATGTATTACGGATTGCTTTCTTCTCTTGTATAGTATAAAAACAATGCACAGAAATGAAAATAAAACCTAACCAAATATAGGAGAATTACAAATATTTGTTTCAGATTTTTTGCATACGTCCATTTTTTTCTCCGGTCAATTGAATTTTCCTTCTTCACCATGAACTGTGTCAGATATCGTTCCAAATATTACGTGCGCATGCACACTAAATAATATCGTTCGGCGAGATATACCACGCTTGCCACATATCTGATTTTTAAAACCCATCGGTATCGCTTACATAAAGTACAAGTCAAAATAAGTTGTTGCATAACCACAATAAACTAAGTATTCTGCTGCTGCTGCTGCACTGATAAGATCAGAATCTGACATCATTTTCTAGAAAGCTTTCAGTGAGAGCTTTCCAGGAAATGATGTCAGCTTCCGGTCTTATCAGTATAGGAAGAGAAAGATACATAGTTAAAAGTGGTTATCCTACAACTTATTTTGACTTGTACTGTACGTGAATTGATACTTCTATAGTTAGTAGGTCATGATACCGCTAGGTTCTGGACATCAGCCAGTACAACAAGAAGAGTCGTGTCTCAACTTGAAAAAATAATTCTATGAAGCGATAGGCAAAAATCACAAGTTATTTTTTATCCATATTTCATTAACGTCCATGTTTGCATGTTTCAAACCATTAAATTTTAATTGCAAGACAAATAAATAAGTGTCAGTTATTTTTTTGGAGAAAAGAAATGAATAAGCTATCCGGCTATTGATGGAGGACTTGAATTTTCTCGCTTCAGGACTTGAAAAAACAACAAATGTCTTCTCGATGCAAGCAATCACTTTTTCAAGTGGTATTCTGACGTGACATATCCCACCCGTGTTGCACTGCTGAGATCAGTTAATTTCGAACCTTGCACTGTCATTCTGGTCGCAAATTTGTCTCTGCATGCTTATTCACATTTGAGAAAACGTACACAGATTATCGCACGTATATCCTTGCAATGACATCGGTTAGATCACGAATCTCCACACATGAGATTTTTTTGCACTTATGCTAGAGGCGGGTGGAGACAGTGAAGGAGGGGGGGGGGGGGGGATGGGGAATAAAATTGTTTACACATGAATGAATTTTTTGTTTGAACTATTTTGCGCTCCCACCTCCAAACCTATAATACGTTTGTGTCTTTTCCGGCCGATATTTTAACACTCACTCCCTTTGCACATTGCACCATGAGTGTGGCTGCCATTACACAGAGTTTGGGGGAATGATATAACATTATTCCCTCAGAACGTATTTAAGGTATTAAGCTTATAGAACGGGCAGACACGAGGTGACCCTGGCTGTCGAAAGTGTCATTAAATAAATAAATAAATAAATAAATAAATAAATAAATAAATAAATAAATAAATAAATAAATAAATAAACCGGAGGAGGAGAGTCTGGATATAATTGGCAGACACATTTTGAAAGAAAAAGAATTGCCTCTTGGGTTAACACCACCCCCATACATTACCGACCGAAATACGTTATATGACTACTAGAAACTTTCTGTAAAATTTTCTCTTTATTGACAATACCAACCTGTGCCATCATTTCTCGGGGAGAGCTTCCAAGAACGGATGTGAAGTGTTAGAATTATCAACAGAGAAAATGGGCTGAATTGTTTGTGGTTATCCTTCAACTTCATTCGGTACAAAATCTGACGGAATTTCTTTTCTCAGTTGAGACTGTGGCCCCCAACGCGAAATGTGAGAAAATCGAGTACACCTGTAATAAGACGCTGCAATATGTTCCCTTATTCCACGTTTTGACCAAAACCCCTTAAATTCTCATGAAAAGTATTTTTCAAACCAGAAGTGTGATTCTGTCATTATCGACGTTACACCTTACGATTTGCAAACCATTATATTATGTGTGAGAATTAGGGGGTGGGGGAGGGTGGGGGTCGTTTGGTGCACCAGATATAATAAATCTGTCCCACAATTCTGTAATATCACAACACTATTGCAGTTCTACTCCAGGTGGTCTTTACGGAAGCAAATTTACCATTTTGCTTTCCCACAATGGCCCCACCAGTAACTCCACACGCAAATCTGTCAGTTATTAGTAAGGTAGGATATAGTCATTTTCAAGTACCCGCCACGCGATCGATGTGGTACCACTTCAGCGATTTGATATCTTGATTATTTTACATGCCCCATTGTTTACACCTTTACGGCTGCTCAATTCGACTACCAAACCACTTAGAAGTATTATCTTACAAGTGTTAAGTGAAAGTTTCATTTTCTTTAAACATGACTAAAGCCACCGAACTCTACTCTGTTTGAAATGCCCGGTTGGGCACATATGGGACAGAAAGCATGAGCCAAGAACTTCACTGAGAGGTAAAACTGTTGATTCTGTCATCCTTCCAGTAGAGTTGTGCGTTTGGGGTTTTTTTTGGATTTAACGACTTTTTAACAATCGGGGCCACGTCCTGTCGGGCAGTTTTACGGGTGGAGGAAGCTAAAGTGTGTATTAGTACACTACTACCTCGCGTGGGGAATTAAAATGAAGTATTTTGCCAAAGGTCACAACGCAGTTCCAGAACAAATGATATACATTTCATGAAGAGAGATAATACCATCAACAGCCTTTTCTCTGCGAAACACCTTGATACACCTTCATCCGTATTCCTATAAATTGGACAGAGGTCGGGTTTTACCTCCATTTGGATCACACCAACGGTGTATTTACTTTCTTTTTCATGTTATTAAACCATCAAACAAATACACAGAACGACAAGCGCGCGTGAATGGGTTAATCTATATGGCACGAGTGTCAGAGAGGAAGGATTAACCCTTTACCTAACATGAAAAGCAGACGACACTTGAAAAAAAAATTCTTGAATAACTACTTTTTTTCATTTTTTGTCTCAAAAACATAGGTTATGACCCCTCGTTGGAACGAGCTCGTCGAGCTCGTTCCAACGAGGGGTCATAACCTATGTTTTTGAGACAAAAAATGAAAATATTTTGAAAATTAATTGGCGATTTTTGAGAATAGCGCTGGCCGGTTTTGGCCGTTACGTTGGGTAAAGGGTTAAATGAGATGTTGCATGCCTCGAATTTTATCCTTCCGCAACATGTGCCATATCGATTAGCCCATTCATACACGCGTGTCGTTCTGTGGTTATTACACAATTTCACTTCTACAAAAATTATTAGAAGGACACTCAGCAATTCATTTGACAACTTTCAACAAGTTATTTTGCAATCCGTTCAGTTTCGGGTGTTCAATCGTCTGTTAATGTTTACAAACGCATGTGCAATTTTAGGGGAATTCCCGTGGGCAGATTTATAATTAGGCCAAATATGTGGTGTACGTATGTTTGTACTGTCGCAATACATACATATTTGAGCTAGTTCTATTCACTTTGTTATCATTATACAGCTAATAATGATTGCTTTGAACTCTCCTTTCTAAACTTTAGACGTGATTCTGAGCACAAAGATGCTTTTATTTAGTTTATTGTCATTGCGATAGCTTATTAGAACGCTATCGCTTTGTTTAAACTGCGCGGCTTCCGTGATTGTAGGTCAAACGGAACGTAGGAGGGGTTATGTTAAGTTTTGACAGATGACTTTATCGTCCAAAAATAGTCCGCCAACGATTTCCGCTCGGCTCATGGATTTTCATTTTCCGCAAGGTTTAGTGTTGCTGTAGATGGTGATATCATAGAACAGGCGAGTAAAAAATACATATTCTAAAAATTAAAAAATTAAAAAAAAAATCTTTGTCGTCGGATTCCGTCGGGTTGACGAGACCAGATCAATCAAGAGGCCCTAAGCATCGCCCTAAGCGCCATGTTTGGTCTTGCCAACGAGACAGTAGATGAGACAATCCAGATTAACTGACTGTGTGATAATTTAGTTATTATATCAAAGTGCATCTTCAAAATATGAATACGACATATGAAATGCAAACTACAAAGAAAGTATAGATGTTTGTCCGTACTGTTCAGTGTCAAAGCACAACCGTTTATTATTTCCTGTTTTATCTTTTCGACAATCTCCGAACGTCAATGACAACTTGTTTGAGACAGGCATGATACGGGTTTGGAAAAGTTGGTTATACTATTGTCATATGTATTCAACGTTACCTGATACAATACAGACATTGGGAAATGTACACAATAAACCATGCGTGAAATCCGGCCTGCATGTAAGAACGCACCTGAGCGATTGTTACACTAATTAACATAATGACGTACATGAGATGCTTAGACATAAGACTGTGTCACGCAGTGAAGTAAACAGACCACAGAAGATGATATTTTTCTTTACAAGTCCAAGATTCATTCACTCAGTTCAAGTTTAATCGTGGTAGAATTAAACTTTTTTTTCGGTTCATGCGTTTTCAGATAAAACGATTGGCTCACACGATTCTGTTTTTTCTTTTCATAACTCAATGAACCGAAAAAACACAATTAGGTCTGCCCCCAGCCACGCCCCTAAAATACCAGACTTCGGAGTTGCAACATGGTGTCAAATCAGTAGAAGTTAGAACACTGGCACGTTCTAAATGTGAAAAAGAAAAATAAATTTATATTACTAATTTATCACCATGAAATTATTTATAAAATATTTAAATGACCGTGGTGGGTCAATTTTTCTTTTTCTTCACAACTGTATTTATTTGACATTTCAATTTTTACGCACACTGGGTGATCGTCTGCGTTCATCGTTTTACCCAAATTGATTGTAAACGATGGCCGGTCACGGCGAATACGGCAATTATGACATTGAATTCAACTAATTTCATGTCATCTGGCTTTATATCTAACTCCAGTTTTACAAACTGTGTTTTTCAGTTCTCGGGAAACGGTCAAAACCAAAATACAATGTAATACTGATGGCCTACTTCCACCTACCACGGAACGTAACTTTTACGTGAAGTGAACAGTTGAATGAAATTTGAGGGAGGCGTGGCTTATGACGTTTTCTTTGCACTACGTAATTCATTGGTCAATAAAAAATTTAATGACATAAGTGCATTTGACTTGGAAAGCGTGTCAATTGCTACCTGCATTTCAATAATATGCGCCCTCATTTATGCCAGAAAAATAATATGTCTACCAGGTTTAGTTTTTAAGTGTTTGTTCGCTGAAGTAGAGGACGACTAACACTACTTATTTATTTGGGTCGCGAACGTTTAATTATAAGGAATGGTCGTTTCGTTTTGTCTATTTCTTGAGTTATGAACCCCAAAAAACAAAGTCCAAACTGTGTAAATGGGCTACGCCCATTTACACAGTTTGGACTTTGTTTTTTGGGGTTCATAACTCAAGAAATAGACAAATGAAACGATCATTCCTTAAATAAACACAGAACACAACGCAACGACCCTTATAGGAGTTTTTCCTAGGCCTGTATTTACACTTGAATAACTCCAACTCAGGTCGATAATTACAGTCCCACGTACTACACCCGCGTTGTGTGTCGACGCTCGTTTTTTGACGATCCAGAATTAAGAAGTAAACTACTGCGGTATTGACGAGGGAATATTCGTGGTAATCATATAATAAAAATATATTATATGCATGCGACTTTGAAGTATCATTAGATAAATTGTAGAATGGTTTTAGTGACATGTCCGGGAATATCTGCCACCCTAGTTCCAATAAAGGGTCCCATGATATTGTTTTGCTGAAATTTTGTAAAAAAAATAAATAGTAAATGAAACGGCAATTTTTGATATCAGGTGGATTGGGTAAGTGTTAAACCTAATCCCCGGGCGATGATCGTGGCGTGTACTCAAGAATACAGCACGTCGAAGGCACACTTGCCTTCATCCAGTGCTTAGCCTGTTTGTGCGAGATCAGTTGGTTGGAGAATCCGACAGTCACTTCCTGTTAACGATGGTACTCTCATGGTATTTCGTCTTCTTCCGCCAAAAACTGCTTGATCTAATATGCCCTTAGCTGTTGAAAGTGTCAATCAACCAAAATAAATAAAGAAGCAAAAGAAAAAAAAATTAACCAACCTCATCACAAGCCGAGGTGGTTTTACATATCCACCTTCATTACAAGTTATGCCATCAAACTGCATTTATTTTATTTCAGTTTTATGTTTTATGTTTACAAAAATTGTTTATACTATTCAGTGGCATAAATTTATTTGCTTTTTTAACACTTACATGAGTTTACAATGCCTTTTTCTTTAACCCTTTACCTAACATGAAAAGCAGACGACACTTGCAAAAAAAAATTTCTGAATAATTAATTTTTTTCATTTTTTGTCTCAAAAACATAGGTTATGACCCCTCATTGGAACGAGCTCGTCGAGCTCTTTCCAATGAGGGGTCATAACCTATGATTTTGAGACAAAAAATGAAAAAAATAGTGAAAATTAATTCGCGATTTTTGAGAATAGCGCTGGCCGGTTTTGGCCGTTACGTTGGGTAAAGGGTTAACTATTTGCACGCCTTTTTAACTCAGCAAACTGGAAAGCCTCTGCCGTATGGGTTAACATTGCTTACAGAACGGCCGCCATGAACTGGTCACTTTCCACGGGTGTGTAGTATTTCCACGGACGCAATAATATTAGATTCCAAACACTAATTGTGGAAATAATCAACAAAAAATAATTAATGAAGCACCTGGTACAACGCGGTGCATCATTCATTAAAATTTTGCTGGTGTCGATTTTAATATCTGGTAAACGCATGCATTTGCATCACTGCCCACGCGTGGATTACGAGCAGTCCTCGGTGACTGTACTGCAGTTATTGTCACTCAACATTGGTAAACAATGTCCGTAAACATGCCCACATCTGCAAAAAAAGTTCAAAATGTAGCAGAAAACATCAGAGAGCAGAGAGTTTCATCACTTCAGAACCAATATCTTCCAGGACTTTCGTAAGATGAAAAAAACCTTTATTTTCAGAAAAAAGTGTGTTATTTCAACCCTCCCACCCCGTGTATGAAAAGCATTACAAACACCAACCCAGCAAACCTCCATTCGCGGAACAGACAATAATATAAAGATGTCTGGAATAAATTATGAGCGTTAATTAGCCGCTTAGCTAAATGTTCAGTTTTGTTTTACTCTACTCCGCGGTGAACTTGTCTCTGAATGTCCATCAGAGACACGAGTGGTCAACTGATTTTGTGACCCTATGATACCATGTTACCTCTGTCCTGCTAAAACAGAGGTGGTACTAAGCACAAACAAAAATTACCCACTTTATGAAGAACACAATTGTTTTTCGTTCAATGCAAAGTTGAAAACAAGAAGCAGGTATAAGATCAGGGGCCAGTATTACAGACCTATTACATTTGTAATTTCAAGAATTGTATTTTCTAGTTATGACTTCAAATGGGTTGAAATGAACCATTAGCGTTTTCGAAGATGTGGCAAATTACCATATCTTTTAAAACGCTAATGATTCATTTTAGTCAGTTATATTAATAGGTCGAAAATACAATTCTAGAAAATACAATTGTAAATGTTTTATAGTATTGGCTCCAGTACTTGCATAATTACTGGCCACGGGTGGCTCCAGAGAAATATGTCACAACAAATAAATACCCAAAAGCAATTAGATTAAACTTTCCTGCTAGTTTTTAGTAATCTAGACGAACGTAAAATCGGTTACTCTATTTCCTATAAGGCGTAGACGCAAGGGTCGTTTTCCCAATTTGTGCACACCCCTTGTTTGGTCTTTGTCGTACTCGTTTTTTAACAGGCGTTCGTTCAGTGGGAAGACATGTACACGCAACATTTTTATGACTGGGTTCCAACTCCGCATACACACTTTCACGGTGCATTTAGGTTTATAAAAAAACACAGTAAAAACCCATTAGGCTGCTTTTATATAGAGATGTATGGATTTGTGAGTGAAATGTCGCCACCGAGTAATTTCGGATATTTCCGTGAGTATGTTGGGGGCGTCTTGATACGCGCTCTAAATACGGCAAAAAATGTTGACAGGATGTGTTTCCTTTGTGGGGTGGGGGGGGTGGGGATAATGCAGAGTGGGTCATCTAGATGAATGGGAGAAATACACCGTGTCTTACGCTGAGGTGCATTCTAAAAACTGTCAGTGCGTTTTTTTTTCGTTGTAGGGTTTATTCAGATAACTACAGAATAATCCAGGATACTCCATACATACAAACCTCAGCCAGGATGTGTATAAGGATAAGGGTTGTTAATAGCTGCATATCGGCTTTTTTGTAAAAGTGGATATTTATTGTCCATCACTTTCTTCTCAAGAAAACACTAAATAATTAAACTTTTTTTCGGTTCATGCGTTTTCAGATAAAACGATTGGCTCACACGATTCTGTTTTTTCTTTTCAAAACTCAATGAACCGAAAAAAACACAATTAGGTCCGCCTCCAGCCACGCCCCTAAAATACCAGTCTTCGGACTTGCAACATGGTGTCAAATCAGTAGTAGTTAGAACACTGGCACGTTCTAAATGTGAAAAATAAAAATAAATTTATATTTTACTAATTTATCACCATGAAATTATTTATAAAATATTTAAATGACCGTGGTGGGTCAATTTTTCTTTTTCTTCACAACTGTATTTATTTGACATTTCAATTTTTACGCACACTGGGTGATCGTCTGCGTTCATCGTTTTACCCAAATCGATTGTAAACAATGGCTGGTCACGACGAATACGGCAATTTTGACATTGCATTCAACTAATTTCATGTCATCTGGCTTTATATCTAACTCCACTTTTACAAACTGTGTTTTTCAGTTCTCGGAAAACGGTCAAAAACAAAATACAATGTAATACTGATGGCCTACTTCCACCTACCACGGAACGTAACTTTTACGTGAAGTGAACAGTTGAATGAAATTTGAGGGAGGCGTGGCTTATGACCTTTTCTTTGCATTACGTAATTCACTGGGCAATAAAAAAATTAATGACATAAGTGCATTTGACTTGGAAAGTGTGTCAATTGCTACCTGAATTACAATAATATGCGCCCTATTTTATGCCAGAAAAATAATATGTCTACCAGTTTTAGTTTTTAAGTGTTTGTTCGCTGAAGTAGAGGACGACTAACACTATTTATTTATTTGGGTCGCGAACGTTTAATAATAAGGAATGATCGTTTCTTTTTGTCTATTTCTTGAGTTATGAACCCCCCAAAACAAAGTCCAAACTGTGTAAATGGGCGTAGTTTGGACTTTGTTTTTTGGGGTTCATAACTCAAGAAATAGACAAAAAGAAACGATCATTCCTTAATTAAATGTGTAATCTTTTAACCGTATATCAGATCACCCAATCTTATCAATGTTTCGGGAAAACTGGTAACAATAGGGCTATTTCTTTAACCGACGTGGCAATTTATTTCGGATGGGCTAACTTGTTATTTTGCTGACAAATCCATATTCTCAAACTACAAGAATAACTGCATTCCTTGGCACATATGGCAATATGCATGGATGTAAATCGTACGAAAAAGATATGGTGATCATCTGACTATTATTTTATTATGTTACTGTAACAGAGATGACCCATCGTTTTCTTTTGAGTAAAAATGTGAATGCATTCCAGTGTTATATCCATCAGAAATTTATCTACATGAACTGCCTGCCTTCTCTACTATTTTGAGTGTACAATGTGGATTGTGTCCCGCAGAAACCGTTTTGGTTGAGAGAGAAACTCAAGCAGATCCAGGATGTCCCAACTGTTACCGTCCACTTTTTCTTTCCGAGCATAGTAAGTAAACCAACATTTTTCACATGCATGTAGATACTCCCTGCGACCATTTTAATATAATGATAGGTGTTATTAGTTGCACACTTTATTAGTGACCTATTATTGGATAGGCTTTTTTTTTAAAAGTGGAGATTTATCGTCCATCACATTTTCTCAAAGATAAAAATAAACAATGGAACTGAGAAGCCTTCCACTGTACAACAGAGTGAGGTTGACTCGGTACATGTTGCAGATCAACGCCTTCGTGCTATTATGGCGGCTCATACACTCGTTATATGGTGATAACTGGCACAAAGTGCATGTCATAGTTTCCGACCTTCTGGAGAAAAGTCGTCCCACTATCACATATTTCACAAATATTTGATTGTTTTGACCGTTTTGTATCAAGTGTGATGCCAGTGAGCCAGCGAATGTGACATTCTCGGTAAAATTATAAGGTTCGTGACTGTGGTGATATCAAAACGTATGTCATACGAAGGGGTGCCTCTACTGTTAACGAACGAATTCACAGTAGAATACACTAGGGTTAAGTTGGACGAATGCGCAGGTATAACTGGTACCCGATTCCCCTCATTAAAAATTATGCTAAAAGATGAAGCTGATTTTCCAAAAATTCTAACCATTACCCGCTGGGCAGGTAAGTATAGTTCTAACTTGTCCCTACTGTCACCATGACTACTGGTTTTGAGGGTTATTATTTGACCAACGTTTTTTTTGTTCAAGGTGGTCTGTGGGAGACATTTGCATTTTGATTTATCAGAAAACACGTTTATGGGAATTACTGTCACAACCCCCCAAATAGCCCCGCGTTACTGTCCCTACTGTTACCTTGCAAATAGTAATACTAGTGAACATTTTAATAACCTGAGGACATAAATCACCCCCCCCCCCCCAAAAAAAAACAAAAAACAAAAAAAAAACAGGAGTCATTATCAATATCAGTGTTATAGCTGTTCTGAATTTTCTTTTTTTTTTGAATATTTTTTTTCAGATTAAATGTTGTATACATCTCTCAGTAAAAAAATGATACGGAATGCATGTTAAATGCAGTTATCTACTGACGTGCAGATTTAAGAGCAGAAGTATTTTCTACCTCAAGAATTACAGAGAAACAGTAGTTTACCAGTCAGTGTCAGGGTAGTGTTGCTAAGGAAGTATGGGCTTTTCATGAAAAAAAGGAAAATACTTATAATGTCGAGGGGTGTTGTCCCGTGCGTACAAGGAAATTACTGAATAGGTTGATAGATCGGGGCTTGCAGAGATTCCCATCTGGTCTTTATCGATTTTTTTTTCTTTTCGGAGTACATATGAAGTGAATATAGCTCACTCAACTTCACGATATTGACGAAGGACTTCAATAAAAGCCTGGAAGCTCGGTTGACACTTTCTCACTCTGCATGAATAAATGAACTTTTATATAGGAGAGTTAGAAGACTGAGGGGGTGTTCTTGTGGACAGGGACGCTTATTAATATTATTATTATTATTATTATTATTATTATTATTATTATTATTATTATTATTATTATTATTATTATTATTATAACCAATGCGGATGAAATGTGATGTCAATAGAAGTAGAATATCACATTTTTCTTGAAGTCGGTCGACTAGTTGGAACAAAATTGTCCTTGTCACCGAACATTCGAAGAACAAGTGTAACACTGTCTCCTTAGTGTTACAGCAAAAAGAACACAATTCAGTCTCCGATAGTCTACACTTAAAAAGTCGAGTATTTGTGAATAATGCTCCCTGCAAAATTTTATATTGCAAAGTTTGGAGATAAGTATCATCAGTTGTTAAAAAAACACATTAGTATATCGCCCTCCAAGCATCGGCTTCGTCATCGATGTGTAAAAGTTTGTTCCATTTTTCCTGAGACCTAGCTGGGAGCAAAGCCATTTGTTGTAGGAATAATGGATAAAATGTTTTGTTAACCATGGTGGTTTCTTTTAATTTATCTATCAGTGTGTTCTGGATCGACACCGATTTTTTATTGAGTTTAATTTCATTTTGTTCTGTTCTGAATTCATCGTGATCTAATTATTGGCTTGTTAGTTAACTGGTGGAGAGATGAATTAATTTTTGTTGTCAAAATTTGTTGGCAAGTCTTTGGCTTGTCACAATTTATGGGAGAGTGCTGATAGGCACTCTCCCATAAATTGGAACAAGGCAAATCCCACACGACAGAATAATTTCAGTTTAAAGATAATGCGAAGCATGTCCACAGAAGATGAAGTCTTTCAGCTGAGATACCTGCACTTTATTATGAAGCCCAGATTGTGGCTCCCCACAATCAACCAGTTAAATGGCTTATGGGCTCTTGCTCTACATCCCGTGTCTTATCCATGTTTTGAGATTTGAGAAAAAGTGGTAACAGGAGGGAGCATTTCGACAACAGGAGTGACAGTTTACTGCACTTGGGCCAAATTTGTTATTTTGCTGATGAATTTAGATTCCCCAAAATACACGAAGCACCCTCATGCGATGTATACGAGACAATACGCATGGCTTCCAATCATTTAGAATGGTTTATTACTTTTCCAAAGTGTGATTTACTGGGATTTCCGGGTTTGATTATAAACAATAACTTCACAAGTGAATTATGCAATCAACAATTGTGCCATGTATCCGTGCGCGCAAACGAAGACGCTTTGCCGTGGGTGTAATGGGGACTTCATTGTTTGTTTTTTTTAACCCTTTACCTAACATAAAAAGCCAACCACACTTGCAAAAAAAAACAAAACAATTCTTGAATAACTAATGTTTTCATTTTTTGTCTCAAAAACATAGGTTATGACCCCTCATTGGAACGAGCTCGACGACCTCGTTCCAATGAAGGGTCATAACCTATGTTTTAGAGACAAAAAAATTGGCGATTTTTTTAGAATAGCGCTGGCCGATTTTGGCCGTTACGTTAGGTAAAGGGTTAAATAATATAATTGTCGTTAATATTGGAAAGTAATAAACAGGGTAATCGCTTGACTGCACTGGTTACGTGAAATAATTCATTCGAGGCGAGGGACTATATTGTAAAACACTCGTGCACATTCGCGCACTCGTATTTGTACACCATCCCTCACCTCTTAATGATTGATTGCCTACCTATTCTTTAATCATTTTCCTGGTAAGAGGGATGGCCTATCATTTTGTTAAAAATGTGGAAATATTTCAGTATTCTGTCCATCGAAAATGATTCTGCATGAACTGCTTATCCTTCTACACTATTGTGAGTATGAAGTGTACACATTGCTTCCTGGAGTATGCGCTTTCGTTGAGAGAGAAGCTCCACCAGAATGGGAACTTCCCAACTCGCACCGTCCACTTTGTCTGTCCTGACATAATTAGTTTCACTTAGAACCTCTGAATTAGATGTTATTCTTGAGTACTTATCACGTCGTTTAACATACTTGCATTAAAGTTCAACAAAGGTGGGCTCTGCATCTGTCTTTGCCGATGACATGGTTATATTAGCCGATAGTGAAGAGGAACAGCAAAAGCTGAGCTGTTGGCCATGGTAGGAAAGTGCAGGGATAAAAAGCGACTTGAACTGAAAGAAAACAAAACTATGGTAATACTTGTGGGCCGTAAATTGGATGCGTCTCGAAGGTGGAGGGTGGGTAAATCCTCTGTCGGTGAAGAGGAAAGCAAGGATATAACAGTGGGGGAAACGTGAGAATAAGAATACTT
This sequence comes from Pictodentalium vernedei, assembly GCA_031216915.1. NCBI lineage: Eukaryota > Metazoa > Mollusca > Scaphopoda > Dentaliida > Dentaliidae > Pictodentalium > Pictodentalium vernedei. The sequence continues at coordinate 745,356,570 of CM062296.1, forward strand.
GGGGTGAGTGTATGTCTTACAGATACAGAAACCTCACAACTAAACTTAAGACAAAAAAGAAAATGATACTCAATCAGTTGAAACTACTTGTAGGAAATGGCTTTAACAGGGTGTTCGTTGAAAAGACCATTTTGAAGAGGGTAGGATTACTAAGTATAACATATGGAACGAAGGTGACCCCTCTAAATAAAACAGAACTCCAGAAATAGACAGAAACAGACGATCATTCCTTATAATTAAACTTGAGGGGCAATAAATTTAAACACTCTCTACTTTGCGGAGTTAAAATAAAAACCAGGTCGCATCACGCTTCCAAGTGATAACTGAATAAAAAGGCATAACTTTCTAAAATTCTGTTTGAAATAATGACACATTTCACTGAAACATGTTCTTGTGTCATTAAAATTTTGTTGACCAATGAATTGCGTAAGTTAAAAGGAACGTCAAAGGCCACACCCACACAAAACTTCAATTTCCTTTTCCACTTGAAATGAGGGTGCTGCCATTCAAAGCAACACTGGATTAAATTTAATTCGGATTTTGACCATTTCCTGAGAAACTGAAAACACAGTTTGTAAATGTGGAGTTCGATATAAATCCACATGGCATGAAGTTGGTTGAACTTTTTTCTCAGAAAGAGTTCGTTCAGGCTATTTAGATACTGGAAAGTTTTGTTGGCGTGAGTTTCGTTTGTGAATTATTATGACCGGCCATTGTTTACGTTTGATTTGGGTAAAACGATGAACGCAGTCGATCATCTATCTATTGCATACAAACAAATTAAACATGGAATAAAAAACATAATAAGGATTTCATTGTTTATTAAATTTTATTCTGAAAGTCTTTTTAAAATGATGAGATAAATATAAATTACTTTTCATGTTGAAACAATATGAGCGTGCAGGGGTTCTTTTCCATTCAGCCTGCCTGTGCAACGTTATCTTTAAGACAGACATTGGGGCGTGGTTCAGGGCGGGCCTAAATGCGGTTTTTTTCGGTTCAGTGTGTTATGAAAAAAATAAAAAAATACTTTAGCCAATAATATTGCCTGAAAATGCATGAACAGAAAAAAGGTTTAATTATATCATCCATGAATCAACAAGTGAATGGAACCTGAACCACGTTAATAAGTTGTGTATATACAAAACAAATTCAGTGGTCGCTGGAAATATTTTCGTCACATTACCCGGTGTCGAAACGGTTACATCCTTGTACACTTTTTATGGAATAGGATTTTCTCTGATGAAAATACCCTGTCCACTCAAAACTAAACGGTAAAACAAAGAACTCCGCAACCACTACAGTACGTGCAGAGTGTATTGTAGCAAAATCACCCACTGAGTGGAGTTATCACCTAAAGTATCACTTTCAAATTCTGTTCATATGGGCAAAAAACACAAGCAATGTTTCAGCCAATAGACCTCCGGGTTTAACCCGGAGGTCCATTGGCTGGATCTTTACTTGTGCTTGTTATGCTTTGCAACAAATTTGCAATTATTACTTGGGTGGAGTCTCCATTCTGTGAGTGATTTAGTGATAATACACTCTACACGTACTGCATATAATTAGTTCAATTCAGAATAATTAAAAAAGTATACAATTCTTAAAACAGACAATTTGACACCCGGTCGTGCTGAAAGTTAAACATTTCGAGACAGCGCTGTTTCTGGGTAGATCGATTTCAAATTTTAAGATTATGCAGTTTACACAAGCGTCGTGTCATATCACACCAACAGACATATTGAGTGTTTTGTTTGAACCTCTCACTCGTGGAAGACAGCACGAATCATTCAATAATTGCAATATCGTGTTTTCCAATGCGATGAAAATTTTGTAATAAAAACAGGTATCTAAATGTGAATGATATGTTTGCAGAAATATCAAAGTGTTAGTGCTGCCCGTCTTACCGCTTAACTCTTTTCCTGCCACGACCACTTTTGCATTATATGGAGAACTTATATATCGTTCCTTGAGTGGAACAAGGCGCCATCTGCAATGCGTTAGCATTGCAGATGGCGCCCTGTTCCACGTAAGAGACGGTATATATACTTGCATGTGAGGAAGTTTACTAAAACTTTCAAAAGCAAAAATCCATCTCAACTGTATGTTAATCATCTTCAGTTCAGGCTTCTATTCATATTTTCAACAAGCATTACTATGTTGTTTTTCTTCCTGGTTTCAAGCGTTGACAGGCCGAAACACCATCCATGGCCCCCGCAAAATGTAGAGACCAGGCAGTACACCGACGTGCATTTAAATATCAACACGTGTCTTTTTCACCGCAAAGGTTTCACGCAATTTAACTTGAAATTGTGCAAATACACTCCGCCCATCAGCCGATTACACTAACACGGTTTGTAGGTCGTAATCACGTGTTGGTACAGCCAGAAAATTAATACAAAATCCGGTTTTTGAAGTCCAACTCACTTATTCACATTGTATAAAGTAGCTTGCGTCAGTAATTTATTTTAGTTGAATATTGAATGTATGGAGTTCATTGATGTGTAATATGATATGTTTCAGGCCTTTCGATATTTTCCAAATTTTGATTTAGTGAGCACTAAATATCTTATTATTCACATGGCAAAGGGCAGTTAATAACGACCATTTGAAATAGATCTATATTTAATTCCATCAAAGAAGAGTCCCTAAAGGGGTGTATAAGAATGTGACTCCAACCCCCACTCCATCAATATTTTCCTTACAGTAAGAGCTGTTTCGGCGGGATTTGTGGGATTTGTGACTTCGGTATTAGTTTGTTCTTTCTAGTAATCATGCACTTTCTCACAAGACGAGATTTTATACTTGAATTTAATGTTATACCCACACACCCGGTTGAAGAAATGGAAGTCTGCCGTGCTAGAGTTGAACGGCGTATTCATACTTTTTTTTTATTAATGCTACTGTTTTTGCAGGAGCCCCATCTGTGTTGTATTTTAGTAGTAACGGTGAAATTCCAAATTTACATTCAGGAAAGGTTTCCTCCAACGTTTTGTATTCGTAGGCTGGGCCTTTAAAACAATGACGGTGCATGTAATGATGTTTCGGTAGATTATCCTTTGTAATTGTTAGGCAGTTTCTCGCTAGTTGAGCTGATCCTCGACAATGAATTACCACAGGAAGTCCCAGCTTTGAACCCAAAATGGAGCTGTTCAGTGTAATTTTTCTCTTGGATACCGAGTTCCAGTTCTGTGGGCTCTGAGCTATCATCCAGCCCACATTCTCCCGCTGCAACAACCCCTTTTCAGTAACAAGGTGGGCCAGATCTTTTAGATACGTTTCCAATAATTTTAAATTATCGAAACCTACTACTAGAGGATGAATTCCAAAAGTGAGGTAAATGGCTGAATCTCTCCTTACCAATTATCTTTTTCGGCTACATTTCAAGGCCAGCAGTAGATGGCAACACCATACCGTAGTTCAACCTGATGCTGTGATTTGGGTGGAATCTCAAATATTTGTGCGAAACCAGGAAGCTCGGTCCTGAGAAACAGAATGCCGAGATGGAAGTGAGTATCAATAATTCCAGGTGATGTACTCTCCATTTCTGTGCGTCTTGCAACTAGGATTGGCTTGTCCAATTCCTTCAACTCCACTTGTTTATCCTATGGTAATTTTGACAACAGTTTAATTAGTGTTCTCCAATGTAAATGCCACTTACTTTATTAGGTGGAGAAAAAAATACGTTCACCTTGCTTATAGCCGTTAATTTGATCAAAGCAGTACAGAAGTTGTGATTCGTCTTCTAGAATAGTTTCTTCCATATGCTGGTCTGAATGTTTCGATTGAACAAATTCTAATAGGCTCTGCGGCAATGGTCTCTAAAATGCACTACAAATCCCCGCTATAAAACCATTCACAAGATTCACTCAAATGTGGATCTTATCAGTGGAACTAAAAAGTGCTGTGCTATTATTTTTGTGACTGTTATAATGCTTGCCGAAATCTAGAAACATTATCTTGGGGAGGATGTAAATTCTGTGAGCGAGCACAAAGAACATGGACCTCATTTGGAGAGGAAGTTGATGATGTGGTACCACTCACTATTGGAGACATACATATTCAAATAACTGATATACAAACAGAAAGGTGTGACATCTATATTCCTAACTTGCTGCATACTTTAGATCCTACAGATTTTTAGAAATAAGCAAATAGAAGATCCTGACATGAAAAAAGTGATAAGCTGGTTAGAAGAAAATTACCAACCCCAAGGTTGGGAACTACAGTTGTGTAATCCTACAGTGAAACACTGGTGGCTATCATCATCCTGTTCCACATTTATTGTTAATGTCTCCATATTTATAACTGCCCCGCACAGTCTTGGGTAATCTATGCACAATATAACATCATCAGATATATCTGCAACCACAACATCATGACAAGCACTGTAACCTCTTAAAGAGACATCAACATTTCTTGCTCCGTTGTCAGTTAATGTATTGTGCTTGTTTACACCCTTCAGTAAAATGGATGTCCAAAGTTGCAGGGGTTCTTTCATGGTAGATCTAAACTTCTGCTTACCACTGTGACTTGAGCTGCAATGTCAATAACCGACATAACTGCTCTTTATTTACAGTGATTGGCAAAACCATAGTTATTGATTCCTTTTTCTCATCACCATATACGTACACACAAACTGCATTAGACACTGTTTTATTTACTCCTTTCACAGTTGGACCCTTTTTACAGAAGGCTGAGCATGGGCCCTTTAGTTCAACTTCTGACGGTTTAAATCCTTTATTTTGTTTGACAGTGCTGCAGGATTTGGCGAAGATGAATGACTACGATTCTTGCAATCCCTACTAAAATGCCCAACCTCATGACATTTAAAATAAGTTACACGAGTTGGACTTTGGGTTGGAGACCGACTTCTGTGTTCTGTTGTTGGTGATCTCTCGGTGTTGTTGAAAACCCATAAGAATTTTTCCACCATGCATTCCTTCTACATTCCAAGAGTAATACAAGATTTGTGTGAACATTTAGGTATATTAGTTATTAATATACACTGATGTCAGAAGTTCAATTCTGGATGCCTGATTTATTACTGGGTACTATCAGTGTTATTTTGTATACAATAATTTCGTTTTTCTGCGATTATATACCTCTAAATTTACGTCGGATTATCTGATGTAACACTAAAATTGTTATCTTTTTTGTCTTGTTTTAACTGAAAAATAGCAACAGGTCATATTAAATACTATGTTCAATGAAAATGATTAAATACTGAAAATAGTTTCTGGATCAACTCCAGTTCTTTATCGATTATTTCTGCTAAACTGATGTCAGGTTTCCTGATATAAATTAAATACAAAGTTCAAGTATCTATAGATAAGTAATTAACAAAAATAACAAACAAAATGGAAGGTTGTATGTCCATTGGTACTGACATTAACACAGCCACGAAAAGAAATTACTAAAGATTGATGGAATATGAGCTCACCGCTCCAAAATGATTATAAAAATAGATCTGATCTTGGGAGATGAATGACATTAATGTATCTAAAGCAAATAACAGAAATACCTCCCACTATTTGGGATCCTCTCATAAAAAGATAACTATATAACCATCGCAAGTGGGGAAACTATAGAGGGAGCATGTTCTAAAGTGGCTACAATAAGAGAAATCAGAGCACTTACTTCCATGATTATGGAACTGTAGGAGCAACTTAATTCTCAAGCAGTGGGGGCGAGTGAAAAAAATAAATAACTAGAACAAGCCACAAATGAGATTCAGGATTTAAAACAACTAAATGCTCAGATTCTCCAACAACGTCAACACGAGATCTCCGAAATAACCCAAAAGTATGTGAAAGAAAGGGAAATGATGGAAAAGCATTTTCAAAGTGACTTGCTCAAAGTGCATCTAGAAAACTCCATTGCGCTTAACCCTTTGAACCCTAGTCGCTGTTTTTCCGACCAGGAACTTGATACGTCATAACGTCATGAAATAGGATGGCTGTTCAGCAAATGTGTTGGGTAGACCAATCAGTATAATATTGATTGGTCTACCCCAAATAATGAATATGGAGTCTTCCAAGTGCTTCCATTGAACTGGCATGGAAGATACAACTCGAGTTCAAAGGGTTAATAGTAGGATGAATGAACAAGAAGTAATGCAGAAAGATTTTTGACACCCCTGCAACACACTTTGGAAGGACAGAAACCAATTACCAGTCTCCGACGGAGGTTCAGATGGAAATACCGGAAGTTGGGAAAATAATTCAGAGTCCAGGTGCTGTATATAACCCTATAGACACCTGGAATGTGATAAAGTAAGGTAAATCTATTAAATGAGGGAGGAGTGTATGGTAAAGGAAAACCTAGTACAAAATAATACAAGCAGTCTGTGAACATTGGACAGGCAAAGAAGGGAGAGTATAGCGATCGAGATCAATATGACCACTCATATAAAGGGGCAGACTCCTCATATAGAGGCTTTGTCGATTAACAGAACTACAAACCTAGAACTGATTATAATGGACCATCACCACCTAAAATATCTACGTATGATGGAAAAAAGAATGGAAGTCTTTCTTTATGCAATTTGAACACATCACAAAAAGGTCTGGATGGAGTGAAGCAGAACGATTGGATAAGATGATCGAATCGCCATGGGAGTGGGCTTTAAACTTTTATAACCCCAGAACACCAACAATTCAAAACAACCATTGCTCACTTGTCGAAAAAATGAACTCCAGGTTTGGACATAAGGATATGCCCACAACTATACTTTGGCAACTCCAAGAGTTAAGACGAATGATAGATAAACCAATAGAAGTGTTTGTCGAAAGGACACAAGAGTAGGCCACTGAGGGGTATCCCGGAGCTTCTGATGATAATGTAGAAACTATAGCAATTGATGATTTCCTGGAAGGTTGTTTAGAAGAAAGAGGATCACTCATTACTTTGGACAAAAATCCCTCTACCTTAGATGATGCTCTAACAATGGTTAAAATGCCATTCAAAATCAGAAGGTACTCCTTAGCTCTAGGAAGCCGGATGTGGGTAAGGTTACATTTATGGACAGTAGTGATGAGGATGAAATTGAGGACCCTAAAGTAAGATTTATTAAGAATCCAGGAAATGACAGACTTGACAATGTAGGAAAGAGTATTTCTAAAATGAAACCTCGGCTGATGCAAAGTAGAAACGACAAGGCCTACAAGGAAACTTGCTGAGGATCTCATGAAATCAAGGACTACAAGTTAGCAGAGTAACTTCGGTAAAGAAGTCTGTAGTGCCAGCCCATTCATCTGTAACACTTGATTGTTATTTAGATGATATTATAGAAGGTAATATAGTTTTTCAACCCAGTCAAAAAAATGATACCGAACACATGATTGGAGATAAAAGTATCCGCATTCTACTCAACAACGCTTCAGATATAAATATTAAGAAGGGTGAATTGCTGGGTATGGTGATGAAGATAGATGGAGTGGTGGATGAAATGGATGAAACAGCTTCAACTCCTCATTGTCAACAGGAGAAGGATCAATGGTACCATCAAACGCACTTTTTGAATTAAGACATTCTGGTGATGGATCGCTATGGCTATGAATTAGTCATTGCCTGAACATCTGGTTGATTTATTTGAAAGGTCAGTAAAAGAATTGAATAATGAACAAAGACTATGACTTTGTCAGTTGCTTTTAGAGTTTTCCGGACCATTTGCCAAAGATTATTTAGATTTGTGACTTTTCAAGGGTATTTCTCATAACAAAAAGACGGGAGATGGAAAACCCATATGCCACCCAATGAGGCGTACACCAATGGGATTTGAAAGAGAAGAGCAAGCCCATACATAATGAATCCCACATACAGTTAAAACTAGAAGTCCTGTCACGAACTGTGCGCTTATCTAGGCTTAATTGCGCGTAGGAATTGCGCGCAATTGCCATATCGAATGGCACCCAAAGCACGGCAGGTTCTCCTGGTTACTCATAGCAAACACAGGCAATGTTTGTGCTAATGGACCTCCGGCTTACCCGGCGGTCCATTGGCTGAAACATTGCTTGTGCACAGGCCATATGTACAGAATTGGATAGCCTTACTACATGTATGGTCATAACGCGTTGATTAACGCGCAGATCAACGTACTATTTGTGCGGATTTCATTACAGGACTTCCAGTTTTAACTGTACATGACCATAGCATTTTTCTTCAAAATTGCAACAAAACAACTTCAAAGGCAAATTTCTCTAATTGCAAGGTTGTTGTAAAAATTATTATGGTATGGATAGATGCAACAATGATTGCAGAAGAAAGTTACTGTTTACTGTTTAAACTTAGATTTAACCCTCAAGCACAATGACGGCGAGAATAGGAGTACAGTTTGAAAATGCCAAAACTACCCAACCTTGGTTGCTTTTTTTCTATCATTTTGGAAAAAAGGGTTAATTTCAAATATTGTGCTCTGCCATATGTAGATATGCTTAATGAACAAATTCGCTGCTGTAAGTTATGCTTTGGGGCTTAACCCAACATATGCTTTGGCCGCTTAAAGAATAGTACTGTCAGAAAAATAGATTTTTAGTGAATTTTGCAAATTTCTTTACTCATTTGTCTAGAAACAAAAAGGAAAGAGCTTATTGCGCTTTCCATAACTGCAGTAAAAAAAATCAACTGTGAACAAATTTTGTGTTAAATTTTGGCGTCCCGCTTTGTCCAATGCCCGTTTTGGTTGCATAACAACTGGTCTGGTCAGAAAAAAAACTTGCAGTTTTCTCTACTAATATTTTGAAAACAAAGTATGCACCCCATTTTGCTTTCCATACATCTATTCAGTATCTATAGGATAATAAATTTTCTGTTGTGTATTTTGCTGACACATTTTATTCAATGCCAGTTTGGGTCGTACAAATATGAGTTCCGTCAGACAACATTCATTTTCCGATTAATTTTGCACTTTTCTGTACTCACTTCCCCTGTGTGGTATTGGTATAGTCTATTTCCTTTGCATATTTATTACGTGTTATATGGAATTTAAGGGAAAGACATTTTCTGTGGTAAGTTTGTGTGTCAGGCATTATCCAACACATGTTTTGACAGCATTACCCAGAACAAAAACGTTAACTTTCGTGACTTTTGCTGCGTTCTATACTCATTTTCTCCCCGTCATTAAATCCAAACCCAAACAATGTAATCTCCTATGAAATGGCTATTAAAGTAACAAACAGTTTGCTGGAAAATGTTTTGCACTTGGAGAGGAACGTTGCTGTTCACGTTTTAGTCTCATTAAATTATGAAATTCTTTAAAGTGACTGTGAATAAGTCGAAATGATCAATTTTAGAAGATTTCCTGCAAAACTGAACGACTTTAAACGGTATTTTTGTCCTGCGGGGAACTAGGACAAGTTCTGTTTTACTGATAAAATAGGATCTGGTAACACCGTAGCCAACGCCACTGAGGTGCAATCCCCCAGTAAGTCGACAATATAAGCATAAACGTTTGACAAAATGTTACTTTATACATACTTATGTTGTGTTCTGATATCGCCCAGATACTGACAATGACATTGAACGCAAATAAACAGATGTAGCAGCAATTATACAATGAAGTTACTGTTAATATTTTTCTCAGATTTAAGCCTTCAGAACCTCTATGGGCGCCAGGTAAGTGAAGGTCTGCATTTCGACTGAAGTAGATTTGTTTTCCTTCACTTGCAAAACAGGACCTGGTAAACAACGAAACTGGGTGCAATTGATTGCTCGGTAGGTGGACAACATACGCAAAAACGATTGACGAAACTTGACTTTACACTGATGTAGTTTCATGATATAGCTAAGATGCTGACAAGGATGTGAGATACTAATAAATAACACTCCAAAATACTGGAACCTAGAATACGAGTACAGTTACAAAATACCTGTTTTGGTTACTATTTTCCACCAGTTTGAAAAGGATAAACGTGAAATACTTTGCTTCCATGTGTGTACTGTAGCCTATTAAATAAATTTACCTTTGTTAGTTTTGAAGAAGGGCTTTGCCCAGTATCTGCTATTGCTGCATGTTGAATAGTACGTAAAACAAAGTTCGATTTCAAGTGAATTTTACAGTTTACTATACTCATTTTTCCAAAATAGAAAAAGTGGTATCTCACGTTCCAACTAGTGATGGTAAGTACAGACAATATCTGCCCAGCTCAGGCCTCTACCTTTGTTACCTGGAACGAACAGACAGTTTGTGTGAGGCAAGGAAGGGGTTAATCTGACGATTTCGCGTGCCAATGCGGCAATGCCGAAACAATCAAGTGTAAAGATAATCAATATAATTGATAGTTTCGTGTACAATACAGTTTGCCTTTTTACATTAAAACCCTTTACCCAACGAATCGCCCGCATCCGCCCGCGTAATATGCAAATTCAGCAGTTGAAAAAATATTATTTTTCAAAAAATTAAAAAAAACCCATATCATGTGACCCCTCGTTTGAACGAGCTCGTCGAGCTCGTTCCAACGAGGAGTCACATGATATGGTTTTGTTGAAATTTTTTCAAAAATTTAAAAAAAATGATATTTAAAATAATAAATTTTGATATCGTCTGCGTTGGGTAAAGGGTTAAAAAGTTGGGAAAGCCGGTAATTTGTCCAACAAATTACAATTCTCCAGTGTTTCGTGTTTCAGGCCAAAAAAATAGGTTTGATTCTTAATTTTTTTTTTCAAATCAATGAGGGAGAGAGGAATTTTAAAACAATTTTCATTACCCTCGTGATTACGAATTATAAGGAAAATAGCCATAGCGATCCAGCACCAGAATGTCTTATGTTATATATAGTTGGGTTCGTTCAGTAATGTTATATGCAGATGCATTTTTTATTCTTTCGATATTAAGCAGGAGACTATAATACCGTACAAACTTTGAACTAACCGACAAAATGTCTCGAACGAGGGCGTCATTCAGCATGTATACTTATAGATAAATATATCCGACAGAGTTTCATTTTCACTCGGAGGATTGTATATGTTATATGTAATTTTACCTTGAAATTATGTTTTATTATTATCCCTTTACCCAACGGCACGGCCAAAACCGGCCAACGCTTTTCTCAAAAATCGCCAATTAATTTTCATTATTTTTTCATGTTTTGTCTCAATAACTTTGGTTATGACCCTTCGTTGGAACGAGCTCGTCGAGCTCGTTCCAATGAGGGTCATAACCTATGTTTTTGAGACAAAAAATGGAGAAAAAAAACAGTTCAAGAATAATTTTTGCAAGTGTCGTCTGCATGTTAGGTAAAGCGTTAAAGTATATGTTTCCGACTTTGATTTTACTTGTATTATTTTGTTCATGGAGAGAGGTGGGGTATTATTCTTGAAATGTATACTGATTTCTAAACATACCAAAACTTACTCATTTTTTTCGGACCTTAAAATTATGTTTTATTATTAAAGTATATGTTTCCGACTTTGATTCTAGTTGTATTTTAGGCATGTGGGGAGGGTTACCGAGACTTACTTTTTTGGACCTTATAATTATGTTGTGTTATTAAAGTAAAGCTAGATGAGCTCGTCCCAACGAGGCGTCATAACCTATGTTTTTGAGACAAAAAATGAAAAAAATAATGAAAATTAATTGGTGAGTTTTGAGAATTACGCTGGCCGGTTTTGGCCCATTGCCAGAAATCTGTTTGGTGGGCTAAGTTCGATAACTCATTATCCGAGGTGATAATTCAAACCTGATCAGTAATTAGATTATTATACGATGGGCAGTCAGGCTAGCAATTAGCGACAGAATGGACAATATAACAATAACGCTCACAGTTACCGTCTGATGTTTATTGAAACAAATATAGCACATGACTAAATAGCACTCAACAATACAGTTTATACAAAAAAGACAATGAAGAGATAAAATATTTTGATGTGAGTTTTGAACAGTGAAACAGTGTCCATATATACATATCAGAAATAGTGTGAAAATATTATTTTTTTCGATCATGTTAACGAAACAGTGTCCCTATATACATATCAGAAATATTGTGTGAAAATATTATTTCGATCATGTTAACTTAATATCGTACTATTGCTAATACCCGAGAATGGTTACAGTCAGATTGTGAAATCAGTTATGTTATGAAATGACTGAAATTATTCAGTTATTTCATGAAACGACTGATTCACTAACACCCACAGGAGTTTCATCAAATGATTGAATAGTTTAGTCATTTCACGAAATTACTGATTTCAAAGTCTGACTGTAACATAACGTACTACGTGCCAGGGCCTTCGAAAGGGGGGGGGGTGTAGTAAACCGGGGCCCGCCGTTATCAAATCAAAAATAGAGTGGTGCTCGAGTGGATAAGTGTGCTGGTCTCTCATGCGAGATCCTGGGATCGATGCCCCGGTCGGCCAAAGCTCTCGAAGTATCCGACTGAGGGTTGATGCTGTCACAGCGTATGGTCCTATCGAATGGGGACGTAAAATGGCCAGGACCGGATTTAGGAAGGGACAGACAGGGTGGACGGCCAGGGCCCCAACATTAGAGAGGGCCCCACATTTGACACTTTGGCAGGGAATTTTTCATACTGTTCGAAATACTCATTTTCCTGTTGAAATCAGGGGTGTCGCCAGAAAATCCCCGGCAGGGGGCTAGACAAGAAATGCACATTTCGCGGGGCAGTGAATTAAATTTCTCGGAGCGAGGGAATGGTACCTTCCATAGGCTTATTTTGAAAATTTCTCGCACCGGGCCAAATTGGGTCGGTGCGACACATTTTCAAAATGATTCTATAAAAGGCGCCATTTCAAAGCTCAGAGTTGTAGATTTTATGCCTCCACACCCTGCCACCCCCGCGCACCGCTGTGCGGCTCGGTGTGATGTGTATCGCCTTACGGCCAGACAGTTACCTGAGGGCCTTGTCCAAACTTGGACCCAAAGTCCATAATATAATTTGTTGGTGTGGTACGTCCTTTGGGACGTACCACACCAAAAAATTATGCTACGGACTTTGGGTCCAAGTTTGGACTACCCAGGGCCTGATATTCTCTCGGGGCCCGCATATTCTCTCGGCGGCCCTGCTACGTGATATATCTTTTTCACCGACAATCACGAAACCTAATATGCTTGGGAAAAAACTACGTGCTCACTCAACAGCTGATAAAAGATAATGAGATTGTGAGGGAAAATTCTCAGGGGAAAGGTATCATTCATTAACCCATGTGACTTTGTAAAAGTAATAACAATTTCTCTTTTTTCGAAACCTTGTCTTTATCCCCAAATCTGAAAGTCGTTGTTTTATTTCATCGACAGAAAGTGATTCGAGGTCTGTTTCGGTGTTCATTTGTACAATATTACACTCTTTGTTTGCTATTTCTTTTAAAATTTCACTCCTCTTCTCAGCCCTTTGGTTGAAAATACCTTTTTCCCAGTATTGATCAGTCTGTTTCACATATGAACATTTTTTCCTCCCATGTGAAGAGGAAAACGACCTGCTTATCATTTTCAAAACAATATCTGAAGATGTCTAAGTCAAATAGTATTGTGTTGCAATTTTTTCCACTTTTTAACCGTCGTTGTACTGCATCTTCAAATGATCTGGCTGCACATTGTAGTCGGGTGGATTCTACACATGGCGAGAGAAAAGTTGAAGCTAAACTTTTGTTGATATGCGATTCCGGCTCCCACGATGATTCCCACTCTCTGTATCCGACCCACTTGATCAAATACTGATAATCCTGTAATTGAAAAAAAATATATAAATGAATTTTTGTCTGAATTTAATAATTTCGTATGTCAAGCCTGTTACCTATGAGTTCGGTTACAGTAATAAAAATTCCAAAGGTGTGAAACCGCTAGTCGGTATTTTTAGTTTTATGACCAACTACTATGTGAGTGGCTGCAGAAAACAATGGACAATGAGATTTAACACCTCATGGGAGTAAGAAGAAAATTGGCAAGCCAATAAAGCTTTCTCAATAACATAATATAATGCAGTGTTTAGTATTAACGTAATGACCCTTTACCAAATGCGGAAAGCAGATGACACGAAGAAATGCAATTTCTGAATAACTGAACAAATTCATTTTTGGTCTTAAAAACATAACTTATGACCCCTCATTGAAACGAACTCGTTCGAATGAGGGGTCATAAGCATGTGTTTGAGACCAAATAATAAAAATACAATAAAATGTGAAAGGCAATTGTTAAAAAATATGTAATAACCCTTTACCAAATGCGGAAAGCAGATGACCCTAAGAAATACAATTTCTGAATAACTGAACGAATTCATTTTTGGTCTCAAAAACATAACTTATGACCCCTCATTGGAACGAACTCGTTCGGATGAGGGGTCATAAGCATGTGTTTGAGACCAAATAATAAAAATACAATAAAATTTGAAAGGCAGTTGGCTTTTGGAAAGCAACAAAGACACAGATTCTTATGATAATGTATCACATATTAACATAAGTCTGAGAGGAGGTAGAAAGAGGAGGTAAAGACTGGAAGGTCTTAGTTAGGACCTCCCAAATATCATGGGAGCCCCCCACCCATCACAAACTGGCTAGCCCCCCCCCCCCCCTCTTAGTCTTAGTTTTAATGGAGAGCCTAATACTCGAGCAGTTGCAGCTAGTATAAAATCAGCAGGTTGGGGCAGGCGTCATAGGTAAAATAATTAGCAGGAGATATCATATAGATTACCGGCGTGTGGGACGGTGGGAGTATCCAGGGTATAAAAATTAATTAGCAGGGGGAAGGGTGGTCCAGTTTGACTGGCATTTGCCTATAGGTTGGAAGAGACTCAAAAGGAGGAGATGTGCGAAAATTATATTTACCTCTTTTGTTTCTCTTCTGGCAATTATTCTTTCCACGTAAAATAATTCTGGCAAGACGGTTTTCTGTGGCGCCTTCTCAGTGTTAAGAAAAAATGATTTTCCTGAATCTAATTCAGTCCAGTTCACTGGCGAGCGAACACGTAGCCGCATAGAAAAAGTCATGATTAATTGAACCAAGTACCACCATCTATATAAGAAGAAAAAATGAAGCCATATCTCTCTCCTCTAGAAAACCACCAGCTCATAACCCAATAGTAGGTCTTTATTGACACCACCCTCAAGCTATAAAAAGTAAGCCATCCCAAGCTATTAAACACCCGATCTATTCACCTAAATTATTGTACTAACACATCGTAATATTCGGTTTAATTGCTGAAAACTGCCAAATGCAAAGAATACAGAAAGCCAAAACTTGTCTTCTTCTCTAGAACAAATGACTAAACCAATTATCTTTATAACAGCAGAAGTAATAATAACTCTTTGGCCAGCCGCTGATTTGTCGCGGTCAGTGAAAGTCGATCTTTGGGGAGAAAACTTAAAAATGTCTGTTTTTCAAAGTGGATTGGAAGCAAAAAGATGTTATAACATTCAAGTGAAATTTGGATATATGTTACATTTGATCCCTCTAGTTTGTTGTCTGATGCGGAACGAAATGAAAAGTTTATTTTATCAGGTCACAAAATGGTGTTGAATACCACAGGGGTAGTGAATTTTGCCTAATTTTATAGGGGTTCTACACAAAGTTTACAGCCAAATTTCAAATAAAAATGGAAGCAAAAAATAATTATCCTACAATTCAATTAATTACAGCAAATGAGAGAGGAAATGTTGATGTTTTAGACCAGATGCGGAAGCAAAATAGTTTCGAACGAGATTGTTTAGAAATAATTGTTTTTTACAAAATCTCCATAGGCTTCAGTGTTAAAAAAATGGATAGATTTTTCTCCGAAACTCGGACATGCGCAGAGGTGATCATACAAATTTCTGATGATGGTTACGTTGGGTAAAGGGTTAATGTTATTTATTTTAATTGTTTCAGATATGAGATCCTTCAGTGTGGTGATGTGGAGATGCTCATCATTTGGCATCATAAAGAGAGTTCACACTCAAAATGGGCATGATTGACGTGATCGGATGGTCAAGGAACAGGGAAAAATTATGCTAACCTCACAATCAAGACAGTTGAGTTTTCAAGTCTCTTTGCGAAGAATGCCAGAAAAAAGTGAACGACCCCGGACGAAAGGAGTTGTTGTCAATCCTATTTTGACAAAGGAGTTTCCTTCCAGAGGTCAGATTGATCTAACTGACCTGCAGTCCATGTTGTCTTCAAATAACAAATGCATCATGGTATTCCAGAACCATCTAACAAAATTTTGTGTCCTGAGTGTACTTTCTTCAAAACGTACTAGTGTGGTCGCCTATCATCTCGTGTACATTTCTGTTTATTAAAATGGGGGCACCTGCCATTCTTTAGAGTGACAACGGCCTGAGTTTACAGCCCATGTTATCAATGAATTGAAGGACTTTATAGTAGTAAACTGTAATCTAATATTTTATAATATTGATAAGACAGTGTTAAACGATTGGTTCTTTGATTATTGATATTTTTCCCAGCGTTTTCAGAGAATTAGCGGGAAAAAATTGTCTTAACTGTACATAGCAGAATGGAAAGCGTGATATTGGTTAAGGTAACCAATGAGAACAAGGATGTTTATGAGCAGTGAAACATGCTCACATGGAAGTGGCAAATTTATTCTAGCCTTCGCTGTCGTACGGAACAGGCCTAGAAAATTTTCAAAATGTCTATTAACAATGCTGAACTAACGGAGCATATTCAACAAGAAGTGGCCAAGGCTGTGAATTCTTCCCAAAATACATTATTAAATGAGATGAAACAATTACTGGATGTTAAATTGGGTGGCTTTGAAGAGAAGATTAACACCACTCAGAGAGAGATTTCTGATCAGCAGATGCTCAAAATGGAGGCAGTAGCAAGCACATACAAATTTCAGAAGAAGAGTTGCGAGGAGCAATATATATTTAATAACAAAGTCATTTCTACCATTTCAACTGCCAGAGCTGCTATTAGCAAGCCCGAGATACGATCGGAAGATGTAACAAAAGTTCACGAACAGATTTCGCAGGGTATAGACTTACTTCATCAACGACAGAAACTGGTCAAAATAGCAGATTCGAACGAGAACGGTTGGAGAGTGGTAGAGGAGTATACAGCAAATCCCTTAGCTGATGATTCCAACGATGAGAAGAAAATTAATAGGGCTATATCTAGAGCTTCTAAGAAAGTGAAATCGTTAAGAAACAAGAAAATAAACGAATATCGCTACAATCCTTACAAAAAACCGCAGGCTATAGTAACCAACAACACACAAACACCTTTGAAACTCAAACCAGGACGATGTTTCGCATGTGGGATAAATGGCCATTGGGGAGCTGAATGAGTGTGGAAAAAAGCACAAGATAAGTACAAATTTACTTAGTTCAGATTTCATGCAGACAATTGAGTCAATTGAAAATAGTAGAGGTGTTAAGAAATGTGTTGACGAGCATGGCTGTGTACAGTTCTTATTCACTTCAGACAAAAGTTATCTGACGGCGAAGTTTCACGCTGTCGAAAATACCGTTACAAATATTTCGCATGAGTGTTTGTCTCCAGTTGGACGGCTGAAGGCTAACATCGTGCGGTGGGAATCGGTGACTACAAACAAGCATATTTTGGATGTTATAGTTAACGGTTATAAGGTTCCGTTTAAGAATTGCCACTGCGTGCAATATTAAAGAATAATAAATCAGCTTTAGAAAACCCTTCTTTTGTTTGCTCTGATATTGAAAAGCTTTTAGCTGAAGGGTGTATAAAGGAAACAAACGAGATTCCTTTTATCGTTAACCCCTTAAAGTTGGCGTACGGCAAAACGGGGAAAGCTAGACTTGTGTTAGATTGCAGTAATATTAATTGGCATTTGTACAAATTTAAGTATAAATATGAGGACGCTTCTGTGGCAAGGCAGATTTTTCACAGGAGTGATTTTCTCTTCAGTTTTGATTTGAAATCGGCATACCACCACATTTCAATTTTTCCTGACGATTTTCAATATTTAGGTTTTTCTTGGACAAATGGCTTGACTTCAAAACATTACATGTTTTATGTCTTACCGTTCAGTTTGGCTACAAGTGGATATATTTTTTCAAAAATTTTAAAAGAAGTAGTGAAATTTTGGAGGGATCGTGATTTAAATGTTATCAAGTTCTTAGACGATGGATTAGGGGGTGCATCTACTAAGGCCTTGGCTGAGAATGCCAGCGAACGTATAGAAAGAGATTTGCATAATTTTGGCTTTCTTTTGGCTCAAGAAAAGTGTGAATGGAAACCTTCACAGCAGATAATTTGGCTGGGATTGCAATGGAATATGTTAGAAAGTAAAATTTCCCTTACAGATGCTAGGGTTCATAGGATGCTGTTGAGCATTGAAAGTGCAATCAAGTTCGTTCATAGGGGTCAGAAGTTGATCAAAACGCGTGCTTTGGCATGTATTGCAGGTCAGATAATTTCTGCTCGCTTCGTATTTGGTGAAAAGATAAGACTGTTTACAAGAGCTATGTACGATTGTTTAAATTCTCGAGCTAGTTGGGAAGCAAGCGTGATGCTTAATGAAGCTGTTGTTAGTGAATTGTTTTATTGGAAGAACAGTTGTTTAGGGCTTAATATTGAAGGGATGCATATTGAGTCGCCTAGAGTGTTTGTGCCCGATTTACGCGTCTGGAGTGACGCGTCGGGGACTGGTTTTGGTGGTTTTGTATGCAGAAGCCACTCAGATAAGAGCATGGATTTCGGAAGTCGGGCTTCCGGAAGTGGTAAATTAATGAACAGTGTGGTTACAAGTGAGGGTACCGGGAGTTGGGCTCCTGGTGGTTCAAGATTGAGAGTTGGAGCCTCTTTCGACGAAAGGAAAACCGGGAGTCGGGCTCCTCGGAGAAATTTTGAGTTTGATATGGCTTATTCATTTGAGGATGATGATATTTCAGATGATATAGGTGAGTTTTTCTATTTTGGTAAATGTTATCATACAGAAAGGAAATGTTTCGGAAGTTGGGCTTCCAGCGAGGCTTGTCTTAGTTCCACTTGGCGTGAATTAGAAGCGGTTCATCGGATACTTAAAGACTATTCTTATCGCGAAAATGTTAGTCACAAAACCATGGAGTGGTCCACGGACAATAAGAATGTTGTTAAAATATTGAATGCTGGTAGTAGAAAGGCAGATTTGCAGTTGGTTGCCTTATCATCAATGAGATATGTGAATCACAGGAAATAAAAATTGTCCCACAGTGGGTGCCTAGATTACAGAATAGAACCGCGGACAAATTGAGTAGGCATAAAGACTGTGATGATTGGGGTATTCAGTTTTGGCTTTTCCAGAAAATTGATCAGATGTGGGGGCCACATAGCATAGAGAAATTCGCATCAGAGTATAACAAAAAATGTTCACGCTTTAATAGTCGTTTTTGGTGCATTGGTACGGAAGGCGTGGATGCTTTCAGACAAGAATGGGGTGGTGAAAATAATTGGTTAGTACCCCCACCTAGGTTTGTTTGTCGGGTTCTAAAGAAATTAGAAAGAGAAAGTGGTAAAGGCACATTATTGATTCCAATGTGGAAATCAGCACCTTACTGGCCTTTGATAAAATCGTCAAAATTCGGATTCTTCGATTTTGTTAAAGACACGTTTGTGTTGCCACAAGAAAATATCACTTTTCCAGGCAAGGGGAAGAATGGTTTGTTTGCTAAGAGTAAGTTCAGTTTCAGCATGATAGCACTGAAAATCCAGTTTTAATCTGCTGGGGTTGTTTGTTTTCTAAAGTGAGGTTTGCGGCTACAACTTGGTGGCATTTTTTTTTATATGCGTGTTCACATATCGATAATGAACTGTGCTGTATTGATTGAAATCGTTATTTGATTTGGTTGTTAATTCTGAGTTTTTAATGTTGGTTTTCAGGATTGAATATAGAAGAAAAGTTATCTCATGATCTGCAGATGATGGGGCTACCAAGCCCACCGGAGATAAAGAAGCTTATACATAGCAAGGAAAAACTCGTGGAAGTGAGGCTAGCTTGGAAAAACTCATGGAAGTGAGGCTAGCTGGAAAAACTCATGGAATTGAAGCTAGCTTGGAAAAACTCATGGAAGTGAGGCTAGCTAGTTTCCTCAATAGGTTTAATATTTTATACCCTCACCAATACGGGCTCCGAAAGCGACATAGTACTATTCATCCAGTTCTTCAGCTCCTTAAAAGCATCGCAATAGAAAATGATAAACAAGAAAAAACAGCACCTTAGCACTGTTCCTGGATTTGTAAAAGGCCTTTGACACCATAAATCACGAAATACTATTAGGTAAACTGGAAAAAATATGGTATCCGAGGTGTCACCAACAATTGGTTTAGAAGTTACTTGTCCAACAGGTCTCAATATGTTACGTACGGAGAACACAAATCGGACTTAGCCAAACAGAGTTGCGGTGTACCACAGGGCTCGATTTTAGGCCCTATTCTTTTTCTTTTATATATAAATGATATAAGTTACTCAACAGCACTCAATCTTTTATCATTTGCCGATGACACCACTGCACACTGCCCGAGCTCCGACTATAATCCCATTACACCGTATTTCAATGACGAGCTCCAGAAACTATTCGAATGGGGTTCTGTGAACCAGTTAATGCTGAATGCTAAGAAAACCTCGTGCATCATACTTAATCCAAATAAAGGTAGGAACAATAATCTTTGTCAAGAGGTAAAAATAAATAACCAAAACATTAACAAGGTTGGGGTCACCGAAACAGAAAAATCTGTGAAATTCTTAGGAATTAGCATTGATGAACATTTATCCTACAAGGCTCACATATCCCGATTATGCTTGAAAATAGCACGCGCAAACTATAGTCTCCACAAAGTTAAAAATATCCTCCCCCACGGAGTTCTGAAAACATTGTATTACGCCCTCATACATAGCCATTTGGTATACGGAATCCAGGCATGGGACAACTCAAGAGCTATCAAAAAACTAGCTGTCCTGCAAAAACGTCCATTACGAATAATTAATAACAAAAAGTACAATTCTCATACAGATCCCCTGTTTAAAGAAAATCAGATACTCAAGGTTGATGATTTGTTTAGGCTACATGCACTACTGTTCGTGTTTGACTGGCAGAACGGCAGATTACCGGTGTCTTTCAATGATATATTTAAAATTACTGACAATCCATCTGGTAGGAGAACTAGACAGTCGGGCCTCCTATACATAGAAAATACACGGACCCAAACTCTGGATAAATTTCCTTTATACTCCTTCCCGAAACTATGGAATGCTCTGGACGACACAACTCGTAATATTGGCGTCAGAAGCATGCTTAAGAACAACTTAACTTAACTTCCACATTCATTTCCTCATATTCCAGTTATGGCGACAGAAGCATGCTTAGAACAACTTAACTTAACTTCCACATTCATTTCCTCATATTCCAGTTATGTCAGCTGCAACAATCCCTACTGCCCCGATTGCACTTCGTAAACTTCGTAAATTTGGAAACTGTCAAAGTCGTGGTCCGCGTCTAAATCTGGAATCCTCGTCTTGTGCAACCTGTCGCGCTTCCTCCTTACAGTGGTGCTATGTAAAATACTATATGGATACAATTAAGAACTTGCAAACAAAAGTCTAAACAAATAAATCATAACATTCGTCATCCTACGATGATGATGCAGCTAACGTAGACACCACGCCCAAACATCATGACCAACGTCTTTGTCGCAGTCTAAGCGATACGTACTTCACGATGGGACTTGTTGGCGCCCTCGGGTGTTATGATAAGTAGTGGAGGGAGTCCTATAGGCAGGTTGCTTCTTGCCTACCTTGAGCACCGTCTTTCCGCTGGCGAAAATGAAGCACCAATACTCTAATCTGAGAAAAGTAATGATTCGATCGTCATTCTCCATCATGTGTCACATAATTGGCTCTCAGTTCATTCTTTCAGTCACAGTCTGTTTGCAATCACCCCATCTTCTTTCAGGGGGTGGCAGGTAGACAGCCAATCTGGCTATGCCACTTCCCACTGTATACTCCTCATTACACTTGTGAAATATGTTTATTTGTAATCATTTTACATGTATGTGTACCGTGCAAAAAGAATCTGAATCTGAATCTAGCATGGGTGTCCATTTACTCCATTACAGAAGTGATTCGACGGTAAAAACTTATTACAACAGTTTTTTGAAGTGGGTGACTAGCAAAGATTTTATTTCGATGCCAGCTCAACCTATACCCGTTGCATTATATTTGACTAGTTTATTGGACAATGGAGCATCTTACGCGACTGTTAATTCTGCAATTTATTCCATCAGATGGGCTCATGACTTAAATAATTTTCCTGATCCTATCAAGAACTCTTTTGTGTCAAATATGCAAGAATCCGCTAAACGGACTGCAGTGAAAAAAGTTCAAAGAAATGCTAATTGAACTTTGTGATATGTTCAGAGATTCAAATGATTTGTTTGATGTGCGTGACTTAACAATGCTATTTCTCGGTTTTTCAGGGTTTTTTTAGGTATGCCGAGCTTTCATCTTTGCGACGACAGGACATTGTTTTATGCAATAATTATTTGACTATTTTTGTAAGACGGAGTAAAACTGACCAATATAGGCAGGGTGATCAAATTCTTATAGCGAAGGGTACTACTTCTGCTTGTCCTTACAAAATGTTAGTTAAACACTTTTCACTGGTGAAGATTTAAAAGACGGCGACTATCTTTTTAGAGGTGGTTATAGTGTTAAAGGGTTATGCAAATTGAGAAATGGTAACAATAAGTTGAGTTATACAACCGTAATGGACAGATTAGTCAAAAAGCTTGCATTGGTGGGTGGGGGTCTAAATCTTGGCCTACATTCGCTTAGAGCTGGTGGTGCCACTGCGGCGGCAAACGGTAACGTAAACGAGCGTTGTTGGAAGCGTCATGGCAGGTGGGCCACGGAAAGTAGTAAGGACAGATATGTTCAAGACTCTATTGAGGAACGATTGGAAGTCTCCAATTACTTAGGTCTTTAAATATATTTGAAAGTAATATTATATTTATTTCCGGTATCTCATATCCCGTTCTTTGTAAAGTTTTCTACAGACACGAGCGGCTAATGTGCTACAATAATGTTTGTAATTATTATGCAGTTAAGTGCAGACTGATATTTATCGCAGCGTTTTCAGAGAATTAGCGGGAAAAAAATGTCTTAACGGTACATAGCAGAATGGAAAGCGTGATATTGGTTAAGGTAACCAATGAGAACAGCGGTGTTTATGAGCAGTGAAACATGCGTTCATGGAAGTGGCGAATGTCATTCTAGCCTTCGCTGTCGTACGGAACAGGCCTAGAAAATTTCAACCATATGTATGTACATGTATACATATATTTTATGGCTTTTTGGTTATTTTCCTTTTTCGCGGAGATTTATAATTTAGTGGTGCCAAATATCGCGGAAAATGAATTTGAGTTACTAGAGAATATGTTGACTTCGATGTTGGCATTTTACGCTTTCCAGAGTTTTTCTACTCATATTGGAGATGTTTTATCTCTGGTTTTAGTGCGGAAATGATGACGTATATAGGGGAATTTACGACATCAAGTATTCTTGATTTGAAATCATGTCATCTTGTTCCGAAATATAATAATTTCTGTTTATGTAATAGTGATGTTTTTAATGTGAAAATGTAATAAAAAACGGCTGTTCTATAGACACGAGCGGCTAGTTTGCTACAATAATGTTTGTAATTATTATGCAGTTAAGTGCAGACTAATGTATTGTAAACACTCTGCTATAAAGGTAATAAATTATTTACTTGAAGACCTGCCTGCTCGTTGCACTCATGATTTGGTGGTTTAGTTAGTTCGTGTATTAACAGATCTAAAATTTAAGTTATTACTGATATTTACTGAAATATTTAGTCAGTTCTGGAATCCCTCAAGTGAAACAGTCTATACGTGTTTTGACTGATTTTTTTAGTTAATACGCGTATTGACTGGATTCATATATTTGCTGTAACATATACACAAACGCACCGTTACGCACGTGTTCGTTTTGTTCAATTCAACGACTTCGTATTTTCGGAAACTGTGGAATGTTTTTACATTTCAACAAACGTCATTGTATCGGCTGTTTGTTCGTTGTTATTTTACAAGATAAACCATCATTGAAACTGACTCCCAAGTATATAGATTCACATTTCTTAGCTCTAGATCCCATTGAAATCGATACAGGAATTTGCGACTTTATGCGTTTAAGTTTCCTATTTCCGTGGCACAACCAACGGTTATATTTGAAAAAATGCCAACAAAATGTACCAACGCACACGAAAAAAATCAATGGAGCGGTCTTTGAGAATCAAAAGTAATTTTTGTTTTGGCCTTACATTCAAAACATATCCTGTAACCACTAACTGGAAAGAACTCGAACCACCACGGCCCAATGGTGGAGGTGTGAGCTATGGTTTGAATACAAATATGACTTTTTGTTTCCGGTACTTCTACAGAATGTTGTCTTTGTGCCTTTGGGCAGTAACTAACGGAATTGTTGTGTAAAGTAGACAAAAGCCCAATCTGATCACGCTATGTATTTACCACAAAATTGAAAAAAACATAGGTCTCGACCAAATTATTAATTCCTGGTCCGCTCTCAAAAGCTATAATTCTGGTCAACTATTTTGAAAGTTCATCTCGAGTGTTCTTCATTATTCAGGGACCTGGCTAGAGGGTCTTGTATTGGAGAGGGGATGCATTCCATCTGAATTTTTAACTAGTTCCTCCTCCCGCAGCTGCCAAACGTACAATTGCTGAGAAAACCATATGCACCCACCCAACAGTCTTCAGTGAGAATGTTCTTACCTGTGAATTTCTAGCTGCTTAAAAAATCACTCCCCCACTGTGTTCCAAATCAATGACCTTGGGTTCTAGAGTTGGAAATCGTGTCCTGAATGCAACAAGGCGCCATCTGAAATGCTCAAGGTAGCGAGTTGTTCCACCTAGGTGACGAAATATCGACTCCAGTTAGAAAGTCCAATGCAACCAGGAGACTATAGAACTTTTACAATTGCATTTTCTAAAATTGTATTTCCTACCTATTAATATAACTGACTAAAATGAGTCATTAGCATTTTAAAAGATATGGCAACTTGTCAACCGGCAAATTGCCACGTCTTTGAAAATGCTAATGGTTCATTACCACTCATTTAAAGTCATAACTAGAAAATCAAATTCTAGAAAATACAATTGTAAATGCTTTATAGTATTGGCCCCTGGTTGAAAAATCATTACGTGTCTGTTAGATACGGAGAAAAACACAGATAAAATGCCACGACTTCCAAAGGGCATGACATTTCTACCTGTTGGTGGTTCGAGTCTTAAAATGTTTAATTTTAGCAACGTCACTGTCCGTATTGTATACACTGATGATTTTTCACGTATATACCTCATCTGTCAAACCACTGAAGGTTTGCAAACAACCTTGGAATACATAATAATATATTGAATTGATAATTAATGAATTTTAAACAAAAAATAAATACGAGAATGATAAGTTGCTTTCAGGTCAGATAATTCGGTTTGTCGGCCATACGTTTTCGGAGAGATAACGCGTTCGCGTGTCAACCTTGCGCACTATCTAACCGAATACCGAGAGACTAGATTATTATCAGTGCCACGGGGCGACCTTGAATGGAGACTGAGGGGATGGCTGGAATTAAAACTGGAGTTCCGCGTCCCTTTTCCAGATAACCACGTAAAATATGTGAAGTGGGAAGCTATCTGGGTGATTTTAGGGCACTGGTAGCCTACCGGCACCGTAGTCCACTAATTCCCGCATAAAATCGCACAGATCTCACAATAAACCTACATTGTGTAATACGACACATTATTGGGGTAGTGTTTACTCCGTTGCCGAGATGAATAATCACCGACTCAAAAAGTTGCTTGGTATTAAGGAAGACAAGAATATTAAAAACATATTTGTTGAGACAGCCATGCTTTAATTCTTCGTTATTTGTCAGTTTGTTTGTTTTTCGTGTATGGAACTGTAATCCCATTCATTTGGGACAAACAGGAGTTGAATAAATTAAATGAATTGGAGTGTTGTCGAAACTAATTCGTTTTGTTTCAAATATTGTGAACACTGTTTACCACAAATATTAGGTGGGTACCTCCTCTCCTTCCCCGTCTTCTCAGCACCTGATGGAGAAATGTTGTAGTTAAATGTAAGAGTGGTTCGAGCCTCAACGGAGCATGAGGTACATATGACAATATCCAGACTACGATACTTTTGTCAACAGCGATGAGTGTCAAGTGGATCGGTAAAACTCCCGGAAACGGTTGTTAGAAGGCGCCTACTGATCTGTAGACAACTGAATTGCAGGAAAATCGCCACTCAAACTGGCACTACCCCAAGTCGTCAAGCCATTCAGCGCGACATCTCCCGATCCGTAACGCATGAAGACGTGAAAGTTGTTACGTTGTAGCGTAACAACTTTCACCTCATCAAACATCAAGGGACCCTGTCTTGTCTGAAAACTAATAACGCTGTCTCATCTTTCCCATGTGGGAACCCCGAGAAGTGAAAAAGTGTTTGTTTAGTGTGGTAAGCAAGCTAAGTTTTGTTGGTAAAACAGAACCATGTCACCAATGCTTTGGGAGGACATCCTCTAAAATCGGTATAAACGATTGACTAAATTTGACTGTATCTCCATGTTTCGGTCAGCATAAGCCATTGTGCCGAAATATTTATCTTAAACATAAATAAATAAATAAATAAATAAATAAATAAATAAATAAATAAATAAATAAATAAAAAATCTTTTCAATCTCGGAACTTGTTTTTGTGAAGATTGACTAAATTTGACTGTATCTCCATATTTCGGTCAGCATAAGCCATTGTGCCGAAATATTTATCTTAAACATAAATAAATAAATAAATAAATAAATAAATAAATAAATAAATAAATAAATAAAAAATCTTTTCAATCTCGGAACTTGTTTTTGTGAAGAATAACTAAAATATGTTATCCAATTGCATTTCCACGAAAATTCTGAAAATCATCAACATCATTATTTATCGACACATCAAAGTATATTATTTGAAAAGCGATCGAAGCTTGCGAGACGTCGGGAAACTGAAAACGTTCGAGAATTTGTTTTTGTTGAGCACTGTTTATTCATAGCAACTTCCGCCCCCTCCCTAAGATGGCGGCGGTGGGGACATTTTCTATATATGACCAATGAACGTTCCAGCAGTATATTTATATAGAAATCAGTGAAAATACCAAATAAAAGTATTTTCTGTGATCTGAACAATTTTAAAATTCCAGACAAGGCCGAAACAGAACAACAAATATTTACGCATCATCACAGTTAGCAGCTAACATTTGCATTTGGTCTCACAATCGACTACACTTGATAAACCCTGGAAATATCAAGTAGGCCTGATCATGTTCTAGGCCCTCTCTGAGCTCTGGGGCCGGGAAAATGGCTCACTTGTCCTATTTCTGAATTAAAAGCAGATTTATGTCAGACGTGCGAGTTTTTTTGTCATTTTTTCGGCTATGAAGGTTTTCCACACAGAAATTTGTAAATTAACACCAGAGACGGCAGGACGGAAGAGGGGCGCACAGGGGGCAGTCGCCACCTTTTTACAGAGACACGGCATATCTTCAGCCGTCCAGTCTATTCCCTCTTCTTCTTATTCTACTTTCTTCCAAGCATTCGGGTTGAAGGATAGTTCAAGAAGGAATGGACCAAACCTGATGATAATATGCACGAAAAGAAGAGTGGCTAGTGGTTATTTGCAAATTTGTTGATATATGATTAAAGCTAATGGCGTGACACAACGGACGTTATCTATTTTGATGGTATAATATAATGTGCGGTTCTACCGTCGCCCATTTCATGCACACACTATCAAACTCTTTAAACATATCAAATCCTTATTGCATTAATCCATAGGTCCCCATACAGTCACAAGCAACCCTTTCTATATATCACTCTCTTAAAACGTTGCGCCAAGTATATTCTTCCTTGATAACTTTAAAGGTAGGATACATTTTTCTTGACAGTGTTTTTATATTATTGTTGGCTGCCTGTCCAGGCAGCCAACAATAATGTAGAAACGTCAAGTTATCTGCAGCTGTGTACTTGTATATACGGTAGTTATTAATATAAAATTAATCTTTGGACTGAAAGGTTAATACAAATAACATTCTTGCGGTTTTATTTTCACTCACCGGTCCAAACCATGGTAAATCCAGTGCCATTGGATTTTTACCCATAGAGGCGTTGCTAAGGGGAGGGGGTTGTAGAGGAGTTTGACATCTCCGCCCGCAATAATTTTCTATTCCGGACATTCTAGTCTGTATTGAAGTCTTAGATGTCGATTCGATCTTTCTGGTAATCTTATATTTTTTACCAAAACAGACTTAATAGTTGGACTAACATCACACACATAGTCGCTCATACGAATTGGTGGAGGGCCTTAGGACCCGGGAGTGGGGCAGGGATGCATGGGGCCTAGTATTGCCAGTTTGGAGAGTGATATTTAAGTGCATAAGAAGTTCCGTCATGGCAGCACTACTGCATGATGTGCATTCTATTTATCTACAAATAAATCTCCAAAAAGTCATTCGAACTTCAGTCTCGACTCACGAGAGACATATTCTCCAACTACATCATCAGGGCATGATTTTATCAGTTGGGACTTGTGTCACGAGCGGGACAAATCATGTTTAAAGTCCCTCTTTCACTCGGGCATCTTCACGACACCCCTGACCTCCCGCCACACTTTCATTGTTTGTCTACCTCCACTGTTTTTCGGTCATTTCCACACACGCTTACAAAACTAAATGGAGAGGTTCTGATCACCTATTCACTTAAATGAGTTGATCCCAAACAGCTATCACAAATGCCGACTTGCAAAAATACTAAATAGCAAAACAAATGAAAAAGCGATGCGATATTAAACCAATTCTGTTCACGTATTTCAATATTGGGAGGGGTATTTTAAATATCTGTTATCTTCTCCATATACAGGTTTGGAGGTCGTCAGTTGATTACTTGCTAACTCTTGCTGTCCTGCCGTATACCTCTGCGACTATTCTTAAGTAATGAATGGGAAGCGTTCCCACAACAGAGACCAACATATTTCACGCAAATTTCTTTGGCTTCTTTTGCAAAGCTGTTCTCGGGCATGCGTGACCAGGTAAATCATATGGAAATGAAATGCGACCTGAATTGAATCAGAAAAATCCATTTGTGTAGTAATTTGGATTAATTCAACAAGCCTCAACAAGCAATACAATCTGATATTTATTCCTAATACTTCCCTGAACACATGTTTGCATTCACAATACCCGGTATGTTCCACTGACTACGTACAAGTCCCGACCTAATGCTAACCTGTTACGTCTTACAACGGAAGCACATGCATTACACCTCTCCCTTTAGCATGAACATGATACAAACGATTTAAAAGGAAACATATGAAAGTATCAATTGAATATGAAAATAACACGATTCTGCAAAAATCTATACATTTAGAAAGAATTTGATGGAGGAATGACTTCCGTTAATGGAGATACATAGTGGTGTTTCGGTGAAGTTCGAAAAATCACCATCCTGAAAGATGTCCACTGATTTATTTGTACTGCTCGTTTCATTGGTTGTTGATTTGTTCAACTCTACATTTAACGGAATATCCACAAACTCCTTAAGGCACGCACTATCAGGCGCTCTACAAGTTCTAACCCTCAATTGATGTATGTGCCTTCGAATCTCCCTTCCATCTAACAGAGCCGCCACATAAATGCTGGCATTCACTCGAGACTTAACAATCCCAGGCAACCATCGTGAACCAGAACTGTAATTTGTAGCGAATACTTCAACGTCCTGTGTAAAGTGCGGTCATGGTAAATGTTTTGATCAAATTATTTCTTAACTACTTTGACATGGGGGTCAGGTTTCACCTGACTTAGAGTTGTTTTGGGACCACGAAAGTAGTATTTAGGCTGTGGACACTCCTGTAGTGGAGTGTGGTGTTGTGTGGTACCGAAATAGGAACCTTGATATCTTGGTTTGTAAAGACCCGTTTAACATTTTCTTTGACCTTTCTTTGAAAACCTGCACCACACGCTCAGCTTGTCCACTAGAAGACGGCTTAAAGGGTGTGCTTCTAATGTGTTCAATGCCATTATAGTTTAAAAATTTCTGAACTGTTTCGCTTGTGAATGTTGCACCATTATCTGAAACTATGCAGTCTTGTAACTCATGTGTCCCAAACAACTTACGTAAATGTTCAATTGTTTTTTCCGCAGTTATCGATGTTATGGGCATGGCTTCCAACCATTTTGAAAGGGCATCTATAACTATAAGGAACATACTGTTCAAAAATGATCCCGCAAAATCAAAGTGAAGCCGTAACCATGGTTTTGAAAAAACTGTAATGGCAATTCTGCTGGGGTTTTTCTATTGGTCTAACGTTTATTGCACTGCTTCTATTTCCTGATCCAAATTTGGCCACCGAACATATGACCTAGCAATTGATTTCACGGCATTCACTTCTCGGTGTGTTTCGTGCAACATGTTAAGGACTCTATTCCTTAGCTGACACCCAGAGGGTACGACAATATGCAACCACCTTCAACTCTGAGTTCGTCCATGCGAAAGTCATATAGTGTCATAAGCTCGTCTTCAAATTTATGGCCAGTTCCCACTTGTAATCATTTCTCTGATTTTTGACCGAATTGTGTCTTTATTTGTTCCCTGTAAAATCTCTGCGGATGTAATAAGAGACTGCGCAGAATCAACCTATACAAAAAGATTGACAACTTCCTCAGGAACTGGCACTCCTTTCGGGCATGTTGGTAAAGGAAGTCTACTCAATGCATCAGCATTAGATTTATGCTTGCCAGTTCTAAATTCTATATGATAGTCATAAGCAGCTAACATCAATGCCCAACGTTGTAACCGGGCGGATGCCATTGGGGACTGCGCCTACTCCATATGCTGATGCGACGCATGACAAAAGAACCTCACGATCGGGATTAAAAAGCACAAATAATGTGGAAGCATAAAGCATTGTTTTGACTTTGTTACAACAACCACTCTGATCCTATAACCAACACCTCGATCTACCCTTCCCCTTCCGCGGTAACACACGGAGAGGCTCTAAAACTGTTGATAAGTTGGGTTAAAATTTACAATCAAAATAAACCAAACCCAGGACGGTTTTCAATTATGGTTATTTGTACGCTGTGGTGCAGAGTTTACAACCTGTATTTTGTCATCTGTTGGGCTAATACCTTTGCTTATTTGTGATCCAAAAATGTGATTTTTGATCTAGCGAAAAAACATTTTCCGTTTTCAGGCCTTAACCCTTTTTACTTAAACGATCAAAATCTCCTCAAGATTTGTGTTATTCTCTGCAATACTTTTTCCTGAAATGAGAATGTCATCCATCTGAACAATGGTTTGTGGAATACCCACTAAACACTTTTCCATTTCACACTGAAAAATTCCTGGGTTTGTTTTTATTCCTAAGGGAGATCTTGTATAACGATACAAGCCCTTATGTGTATTTATAGTTATATATGCCCGTGAGTCTTCAGACAGCTACATTTTTAGATATAGGTCAATTCTTGAGAAACAAATCCACCCCCCCCCCCGAAAGTGTGGGCAATAATGTCTGCACTTTGCAGATTAGAATGACGATTTATTATTCTTTGCAATCTCCACAAAGTCTCAAAGAGCTGCCATTTTTCAAAACTGTGACAACTGGGGCTGCCGAATCGGACTCCTCTACTGGTTCAATTACACCCAGTGCTTCCAATCGTTGCAACTCAGTTTAATTTTTTAAGGCTATTGGTACGGAACGGGCCCGACAGAATATAGGAATGGCTCCTTTGTTAAGAGGAATTTTTGCCTGGACCCTTTTGAAACAATCCAACTCGTCCTGAAATATATCTCTATATTTCTCCACTACGAGCTTTGTAGCGCCAATACTAAAATCAGAGTTTTGCACACATTTTATACTGTGCCAGTCAAGCTTAAGATGATTCAACCAGTCACGCCCAATGGGCCTTCGGCTTTAACTATAGTTAAGAGCAAATTCAAATTTAGAGATTTATATTTCACGTTAACGTGAGCTCTACCTAAAACATCTAAAGATTTCCCACAATAAGTTCTTAGATGAACAAAAGATGGCTCCAGCTTCACATCCGAAAGATCTGACTGGTGTGACCTATTAAATATTTTCTCACGCATCAAACTGCATGATGCACCAGTATCGAGTTCAAAAACTGTGTCCGTCCCTGAAATATTCAGGGTAAGTACAATAGGTTTCACTTTACTGTGTATTTGATTAACATTGTACAGTGATTTTTTGTAAACAGAGTCTGTCTTTGCATCTGAATTGAACGAGTGAAGTTGCATCAAATTTACAGATTTACATTTCCGTGCTAATTTTTTTACATTTTCTACATTTGTAAGTCTTTTGGGTTTTAGCATTAACGTCGTTCCGTTTCTCTCTCCAAATAATCTGTACGTCTTCATCTTTTTTTTTTAATAATTTTTAATTTCAGCAGATATGTACAAAAACCGTTTTTTACAAGGTTTGTCTTATTGACAAACAATATAATATATATATAAATAAATGTACATAAAATAATACTTTCTGGTTTCTCTGATGAGTTCTGGGTGTTATGAGGAGATTATACTAGCGTCTGAAAAGTGGGTGATGATCAGTGTGTACTGTCGTTACCATAAGGTCTCAAAATATAGGGGAAGAATTGGGCCTAAGAGGGGATACTAATGGGAACCGTGGTTTCGACTAGGCTTCCCCTCCCGTCTCATTTAGAGGAAGCTATATACCAAGCAGGTCTTGCAGTTGCATACATCTCTCACAAATGCACTTTGCTTGTTTTGACGAATATTTATGAACGGAGATTAATTCTAATGTACGGTATACTTTTATCTGCTCTAGGAAGCTTTTGAAGACAGATGTACACCCCCTCACCTTGCAAGAATAAATACATTTTTTGAACAGTAGTACAGACTGATTAGCAGCTTCTGACGGTACTGGCTGGTTTGGGAAACCTAGAAGCACATACTGTGGAGTAAGGGGGAAGGACAGAGCACAATTAATTCGCAATTTATCTTGAAGGTTCAGTAGTATCGTCTTCGAATGACTGCATTCGAAAAATAGGTGCAACCGAGTTTCTTTTGTATTGCTGCAGAAGGTACATAGTTCCGTTTCAGACAGCTTACTCTTAAGTAGTTTGAGTTGGTAGAAATCGATCTGTGCAATATTTTGTATTGGAGGCTTTGAAGGTAGGGGTCATCACTAATAGTAAAAGAACCCTTGTATATTGACTCCCAGTCTGTCGGTTGGAAGTCGATACCCAAGGTCTCTTCCCACTTTTTCTGGGATTCATAAGGTTTCGCAGCAGCTAACTTTAAAAAGATGGGGGTAGAAATTTTGGCACGTTTTCTTCGACAAATTCAATAATTCAAGGTATTCCTTTCTTATTGTTGGGATTCTACAGGTCTCTTTTATTGCTTCTTTCCACGGCTTTGGTATTGGATTAATCACTCCTTGGTAAACTGTGAAGGGCGTCTCGAGGTTGTACTTCCTTGAAAAAAAGAGGGAAGCTTAAAAAGCCTCCTTGCTCACTTAAGAGATCGTTGATATAAAGATATCCTTTCTACACCATTTTTTAAGGAAATAGGGCCGATAATTGATTTTTATTTTTTTATTATAAAATAATGGGTCTCGAGGTTGTACTTCCTTGAAAAAAAGAGGGAAGCTTAAAAAGCCTCCTTGCTCACTTAAGAGATCGTTGATATAAAGATATCCTTTCTACACCATTTTTTAAGGAAATAGGGCCGATAATTGATTTTTATTTTTTTATTATAAAATAATGGTTCACAGAGAATATCTTCAGGGGCTGAGGTAGCATTTGTATCTAGCAGGAACCATATGTGTACTACATTCTTCCAGAAGATATTTAATTTTTCTCCAACCTTTAGAAGTCCTTTCTTGTATAAATACCAAATCTTGTAGGCGCCCTGATCTACAAAATCGTCTAAAACCAAAGTTTTCCAGGGTGCCAATGTGCCTGGGTCTAAAAGCCTTTTTATCCAACTAACTTTTAGAGAGTAGCTGTACGTTTTTATATCCGGGAATTTAAGTCCTCCATATTCTATCAAACTGATTAATGTACGGCGTTTCACTTTTTCGTTTTTGCCCGACCAAAGGAACTTGTAAAAGAGAGTCTATAGTCTGCATATAATATTTTCAGGTGGATCTGGGAGAACTGTCAAGCAGTATATTAGCACTGGGAGGGCAAGGGTTTTAATAACTACCGTTTTCCCAATAAATGTCAGATTTCTGAATGACCAGTCACTAAGAAGTTTTTCAATTTTCCCCATCTGATTAAGGTAGTTATTAACAATGTAATTCTCGCTAAACAAATTATATTCGATTCCTAAAATTTTAAAGGCGTTGTTGTGATTCCATTTAACATTTTGTTGTGTAGGAGTTTCGTCACCACAATCCCGTTTTGCCCCAATCCATATCACCTCGGTTTTATCAAAGTTTACGTTTAATCTAGAGATTTTGGAAAACGAGTTCACTGTTTCAAGAGCTATATCTAATGAGTGGCCGTCGTCAAAAGCTTTCTCGAAATCCAGTAATGTTAAAATTCCGGGAATATTTTGTTCCTCACATTTTTCAAGTAGGTCAAAGATTAATCGGGTTGATTCTCCAATATATTCCCCCTTTACAAAGACAAGTTGTGTTTCGGATATTAATTGTTGTAGGTTCATTTTGATGCGATTGGCTAAAGCAGCAGAACCGATCTTAAAATCTATATTTATAAGGAATATTGGTCTCCAGTTTTTCAAAAACATTTTCGGTTTGTTTTGTTTCGGTATGCATGTTATGATACCAGTTCGTTGGGTGGTTGAAAGTTCTTTTGCAGAATCAAAGTTCAAGGAGTTGATTAAATACATACTAATATCATTCTAGAAGAATTTGTAAAATTCGTTTGTAAAGCCATCTGATCCTGGAGATTTGTTATTTGTCATTTGTTTTAGGGAGCTTGAGCATTCTGCCTTAGTGAGTGGACCTTCAAGGGAATTTTTTCATCTTCTAAGAAGTTTAGAAATGGGTTTTCAGCATTAAAGAATGTGTTTTAGATTTAGTTAAGTTTGTCAGCAGATGTAATTTTTGAGGCATACAGGTTTTGGTAAAAAGTTTTCTGTTCAGATATTATTTCCAGCAAGTCACTTGTTTCTGCACCACCGGCTTTTATTATTTTGGGAATAATCTTTTCAGTATAATGTCTTTTTTCCAGATTACATTAGTATTTCGTAGCTTTCTCCCCCTCCACTTTCCATTTAGAATTAAGAATTATCCCCTGTACCTTCTTATCTCTGATTGACTTTAGTTCTGTTTCCAGGGGTTCGATCTCTTCAGTAACAGATAAGTCGCCCTTGTCTAGATTATCGTTCAAAATTCTTAGTGTTTGTTCGATTTCCGATTCAGCGTTTGTTGGACAGTCATTTTAAGTTTGCGGAATAGGAGATACTTTTCCCTCTTATCATGAATTTCAAAGAACAGCTGATCGTCGATTGTGAGTCGTCTATTATTATTAGATTACCGAAGGGAGCTTAACTTATCACTTGCCGTCCGTCGTCGTCCATCGTCCGTCGTCGTCCGTCGTGAACTTTACATTATCGACTACTCCTCCCAAACTACTGGATCAAATTGAACCAAATTTGGTGTGCATGTTCCCCATCATATGTCAATTCACACTTGTACAAATAAACTTGCCGCACCCACAGGGGGCACCACAAGGGGCATAACTCTGATAGCACCCATGAATTTCTTTCCAAAATTCAAAAAATTCTTCTTCTTCAGATCCACCAGGCAGAATTCTTTCTTATTTGGTATACATCATCTCTAGGGGGGGGGGGGGGGGGGGAGGAGGCAGATTCAAGTTTGTTCATATTTGGGCTCACTATAGAATCCCGAATTTGAACTTAGTGCATTTCAGGCAATTTTTTTAAAAATCTTCTTCTCCAGATCCAGCTGGCAGAATCAGTTGATATTTGGTATGCAACATTGTGGGGTGGGTCTGATTCAAGTTTGTACAAATCGGCCCCCAGGGTTCATATTTGGGCTCAGTATAGAAGCCCGAATTTGAACTTAGTGCATTTCAGGCAAATTTCTTTAAAAAATCTTCTTCTCCAGATCCAGCAGGCAGAACCTTTTGATATTTGGTATGCAACATTGTGGGGGTGGATCTGATTCAAGTCTTACAAATCGCCCCCCCCCGGGTTCATATTTGGGCTCAGTATAGGAGCCTGAATTCAAACTCAGTGCATTTCAGGCAAATTTCTTTAAAAATCTTCTTCTCAAAATCCAGCACGCAGAATCTTTTGATATTTGGTATGCAACATTGTGGGGTGGATCTGATTCATGTTTGTTCAAATCGGCCCCCTGGATTCATATTTTGGCTCACTATAGAAGCTCAAATTCGAACTTAGTGCATTTCAGGAAAATTTCTTAAAAAATCTTCTTCTCCAGATGCAGTAGGCAGAATCTTTTGATATTTGGTATGCAACATTGT
The DNA here is from genome assembly GCA_031216915.1 of Pictodentalium vernedei. Classification (NCBI taxonomy): domain Eukaryota; kingdom Metazoa; phylum Mollusca; class Scaphopoda; order Dentaliida; family Dentaliidae; genus Pictodentalium; species Pictodentalium vernedei. Next base: position 745,393,062 of record CM062296.1, read on the forward strand.
GGGGTGGATCTGATTCAAGTTTGATCAAATCGGCCCCCTGGATTCATATTTGGGCTCACTATAGAAGCTCAAATTCGAACTTAGTGCATTTCAGGCAAATTTCTTAAACAATCTTCTTCTCCAGATCCTGCAGGCAGAATCTTTTGATACATACTCAACTTAATTCGTCGTAGGGATGTATTATTCGAAAAGTTATCTCCCCCTGTGAATACTGGAGTCTGACTGTAATGTAATTTGCATTGATCCACTGAAAGGTGTGAATAAAATCTTGTTTGTCGGGAAATCGTTTTCTCAAGCGGCGAGAGAAGTAAGTTGAGAATGAAGGCGTCAGACAGTTTATTGTGCAATCATTTAAGAGAATTGTTAATTTGATTACAATAATCGAGAATTGTGTTTTTACAACAATCAAATTTGTCTTGGTTTTAACATCAAAAGGAAAAAAATGGGCAAATGTCAGATTATATATTTTTATATGATTAGAGAGGACAATATCTATATTATATGCACATATGCGCAGAGCATTGCTAATATGAAGACTAAAAAATATTTTAATCTCTAAAAGTTGACGAAAACGCAATTTTCCATTATTTTACATGGCACTCTACACGAAATAACCGTACCTTTTTAAATGAACAGGGGAAAAAAATTGGTCGAATGAAATGGTTCGATTATATCACCAAGTGAGAGCATATATATTGTTCTTAAATGTCTGATGCGCAGAGCAAATATAACTTTCACGGGTTTTATATAATTTTGAGAAATATAAAAATTCCCCATTCAATTAGTGCTAATTTTTGCAAGCCAATTCCTAGCAATCAGGGGAGATAACTATTTGGTAAATAGATGCGAATAACGAGAATAGTTGAACATGTTTGGTATGCAACATTGTGCGGTATATCGGATTCAAGTCTGTTCAAATCAGCACCCTGGGTTCATATTTGGGCTCAGTATAGGAGCCCAAATTTGAACTTGGTGCATTTCAGGCAAATTTATTTAAAAATTTTCTTCTCAAGATCCAGAAGGCAGAAGCTTTTGATATTGGGTATGCAGCATGCATAGGGAGTTGAGATTCAAGTTTGTTCAAGCCAAGTCCCTGGGTTCATATTTGGGCTCACTGTGGTAGCCCGAATTATAACTTAGTTCAAAATGAGGAATTTTCTTTAAAAATCTTCTTCTTCAGATCCAGCATTTGGAATGTTTTGATATTTGGTATGCAGCATGCAGCATCCTTGGGGGGGGGGGGGGGATTCAAGTTTGTTCCAGCCATGTCCCTAGGTCCATATTTGGGCTCACTATGGAAGCCCAGATAATAACTTAGTTCAAAATGAGGAATTTTTCTTTAAAAATCTTCTTCTTCAGATCTAGCAGTAAGAATGTTTTGATATTTGGTATGCAACATCCTTGGGGGGGGGGGGGGGGAGATTCAAGTTTGTTCAAGCCATGTCCCTAGGTCCATATTTGGGCTCACTGTGGGAGCCCGAATGATAACTGAGTTCAAAATGAGGAAATTTCTTTAAAAATCTTCTTTTTCTGATCTAGCAGTCAGAATGTTTTAATATTTGGTATGCAGCATCCTTAAGAGGGTGAGATTCAACTTTGTTCAAGCCATGACCATAGGTCCATATTTGGGCTCACTGTGGGAGCTTGAATTGTAACTTAGTTCGAAATGAGGAATTTTCATTAAAAATCTTCTTCTTCAGATCCAGCAGTTGGAATGTTTTGATATGTGGTATGTAGCATCCTTAGGGGGTGAGATTCAAGTTTGTTAAAGCCAAGTCCCTGGGTTCATATTTGGCATCCCTGTGGGAGCCCGAATTATAACTTAGTCAATATGAGGAATTTTTCTTTAAAAATCTTCTTCTTCAGATTTAGCAGTCAAAATGTTTTGATATTTGGCATGCAGCGTCCCAAAGTGGTGAGATTCAAGTTTGTTCAAGCCAAGTCCCTGGGTTCATATTTGGGCTCACTGTGGGAGCCCGAATGATAACTTAGTTCAAAATGAGGAATTTTCTTTAAAAATCTTCTTCTTCAGATCCAGCAGATGAATGCTTTTGATATTTGGTATGCAGCATCCTTAGGGGGGAAAGATTCAAGTTTGTTCAAGCCATGTCCCTAGTTCCATAAAATTTGTCTCTCATGACTTCATTCCTTTGTAGTGTTGATGAACCATGTCTAACTGAATGTGACCCCAAATACTTCTTTGAACCACTTTGGCCTGTGAGCGATTAAGGCTTCTTGGGGCCTCTTATTATTATTATTATTATTATTATTATTATTATTATTATTATTATTATTATTATTATTATTATTTGATGTGACAGTAACATAACTGGTAGTGACAGCTGTTGTACTGTACTGGTCAATTGTTTCTGCTATAGTCCGTTTTACTACATTTATGTATTCTTGGTCATTAAGAAGGCTGTTATTGAACTTCCCAACACCTCTCCCCGGGGCTGGTTAAAGAAGGATAGGCCGATACTTATAGGGTTGTGGTCTGATGTATATCGAATTTGGATGTCTATCATTTGAAAAAATATGTGCAAATCACTTAAACATAAGAAAGTAATCCAATCGAGCCGTTTTGTTTTCAGGGTCCCTCCAGGTTTTGCGTCTATCCTCCATACATCATGTAAATCTAGTTTTTGCATATACTGTAAAATTTTCTCATTTGCTTTGACATTATTTCTCTGCTTATAGTTGATTGTATCCATGTCATAGTTTTGGAGTACATTCCAGTCTCCTCCTATTAGAACTAAGGAGTTACCCATTTCCTCTATTTTAGAAAATACGTTTTCATAGAAGCCCGGGTTGTCATCATTTGGTCCATACACAACCGATATTGTTAATTTTTGTTCCTGTATGCTTATATCGAGTACAATATAATTACCTCTGGGGTCTGCAATTGACTTGTTTATTGAATATCCAAACGAATTTTTGAACAGAATTGCTGTTTATATGCTTGAGCTTAAGTACGAGCAAACGACGGCTCCCCACTCGTTTTTCCACATCTGTTCAACCTCGGGACAAGAGTGAGTGTCAACATGAAGAGTGATATCAAATTTATTTCTGCAACGTTGGAAGATGTCCCGCCGTTTGATAGGATCAGAAAAGAGACCTCGACGGCTCACACTGCCAACTCTGATTTTATCCATGTTGAAATTTCAGAGGACTAATCTCGCCATAACACCCATCGGCATATGTTGTACTTCAACAAAACATTAATTGAAAACAATAGCAGAATAGATGTACATATCTGAGAAGGTTTGGGTTTTTTGGTAACAAGAACAAATTTTCTAACAATTACATGCTTTCCGGGTCTTGATCTGGCTTATCGCTTGGTAAACGGTACATGCAGCCATCGCACTAGCATTGATTTGTACTGCTTCCATGCCAAGAGCAATATCCTGGGTATTGTCAAATGTCAGAGCCGAGCTTTGCAGTAATGTGCGTTGAAGTTGGTCATCTGGAATACCACACACCAACCTATCACGTAACATATCATGCAGACTATCAACGTAGGCGCACAATTCCGGACACCTGACTCAGTTCGGCGATGTAGCCCGAGGCAGACTGGCACCGTTTCCTGACGCATGAATTGAAGTTGAATCGCGATACGATCACAGAAGGTTTTCGGATTCTGATGCGTTTTCACTAGCTCAACTAATTCTACGAATGTTTTATCTGTAGGATTATTGGGTTGGCACAAAGTCCTAATCACTTTCTATGTAAGTGGCCCACAAACACTCAACAAAATTACTCGACGCTTGACTGCGTCGTCAGCGCCATTTGCCAGAAAAAAGCGTTCGAGTCGTTCACATTATTCTGACCAAGTGTCCTTTTCATTGAACTCGCTGATTGATCGAAGGTTGACATAACTAGATTTTGTTTTATCCTCGTCGTCACTGTAATAATTTGGATTAATTCAACAAGCCCCAATAAGAGCTACAATCTGATATTTATTCCTAATACTTTCCTGAGCACACGTTTACATTCACAATACCCGGTGTGTTCCATTGACTATGCCCGAGTCTCCACGTAATGCTAACATCCTACGTCTTACTACGGAAGCACATGCATTACGATTTGAAAAATAGAACAAAATACAAATAAAGGCACAGGAGACGAATAATGGCTGTACCAATACAATACGTGCTTAGTGCTCCAGAGCACCTCGGTCCAATAGTGGAAGTTATGGTGTTACTACGATGTTTATGGGGGGGGGGGGGGGGGGGGAGGGGGGATTTACGTACTCGTTCAAACGATATATTTCCTAACTGCATTTTTAATTCAACAAAAACAAAATACAGAACGGATTGATTGGACTAGAACTAAAACACGGTGTGTTCGATTTTCCATCCAATATGATTTATAAGATAGAAAAAGCATCAGAAGAAGTAAATTTTCTGTCTTTTCTGACCCCAAATCAGTTTTAATAGACCCGTGTGCAGTGTCCGTATTATTGCAAGTACACTTAAACAATCTTCAATTCGAATTCCCAAATGGGGCGGACAAAGCAGCCGGTTTTGTCAAGAGATGTTTCCGATTTTTTCAGTGCAGATCACAAAGCAACCTTGGATATAAACCCATGTGTATTCTAAGATGTAGATTGTCGATTATACAAACGCCCCATTACGATGAACATTTGCGACAGTAGGGGTTATTGCAATAAACAACATATTGGAAGTTAATCTTCTCTTGAATAAATTTCTTGCACTGATTTCACACGCGAATTTATCGAGTGCATTCCAAATCCTCGGAAAAGTAAACAATGGGAAACTGTCTAATTATTTTGTCCATTTTTTCTATTTGTAACAAGTCGGACTGTCGGGTAATCATATCTAAGGGGTTTTCCACAGTGCGAAATACATGTTAAAAGATGCTCGTAGTCTGCCATTGCGCCAGTCAAAAACAAAAACAGACGCATGAAGTTTGATAAAGTTCTCGACTTTGCGTATTTTCTCTTTGTTAACCCTTTACCCAACGCAAATTTATTATTTTAAATATCAGTTTTTGAAATGTTTCAAAACATTTCAACAAAACCATATCATGTGACCCCTTGTTGGAACGAGCTCGACGAGCTCGTTCCAACGAGGGGTCACATGATATGGTTCTGTTGAAATTTTTTGAAAAATAATATTTTTTCAACTGCTGAATTTGCATATTACGCGGGCGGATGCGGCCGATTCGTTGGGTAAAGGGTTAAAAAGTGGTCCAGCGTGTGCATTACATCGTTTATAATTAATAATTCGTATTCACCGCTTTTTAATGTTCTTATTGCTCTCGATTTTCCCCAAACATAAACTTCGTATGATAAATGACTGTGAATGAAAGGGTAGTACAAAGTTTTCATTTCTTCATGAGGGAGAATATTTTTAACTTTGTTGAGGCTATAGTTTGCACGAACTATTTTAGAGCAGATATAGAGGATAAGTGTGCCCTACAAGACATATGTTCATCGATTCGAATTCCAAGAAATGTTAATGATTTCTCAACTTCCGAATTCCCGGTCTTACTTATTATTTGGTTGTTGATTAGTATATCTTGACGCAAGTAGTTGTTGTTATTACTGTTTGGATTTAGTAAGATAGGCTTTGTTTTGTTCGCATTCAACAGTACATGATTGGCGGACCACCATTCAAAGAATTTCTGAAGTTCCCCGTTAAAATACTTTATAAGGAATACATTATCTGGGCCAGAGTCGTATCCGTTGGGATCATCCGCGAAAGTTGAAATGTTAATGAGGTCGCATTGTTAATATCAGTAATGTATAAAAGAAATAGTTTACGCCCTAATATGCAACCCTGGGGAACGCCACAGGTGACTTCACTTGGCTCTGATTCCTTTCTGATAGACAGCTTTTGAACCAACTATTGGTGACTCCTCTGATTTCTTATGTTTCTAAATTCTCCAATAAAATGTCATGATTAATGGTATCAAAAGCTTTGGATAGGTCCAGAAAGACATCTAACGTATTATTTTTTTTATTGTTTTCTAATCCTACAGTGTCTAGAAGCTGAAGAACTGGATGAATTGTACTGTGATGTTTTCTGAATCCATACTGGTGATGGTAAAGTATGGTAAATTTAAATAAGTTCATGAGTCTGGCAGACATAATCTTTTCTATCACCTTTGAGAATACAGGTAGTTGGATAATTGGTCTGTAGATTGTGAACTTAGTTAGCCCGTCGCCTGCTTAGAAAATGGACACCACCTTCGCAATATCAATCTTACCAGACACTATGCCATTACAGAAAGGGTTGTTAATAATGTGAGAAAAATGGTCGGCAAATTCGTTTACGGAGAATTTTAACAAATGTGACGAAATACCATCAAAATCTTTTGTCCATTAATTTGAATTTTTGTACCACACATGTGATTTCTATAGGGCTTGTGGGTCTTAGATAAAAGTTATTTGAAGAATTACTCTCCATGTAATCTAAGTAAGAGTTGTTCAGTTTATGAGTTTGTTCTATCAGTAATATTCCATGTCAGTTAGGGGAAAGGTACGAATACATCGAGGATATCTACATGTACGCTGTTTTAGTGAATATCGGGAATTATCTTATGGGTGTGGACCTGAAAGTTTTATTTTTCACGAGCGCTTGCGCGAGTGAAAAATACGTTCCAGTTTGGGTATCATCTGTCCATGAACTGCCTCTCTTCAAATTTATGTATCCCAGTATGGTGGTAAGTTGATGTTGAGATGTCTACACTACAGGTTTATCTGTGGTTTGTTTTACCACGTATCAGACCACAAGTCCAGGTATCATTGATATTGTGCAACCCTCCAGGGCTGGGGAATTATTCGTTAAAACTTCCTTAGTACATCTGCTCATGTTTAAACCACAAAAAATAATTTAGAATGTAACTAATTGTGAAAGAATTGCATACTCATCATAAATCTGTTGTTTCTAGAATGCATAAGGTGGGTCTACACGTATTATCCCCATAATTTTGCAAAATGTAATTAGTGACCCTGTGTACTCCGGTGACCTTGAATCATATTTTGATCCTCCATCAAGTTTCAACTTTCCGAAGTCGATAGGCTATACCATTCTTGAGATATAAGCTGTCTGCTCGCAAATGTTTGGCTTCGCCCATTTTGGTCAGCAATGCATTGATGTGTCTGAAGATTTGATTTCCAATGGTTTAGGATCAAACTTTACTCAATGACCCTGGGTGCTTCTGGTAACCTTGAGCCATATTTTCAACTTCCATCCAATTTCGACTCATCTGGTTTTGGTCCCAAGTCGATAGGCCATACCATAACTGAGATGTAAGCATGACAGTTTTTTCAGATTTTCAACTCTACACACTTTTTTGATTCCTAAAATTAATTTGAGTTTCTGGATCTCATTCGTGGGTGTAAAGACGTGGTTTCCAGAATTAAAAAAAACACACAATGACTCCTTGGTGAGCCTGGTGGCCTTGACCCATATTTTAAACCGCTGTCGACTTATGACTACCTGTGTTGATCCAGAGTCAAGGGATTATACCAGGCCTGAGATATAAGCTGTCCTTCTTTGCGCTCTATCCACTCGTCTGAGCATAATTCAGAAATGCGATTCTACAAATACTTCACCAATGTTTTAAAAATGCACTCAATAATCTAGGGTTCTGCGAAGCTTCGAGATTCGATTCGATTTTGGATCTTAAGTTGGTATTCGGTTCGATTCAAAATCGGCTGCACGATTCATGTTCTTTCGAATCTTTTCACTGGAATTTCGCTTGGTATCAGTCATCTTAGTCGTCTTACAAAACATATAGCTGAGATAGAAAGTGTACATAAATGATGTTGAAAATTAAGACTGAGTGTAATTTCCGTTATATTAACATAAAAGGCATCCGTACCCATGCCACCATCCATGCTAATTCCACTTTCAGTAGAAAGCAATTTTAAAGTCGCCAGGCAATATCGAGGATGAGCTCACGGCTGTTAGTTACTAGCCCAGTGCAGTGCTCAGTACAGAATTCTCGCACCCGTTTCTGTTTTTGAACAAAAATTCTCATTGAGTAATATTCCAACTACATGATCGAGGCATGCCTTCGACGAAGATATGCCTTGATGATATAGTTGGAATATTTTATCACTCGGGACTTCAGGACGCCTGTATTCGATTCGAGGTTCAATTCGATTTTGAATAATAGACTCGATTCGATTCGAAGATTACTGTGCGATCCAGTGACTATGACCAATATTTTGAACCAAAATCACGTTTGACTTATCTGGTGTTGTTGCATCATTGGTAGGCCATACCATGCCTGAGATGCAAGTTTGACCTTCTTTCAAAATATTTGTCTCCGACTGTTTTTAGAGAACTAAAATTCATAAACAATCAGGAAAAGCAACGGTGGGACTAACGACGTGTTTTCAAATCTTTTAAAAAATGCGCGCAATGACCCCTGAGTAACGATAGATCGCACCATGTCTGAGATATAGGCGTGACCTACTGTTACACAATTTTGCTAAGTGGTCTTCTTCGGCATTGTAATTCATAAAATTCAAGAATTCGCCGGATCGTATGAAAATTTGATATCCACATTTTTATAAGCTGAACTCAATAACCTCTGGTGACACTGTCTTGTGAACTTGACCCATATTTTACACTCCATCAAATTTTAGCGTATTTCGCACTGTCCCAAGTCGATAGATAAAATGACGACTAAGATGTTAGCGTGACCCACTTCAAAATATTTGGCTCAATAATGTGTTAGTAGTATGTCATGTACCCGGACAGTCACTATTTGGATGACCCTGGTGGATGACCTCGGAAGTGACGTCTTGTCACGCGACCCAGTGGCACCATGTTGTGTTGTCATGGTAACCCGCGTGGGCGGCCATCTTGTGACGTCATCTCCATAGCGATGCGTGGTGTGAGTGCGCATGCGCAGTGCGTGTTGTTAGGGTGATACGTGTTTCCGTCGTCCATTTTGTATACTGGAGGCCGCCATCTTGGTTTCTATGGTAGCACGTGGTTGCTATGTTACCTAAACCCTTCTTATAGGACAGGGGTGTGTTCGGAGGGTATGTTCGATTGAATCGGAATAACTCAAATTACCACAAACAACCTGACAAATTTTACTATTTCGAATTCTTTCAAAATTCTCTGCTTCTCTCTATATATGCAATAGTTTTCGTCTATCTGACCATGTTCCTTTGCCCTGGAGTATACTCTAGTAGCGTAGAAGAGCCTATCAACTGGAACAGTTTTGCTTATTGTTACTATATTTAGCAATTTCTGGTCTATTCTTGTTAGTTCTGACCCTATTCCAAGTACTCTTGTTATTTTATTTATCTAGATCATTTATATAAATTATAACTAACCAATCAGATTGCTTGATTTTCCATAATCTGTATGTAGAGTTATCTCCCTTGTGTATAACAAAAGCATTCCCAAAGCCAATAAGCTATCGAGCTGTTACTGACAAGTAATTGCTCGAACGACTCGAAGCACATCGAGCAAATGAGCTTTAGAATAATTTGCTCGTTCGAGTGACTCGCACATATTGCTCGTCGACTCATTTCAGTATTTGAGGATACCTATTGCCCGGTATTGTATTATTTGAGGATACCTATCGAGGATACCTTTTATAGGATACTTATATGAGGATACTATTACCTGTACCACAAGACATACCTATCCCAAATATCTCTTATAAGCTAAAGAGCCAAGAGGGTAATTGCTCCATGAGCAATTGCTCGAATGACTCGAAGCTCATCGAGCAAATGAGCCTTAAAGCAATTGCTCGATCGAGTGACTCGACATACTGCTCGAACGACTCGAATCCCATCGAGCAAATGAGCTAACGATTCTAGTCGTTCGAGCAATATGTGCGAGTCACTCGACATAAGACGGAATCCCACTTATGGAATCCCTTTTTTGGAATCCCATTTGTGGAATTCCTCTTTTGAAAACGCCTGTGGCTATGGAATCCCTTTTTTCTGAAATGAGTCGTCGAGCAGTATGTCGAGTCACTCGAACGAGCAATTGCTCTAAGGCTCATTTGCTCGATGGGATTCGAGTCCTTCGAGCAGTATGTCGAGTCACTCGATCGAGCAATTGCTCTAAGGCTCATTTGCTCGATGATCTTCGAGTCGTTCGAGCAATTGCTCATGGAGCAATTGTTCTCTTGGCTCTTTAGCTTATAAGGGATATTTGGGATAAGTATGTCTTGTGGTACAGGTAATAGTATCTTCATATAAGTATCCTATAAAAGGTATCCTCGATAGGTATCCTCAAATAATACAATACCGGGCAATAGGTATCCTCAAATACTGAAATGAGCCGACGAGCAATATGTGCGAGTCACTCGAACGAGCAATTGCTCCAAGGCTAATTTGCTCGATGAGCTTCGAGTCGTTCGAGCAATTGCTCATGGAGCAATTACTCTCTTGGCTCTTTAGCTTATAAGGGATATTTGGGATAAGTATGTCTTGTGGTACAGGTAATAGTATCCTCATATAAGTATCCTATAAAAGGTATCCTCGATAGATATCCTCAAATAATACAATACCGGGCAATAGGTATCCTCAAATACTGAAATGAGTCGACGAGCAATATGTGCGAGTCACTCGAACGAGCAATTACTCTAAAGCTCATTTGCTCGGTGTGCTTCGAGTCGTTCGAGCAATTACTTGTCAGTAACAGCTCGATAGCTTATTGACTTTGGGAATGCTTTTGTTATACACAAGGGAGATAACTCTGCATCCAGATTATGGGAAATCAAGCAATCTGATTGGTTAATTATAATTTATATAAATGATCTAGATAAATAAAATAACAAGAGAACTTGGAATATGGTCAGAACTAACAAGAAAAGACCAGAAATTGCTAAATATAGTAACAATAAGCAAAACTGTTTCAGTTGATAGGCTCTTCTACGCTACTGGAGTATTCTCCAGGGCAAAGGAACATCGTCAGATAGACGAAAACTATTGCGGATATAGGTAGAAGCAGAGAATTTTGAAAGAATTCGAAATAGTAAAACTTGTTGGTTTGTTTGTGGTAATCTGATTTACTCCAATTCAATCTAACATGCCCTCCGAACATACCCCTGTCCTATAAGAAGGGTTTAGGTAACATAGCAAACACGTGCTACCATAGAAACCAAGATGGCGGCCTCCAGTATACAAAATGGACGACAGAAACACGTATCATCCTAACAACACGCGCTGCGCATGCGCACTCACACCACGTATCACTATGGAGATGACGTCACAAGATGGCCGCCCACGCGGGTTACCATGACAACACAACATGGCGCCTCTGTGACATGGGACATGACGTTACTTCCGGGGTCATCCACCGGGGTCATCCAAATAGGGCCTGTCCGGGTACATGACATACTACTTGTGTTCGGTGATAACAAAATGCGATTTGCAGCGTCTTCGAAAAATGCACATAATTACTCCTGAATGAGTCTGACCCAGGTGGTCTTGACCTATATTTTGAAAAGCCAACAAATTTCGGTCTACTTAATGTATGTCCTATTTTCAAAATCCGCAAACTAAGCCTCATATTGGATCTCAACACAAATAGTCTTTCATTTGGGCGATAACATTTCTCGAAGATATAAATGGGTGAAAAAACCCCGAAATGTTTTAAATGATAAATTTGACAGACAGGCAGTTAAAAATTGCTTAATGGCATCTAGCCCGCCATATTACATTGTGATAGCATGTATCTTGTGGGTCTGATGGTACACACGGACTGTCTAGTAAAATATATTTTTGAGTTCAATAATTTAGTGGAGATATAATGGGAGATATTGAACTGCCCCCGTTGGATGCATATAATGAGATGAAAATGACATGTCATTTTCCAAACACCGTCTCGACCAGCGAAAGGTTTTAGATGAATATAGTGTAAATGCGAATTGAAAAAAGAATAATATTTACTCATGGTTTTCATATCGAATGATTTCCACACGTTTTCGGCACGTTCATAATCCTCGCCGGAAATGTTGGATTCATATAATTTCAAATAAAAATCTTCTTTTGAAGGTAGCACGGTGTCGTCGAATCTCTTTAGATCATTCATGTAATCATAAGGATAGACTCCTTTCCTCAACATGATGTCTACTCGTTCTCTGAAGTGTTTGCTCGTGATTTTAAATTTATCCTCGCTCATGTTATTGACTAATTTTTCCAGACCAGTCGACATGAATTTAAAACTGTCGATGAAACGTATGGTTCTACGAATGGATTTTGTTTCTTCTTTCAGCGTCTCTCCATCGAGCACTCTTTTCTTCTCCACGACCTTCCATTTCATGAAGGAAATGTATCTTTCTTCGCTGTTCACGATGCAGTCTAATTCTTCAGGGGAGGTACCGAGATTTTTCACGAACAGATGACTGTTGTAACCCGAGAGATTATGAAATATCACCAGATAGAAACTGGCATCTCGATATCTTAAATTACACTCGTTGTGGGCCGGACCACGATACAGACCCGTGTAATGATCATGGTCTCTGACCTTCTTCTTTTCCTGTGAATTCTCGTTGAACGATTGTCTGCATATGTGACATACAGTGGCTCTGTTATTTGCATCCTGTTGCTCTCGCATGACGATCATTTTTGCCGGAGTTTTGAATTTGTCATATAAAATTTGAATTTTCGATTCTAACTCTTCCACGAATCTTCGAGCCACGTCGTCGTCTTTGGGCCGTTTCGTGTAGATGAAGGGACCCATGTCGTGTTGCGAGTCGAAAACGCATTTCACGTAAATGCAATAGCCTGAAGGCTCGTGTTTTTGATATCTTTCAGTATAACTTCGAAGAGCGTCGGTTGACAGGAATTCATTTTCATGGTGAAGCATTCGAAATCAGCGTACACGATGAATGGCACTTTTAACCTTCTATTGTGATTACAAAAGTTCACGAAGGTGTTGGGTTTGGGCATTTCGACGGCGACGCCTTGCTTTTCGTTGCAATATTCCTGATGTTTCGCTAACGATTTTTCGCTGCAAAACGTGTTCATGCAGTTGCAACATAAACATATCTTTTCTTTATGTTTACTACTCTGTCTCGACAGTAATCGTCTCGGATTTTTAACCCAACAATAATGACGATTGTCACCGTTCGAAATTAATAGCAAAATAATTGTCTTTTCTCTTTCAAGATAAGAAGTCTGTCTGAGAGGATAGATCATTAATTTTTCTTCATCGTATCCCAAGACGTTCACCGCTACGGTGGGATTTTGAACTTCGAAACGTCCGATGTCTTTTAACGGTGTTGGAAAAGTCACTCCGGTTCAATCGAGATTTTTACAAGTCTCCTCGCAACGAGAAACTCTCTTGGGGTGGATTTCGATGGGGTATAAAGCAGAGGTGACTACCCATTTAAAACACTGATTGTCTTTATTTCTCACGTTGACCACAGCGTTTTTTTAGCAACGATATATGGTAATTCCACATAGGAAGACGCTTTCAACGGATCATTTTTGTTCACGTGAATTTCGAGATTCAACACCTCTTTGAACGTCCAATTACTACCCGCTTGTTGATAATTCGCGAGAGACATCAACATCTTGTCTTTCATCATTTCGAAAACGTCCAATAAATCGGAACTGCGAAATACGGTCTGGACGCCGGATCTGAAATACGCATCTCTCACGATGCTCTCGCCGTCGATTTTATTCATCACGCAATGGAGTATCATCGCAATTTTTAACCCCATGTCCATGTGTTTGTGAAACAAATCCAATACTTTTTTCTTCGCCCGTTCCATGAACAATTTCGGATCAACTTTCTTGAATGGGGGAACCACATCAAAAGTTTTAAAAATGCCTTTGATCGCACTCTCCCATTCTACATATATCCAAAATCTCTCTCGAACTCGTAGACAAATTGGGTGGCAAGAGTGCGTTTGTCGAAGTAAAAAAACTCGCAAAAGTAAAGATAAACATTCAACACATATGCGAAAAAGGAGAAAACACGACCGTTAACATGTTAATAACAGACTTGAAAATATAAAAAGACAATAGAAAGAGCGATAGTGAAGGGAAAAAAAAAAATAAAATAATTTTATTTTTTTTCCCTTCTTCACTATTGCTCATATATTTCACTAAAACAACGTTTCCCTCTCTCTTCACTTTTTCATTATCGATTCTTTTTTGGGGAGATATATTAGGGTTTTTATAATAACACATTCGTTCATCAACATCATATTTATGAACGAATGTGGTGCATCTCTTGCCAACACTCATAAAAGGTGGTAGTGAAGAACGATTCGTTCCTCCTCCTTTCAATTTCCGCAATCTATCCCAATTTTTGTTCCACTTCTTTTTCCAGTACTTTCCTGAGATATCCATCATTAGCATCCAATTGTTTTTCAACTTCTTTTTCCAGTTCTTTCCTGTGATATTCATCATTATCGTCCAAAAAACGCTCTCGAAATCCTTTTTCGTCTATTTTTTTATATTATTTTTTATACTTTATATATTATATTATTTTTTTTTATACTTTATTTATATGTATAAGTTTTTTTACTTTATAATAACATACTCAAAAGTGGTATATCCTTAAACGGCGAATCCGAACCCAACAGCAAACCCCTACCGAGTCGCTTCACAATCTGTCCTCTCTTCAGATAGAGACCATTTCCACGGAAAACGTCGCCACCTCTCGTGGGGTTTAGATACAATCCTTTGCCGCCGTCTGTGTCGACGCGACATACTGCTCCTCCCTTCTTCAAAAACAGTCTGCTACCCATTAATTTCTGAGCCCCCAAACTTGCTAATCCTGAGAGAGCTCCCAAGCCAAGAGCCGGAAACAGGTCTTCGTGAGAGTGGGCAATATTTTTCCAATATCAGTAGGAAACCGCCTTTCATTCTCATATTGTATCTCAATTGAGCGGGACTCAACCTCCCCGTCAACCCTCTTCCATCACGAATCACTTCCTCCATCCTTTTGATTTGAGTTCTAGTCCAGGCGATCGAATCGCGACCGCCACTCGCCAGATCTTTGTGAGTGAATTTGAACGTCACCACCACGCCTCAAGTTTTTAACGCTCTCAGAAGTTTCTTTCTCTGTCCTTTGGATATGTTCACGTTTTTAACCACGTATCGACTCTTTTCTTTTCTTTTTTTAAATATTTTTTTTTCAAACGCGGTTGTTGAGAATTCAATTGTTTTTTTTTGTTTTAATGATAATTATATATTAAATAATTTTTGTAATTAATATTGCGTTTCTTTTTGTTTTCTTATTTATATATATATGCGCAATAGCTTTTTTTGGGGGGGGGGGGGGGCTTTTATATTTCTCTTATGTGAAATCGTATCGTCACCCTCTCTCCGCGAAGATCCAACAGCTGACCATTTTGATCTGTCAACGTAGTTTTGAGGCTATACAACGTGTCTGAAATCACGGGGTAGATAAACTAAATTTCGAGGTCGTTCCATGATCTTATAACCTGGCGACATGTCTGGAAAGAAGGAATAGATCGTCGGTTGCATGCTACCATTCACGTAGCTTCCGTTCAGGTTCACCAGAATGCTATTGACGGTGAGAATGTCGACCATATTTTCAGATGCCGCATGACCTCGATACATCTTTTGATCCAATCCCAACATCTTGCCGGTCGAATCATTCGTGTTGAAATCCACTCGGAAATTATCTTCCAAATCCAATATCGTCTGTAGGGTATTAGGGTTTGGAGTGAGTCTGATCTTGCTGCTTCCCCATTCTTCTGTCTTCATTTGCATCTGAATATAATTGTTCAAATCGTCTATGCCGTAACTTCCTTTGGGAATTCGAATCTTGAACCAATCCACTCCGTCGGAATATTTGAACGAGTTATTATTTTCAGTGACGTTGGGAAAAGAATAATAAGTCTCCAGATTCACCAACACCATCTCGTATCTTTTTTCCCTATTCAATTCGATGGAAGGTTCGAATTTCGTCACGAATCGAGTTGAATCGTCACTCGATTTGAATAGACTGTTTTGGACCCGTATTCTCGACTATCCGTTCTAACAATTCTCCTTGTTCGAACATTATTTTTTAAAAGTAAATTATTTGATGATTTATTATTATTTTTTAATTTTTGTTTTCGCTCTCTATTTATTATCGTGGAAAATATAAAAGTTGTCGAATCCACTCCGATATTTTTCGCGATTAAATTCGCTAGTCAAATCGATCACGACAAAATCGTGAAGTCCTCCATCCCAACTCGACGTTCGAAGACGCATTTCTCTTCATCAATTCCATCGCTGCACCGTCCAAAATGGTCGAAAGAGAAGCTTCACTTTTGTCGAATTTCTCCCTACTGTTAAAGATTCTGGCTATGACATCCTTGGGCAATCTACGATCCATGCACTCTTGAAGCAATCTGTATTCGGGTTGAAACAGGCTCTTGCCAAACACAAACAATCCAACCAGCCGGGTCGCGACAACAGATTCATCAACAGATTGGTTTTTCCGCAATTCGATTTTCCCACTATCAAACCCATTATGCTCTTGGGAAAGAACTCGTTGTTCGACCTCTTGGTCGTGGCGTCGTTCCAAGACATATCTTTGATGGTCATCGTTTTTTTTATTTAGGTTTTCAAACTCGATTTTGTTTACGTTTTCAAACTCGATTTCTTTATGTTTTCAAACTCGGTTTTATAAATATATATTTTTATTATTATTATTTATTTATATTACACCGTCGCTGGTTCTCTACAATCCAGATCCACTTTTCATTTTGGCAAGATCTTGTATGGGTACCACAGCATCCTTAAAATATTTCCAACTTTTCGGCGATCGCTCTAACGTAGCTCGCTTTGCCAGTGGACTGATCAATTTATCGATCGATGCATCCGCCGCCCTCTTGCCAGCCACTGAAGTGATCCTACCACTAGCTTCAGAAGCGGCTTTCTTACCAGCATCCAAGGCCGTCTTCTTACCAACCTCGTGCACCGTCGACGCGAGTTTTCTACCGGCATTGATCGTGACAGGTCTCATTATAGAATCAACGATACCAGAACCGCCTTGGACGTGAGTTCTGACGTATCCCCTGTTCTTTATCACCAACATATTTTATTTTATATTTTGTTTTTTCGCTCGTAAATCGTTTTTGTTTTAAATACTTTTTTTTGTATTATTTTTAGTGTAGAATTACTTTTTTATTTATCTATTTTGTTTTTCTCTACTTACTATATATCAATCTTTCAATTAGTTCATCAGATTTTTATAATCTCGTCTATCCAAGACCTTCTGCCTCAACAATTCGTTGCATATGCTCACTATCTGATTATCCACCCAAGTATTACCGGCGCACCGACTAGTGGTCGTCACTCCCTTTCCCGTCACCGATTCGACATATTTTTTATTCGCATTCCATATGGTTCTCACCACCTTCGTCCACTTGTAACCTCTGTTAGCCTTGGATCTCGTCTCTCTGGCATGGTTATTCCTCTTCATGGCGTGGGTCTGAACCAGAATGTCACCGTAATTGTCGTAATCCTCATCCGTGTAACCTCCAGGCTTGTCAAACCAAAGCAATTTGTGCAGTCCCTCGGTTTTATTGTACCTATTTGAACCGACGTATAAATCCTCATCATCCATCCACACTTCAATGTCACCCACGAATGTTCTACCGTCCGAATCCTCGCGAACTCCATACAACAGATCTCTCTTACCACCGTCTGATGACGAGACACTACCAGTGGTAATAGTCGAGGCTGCATCATCGCTCTCGCTCACATCGGTTTCGATTCCCATGGGAACGTAATCCGACGGAGATCTTTGAACGGAAAACTGTGTTGTAAAACTACCAGGAAACGAACCCGTTCTCAAAGAACTCTCTTTTATGGGTCTCAATTCCTCGACGATCTCCTTCTTGCTTCGTTCCTGAACTTCCGTCACGGGTTTGAATTGTTTGGTGGTCTCTCATCTCAATTCCATCTCTCCCAATCGTCTTCTTCTGTCGGCGGATCGAATGCTTTCCCTGGTTCGTTCATATTCGTTGAGGAACTCGTCCCTTTGGTTAGGATCTGTGATGTTCAAAAACATTTTTTCTCTCGATTATTAATATTTCTTTTTTAGAGTGTGGTAACGTCGATTTTATTATTTATTATTCTCGAAATTAACTGTGATTATTTTTATGTTTTTAAATAAATAAAATTTTATGCCTTTAAAAAATAACTAAACCGGTTGAAAAAGAAAAACAAAAAACGCACAAATGAAACACCTATAATGCATCACTTCAAACACGTTAAATCACATCAACAGTTATTTCCCGCAGTGAGAACTCAGAGTCAGTCTCAAATAAAACATTGCATTGCTCCAACGCGTTAAATCACATCGGCGGTTATATCTCGCAGCGAGAGCTCGGAGTCAATCTCAAATAAAAACATCGACAATGAACCACTTCAAAACGCGTTAAATCACATCAACGGTTATTTCCACAGCGAGAACTCAAAGTCAATCTTTAATCTGCTCAGCTTTTCATCCTTAGAACAGTTTTTTTCAGCTAAACAAACTTAATGTCGTCAAAAAACAATATCGTTTTTGAGTTATTGACACAGTTTTTGATTAAACGTATTTTCAACCTTTTAATAGTAATAGTTTATTCCAGCAAAATAACATCTACAGAAAAACAAGCAGATTGAACAAAGAGCGTACTTCGAAAAAACATTTCATTCTCGCTTCGCTTCGAGAAACACGTTTGAAAACATTCGTTATAATAACCATTCACGCAGACACTCGCCCATTCAATAGATGAATGACAAACGTTCTTTGAAAACATTCATTATAATAAGCATTCACGCAGACACTCGCCCATTCAATAGATGAATGACAAACGTTTTTGAAAAACAACCATTTAAATAACTATTTACACACACACTTCACCATTCATCTATTTGAATGAAAAACGTTCATTTACATTCCACATCGTTAAACGATCAGGTGGAAATGAAAGAAACTCGACAAACTGATTTGTTACAATTTATCTCAACCGCACACTTTGAATGAAAAAACGTTCATTTACATTCCAAATCGTTAAACGATCAGGTGGAAATGAAAGAAAACTCGACAAAAATTGATTTGTTACAATTTATCTCAACTCCTCTCGATTTTTTTGTTTCCAATCCCACAAAAATCTTCGCCGTTCGTCCACGATCGATCGCGCCGTCTGGACCGCGATGACGAACGTCGAAAATTTCGCACATTCTAATTTTTTTCCACTTTCTTAATCTTTCGCATTTCTGTCCTGGAATCCCCAACGCGTTCATCCACGATCGATCGAGCCATCTAGAATGCGATGAGGAACGTTGGGAAAATTCGAGGGTAGATTTTCTTCTGCGCGTCCTGTCCTGGAATCCCCAATCGTCAGTCACCGACTGGATCGCACCCGCCGCCGTCTGGAACGCGGCGACGAACGTTGAGAGAATTTTCGTAGATTCTTTCTTTCGATGTCTTAGTTTTATATTTTGCTGTCCTGGAATCTTCAACGCGTTCGCCAAGGAATGATTGAACAGTCTAACCCACCATGTTGAACGTTGGACAAATTTGAGGTCGATTTTCTTCCGCGTGACCTGTCCTGGAATCCCACTCGTTCGCCAACGGTTGATTCAACCGTCTGAAATGCGATGGTGAACGGCCTGAACGATTCGGATTCCAGGACAACATGTACAAAAAATGTTTTGCAAATTTAAATTTGTACATTTTAACACTGAACTCTATGGGTACATGTACGTGTACGTGTACATGTACGTGTACGTGTACAAATGTGTCCTGGTATCCCCCATTTATACCTACTGGTCAAAAAAGTAGAAAATGTTGGAATTTTCTTAAATTTTAGTATGTTGTAGAGTTCGAAAAAAAGAGACAACTGTTTTTTTTCGATTTATCGCCATATTTTTACATTTTTACGTCACTTCAAAATTTAGTCTATTTTTGACATATTTCATTAAAAGCGCTGTCTTCTCATTCATGTAATTCCATATTTATAACCGATACAGATACCAAACTGCACACACTGATTTCTACTTATATGAAACTGTTCACGTTGTTTTTCATTTAAAATTTACGCCTCGATGCGAACTATGCCAATATTATGCTTTTTTCTATATATTTTATTTTCAACCTCATTGTCAGCCCCAACCTTTCGATATTTTGGAAACGTAATCGCCGTTTAGCCCATTTTTTACATATTTCATTAAAAACTAGCGACGGGGTATGCTTTAATGGGTGGCTTAGTACTTAAAATGTCGATAGACACCTTCCCCTCATTAAGCGCTTCCTCGACGGCCTTGCTTCGCTTTGTGATTTCTGAACCATCTAGTATTTATTTTCTTTTTTTTCTTGTTCAGCGTCCCATTTCCACAGTTTTAAAGCAACAAACACGAAATTTTGCATTGCACACGCGTTAAGACGATTTGGATTGAAAAGTAATGCAGTCTGATTTTTGATTTTCGACCTTTCTCTAAACTAATACCCAATTAAATATTTTTTAAAAACATTTTAATATCAACTCCTGTCTCAAACCTCTGTCTTTCAAATGTTGGAAATATGATGCACGATAAAAACCACAACTAAACAAAAAACATGGTGTCGTCCAGGAAAATTCCCAACTGTTATGGTCGAACTCTGAGGTGCCGTCATGGGGGTCATAGAATAAAAAAATAAAATGCGCCGCATTGTTTTGAAATTTTAGTATGTTGTAGAGCTCCAAAATTGCGAGAGAGCTGCATGGTTTTCGATTTATCGCCATTATTGACGTTTCTACACCACTTCAAATTTAGGAGTTATTCTGCAATTTCTCATTGAAAACGTTGATTTTCAATTATGCACAGTTTAGTACAAATAATACACACAGCTATGAAATGTCGCAGACATTTACTTCACGATGCCTCTATTAAATTCGACTGTTATAATTTCAGAGCTAACCCTTTATCCAAAATAACTTCAAATTGACGTTTTATTTATTTACGTTCGATATCAGATGAACTGCTGAATTCTCACACAAGACGTTTTGGATATATATTTTCCAATAAAAAACATTTAAAAATACCCACGAACAATTCGTCTGTGCTGTTGTCGTGACGTCAGGAAATCAACGTCAGAAAAAATTAATGTTTGTCAGATTTATATTAAATTTTAGCATGTTGTAGAGCTCAGAAAATAAAAAAAATAGTTGTTTTTTTTAAATTTTTTGATTTAAGGTCATTTTCGTCGTTTTTACGTCATTTTATGTTTTTACACCCCTTCCATTTTGTGACAACCCTACGTCAACAACTACAAAAGATACTCCTACAAAAGTTAAAAACACATCGCAAGGGTTAGTTGAAAAGATGTTGTTGCACAATTATATGTTCACTGACGCAACCAACCTAAACGCCATTACGTCAAATGTGACGGAGGTGGCAACGCATAAAAATTAAATTTCAGTTTTGGATGGTCTGACCTTGCGACCTTTTAGCGTTCATGGTTCCAAACATAAAGCTGAAACAAATTTAAAATCAGACGTCAGTCACCGATGATATGAGATGATGTAAACAACGTCGGGAGGGGGGGGGGGGGGTACACCCATGACATTAGCAGACACTCCTACCCCCAAAACTACAAAACAAGGCACTGAATTTATTGCACAAACGGCTAGCGGAATAATAAATCTTACATTACCAATTTTCATTCACATTGCCCGAACAATGTTGACACTATGACGTAAATGCCTATCTGTCGAGGGTCGGAAACCTTGAAAATTAAATTTCTCTTCATCGAATTGAAATCAAAATGGATTTTCACTTCAAAGAGTTGCAATTTCAGGACCTTTTAGTACTCGTGGTCCCGAAAAAATAGGTGAAAGAATTTTGAAAATCTGACTTGAAACACTCAAGATATAGTGTTAATACCATCGAGCCTATTATTTCACCATTTAAGCCATTTTGGACAGTTTCATTAAAAAAGCTATCTAGTAACTCACCTAGCTCAGTTTTTATCAATAAAACTTCACACACTGTTTTCTGATTATTGATATTGAGCAATTTCATTTTTTGCTCATGTAAAGGGAAGACAACATTGATCTTGGTCATTTCTTGCAAAATTGAAAAGCAACGAATGATGTGACAACCGTTACTTATTCCCAGTTCCTTATTCGATATTCGTTATCAACCGATAAATCTGTTGATAACGAATGTCAAATAAGATTCAGGGAATAAGTAACGATTGACACCCCCCCCCCCCCCCCCCCACTCCAACAACGAAGTTGGACACCAGTTTCCCCTTCTTTCTTAGTGATGTCTCTCCCACAAGTGGCAGCGCAAACACGAAATTGAGTAATAGTAATAACTTTATTTGCAAAAGACATAATACATGTTTATAACATAATTGCCCAAGAAACAATAAATAGTATTAATAATATATCACATCTAGGATTTATGAAGCTACATATTTGTCTTCTGCAGGGAGGTGACATAGCCAGCTGGCTGTATTACTGTCACCCACCTCAGGAAAAGGGAAAATGTAGAGTATAGAAAGACAAAAAAATGGGAGATAAAAAAGCAACGAATGAGGGAAAAAGTGAAGAGAGGGAGAGGAAGAGAAAGAGAGAGAGAGAGAGAGAGAGAGAGAGAGAGAGAGAGAGAGAGAGGGAGAGAGAAAGAGAGGGAGAGGGAGAGAGGAGAATCAGCTGCAACTGAAAATAACATGTATAGTAGAAAAAATAAAGTAAAATATAAATATGTAAGGAATGAGCTCTGCAGTCCTGGTGATAAGTGGAATTTGGTTTCATTCTTGCACTGAGAAAGGGGGCATACATGGGAATGTGATATTTTGCCCAGAGCCAGCTAAGAGGTTTGAATTCCTCGTTGGCAGTTTGTTTTCTGGAGTTTGAGACAGAACGAACGTAAAAATTTTGTAAAATGTATATCTCACCTGTAAATCACAAAAGCTGTCGTTAAATAATTTCCGGTGCCACTCACTCACGATACTTTGGAACCACACTCTCAATTTACAAATACTAGCGGCATTAGAATGCGGAAACGTAGTGAATATTTTATTTCAGAACGGATGTTTTAGAAATAGATGTATCAAAAAAAGAAATGACAATCATAGATGACGAGCTGGTGATGTGTTGGCCTGAAGAGGGGATGCATGTCCCGTAACCAAGCGTGGAAAGAATGTCTTTGCTGCTTTGTCAGCATATAAGGCCCACTACTCAAGGTTCCATGAGAGATGTGTAAAGTTGTGGTGCTGTCCGGCAGAATCATGTACAACAGTGGACATGCAAAGGAGTGAGATTCGCTGCCAACTTTTGAGAAAGCACAAGATGACCACAGGGGAAGTAGAGGATATTGTGGACATTGTTCTTCTATTCACCACACTAATTCCAATTATATAGACCCACTGAAACTTATGTGTCCAAAACCTCGTATCTAGATATGAGAGAGTCAGCCAGCAACAGAAACGCAAGGCTGAATGTCCGCTTTGTCCAATTCATGTGTAGAAAACTTACAATGGAAGAGATGTGGGTGTGGAAATGTTGGAAAAAGGAGGAGTGAGAAACAGAACTTTAGTTTTAGGGAATTCATAATCTTTAATACGTATTTTTAGACTTTCCCAAACCCAGCTTGTGAAATACTCTTGTTATTCGTCTTTTCCAAAAATTGTTCTTCTCATTTTTTTAGGCTTTCCCAAACCCAGTTTTGGAAAGACTCTTATTATTCTTCTTTTTCAAAATTGTTCTTCATTAGACTTTCCCAACCCAGTTTGGGAAAGACTCTTGTTATTCTTCTTTTTCAAAATTTTTCTTCTCTATTTTTTTTCTTTTTCTTTTTTTTTTCCGCCGTCAATTTTGTCTGTTGCACTGCTCAAAAACAAGGCGTACGATTTCAACCAAATTTGGCATACTTATGTAATGTCATAAAATCTAGTGAAATGAGGTATCGTCATGTCTTTGAAAAAGCTTATTTTTAAAATATTCTTCCAAAACAGTCAAAATTCCACCATTTTTCAAATGTCTAAAAATTGTTAACAGTAACTTAGCTCAAATTTCCCACACATTTAGGGCATGACATGATATACGAAAATCATCACAAAACAATTTCAAAATTAACCCCCATTGGCCAAAAATGACATGAATATAGCTTTTTTCTTCAAAATTGATCAACTTCAAGGGCAAATTTCTCTAATTTCAAGATTGTTGTAACAATTATTTTGGTATGGATAGATGAAACAATGATTGCGGAAGAAAGTTACTGTTTACTTTTTAATCTCAGATTTAACCCTCCAGAACAACGAGGGTGAGAATAAGAGTACTTGTTTGAAAATGCCAAAATTAGCCATCATTGATTGCTTTTTTCTATAATTTTGGAAAGGGTTTATTTTCAAACACTTTGCATGTCTGTATTCACAATTGACTACCGAGGATATTTGCGGTTGTAAGTTTGCTTATAAAGTTTAACCCTATGCTCATTCTGGTTGCATAAAAGTAGAAACCGTCCAAAAAACACCCATTTTTCAGAATTTGGTAAGTTTAAGGGACAATTTACTACATTTCTGAATGATTGAGCACTGAATGTTTTCTATGGCTGCATGCAGCAGTCAATGTATGCCAACTTTTGTTTTATATGTTGTTATTAAAAGTTTAATCCTTGGCAGATTCAATTTTTAAAAAAAATTTTAGAGCATAATATGATACACCACAATCACCACTCAAATCTTTCAACATTAACCCCACTGGCGAAAAACGTCATGAATATAGCATTTGTTCTTCAAAATTGACCAACTTCAAGGGCAAATTTCTCTAATTGCAAGATTGTTGTAACAATTATTATTTTGGTATGTGTAGATGCAACAATGATCGCTGAAGAAAGTTACTGTTACGTTTTAGTCTCAGATTCAACCATCAAGCACAATGAGGGTGAGGATAAGAGTACTGTTTGGAAATGCCAAAATTAGCCATCTTTGGTTGTTTTTTCTATCATTTTGGAAAGGGTTAATTTCAAACACTTTTCATGTGCGTATTCAGAATGGACTACTGAGCATATTTGCTGTTGTAAGTTAGGTTGTAAAGTTTAACCCTATGCTCATTCTGGTTGCATAAAAGTATTTATTGTCCAAAAAAAACCTCTCATTTGTCAGAATTTGGTAAGTTTAAGTGACAATTTACTCCATTTTCAATTGATTGAGCTCTGAATGTTTTCTATGACTGCATGCAGCAGTCAAAGTATGACAAACTTTGTTTTATATGTTATTATTAAAAGTTTGACCCTTGGCAGATTTGAGACTTCCCATAAGGGTACTATCGGAATAATTGTTATTTTCGCCAATGTTTACATGCAATTTCTCAGCACTGGAGCCATATTTTCTCAAAACGTTTCCCAACTGGAAGACAGGGCATTCATCCAAGAACAATTTTGCTGCTTATTTCAGGTTTTAATCCCCACCCAGTTGTCAAGCCTTGAACTGTAGTACCCTCAACTTGTACATATTCATTCAAATACCAAGATTCAATTTCCTCCATGTCTCTTATCAGGCACTCAGTCTGTGATTGATGTTCACACATTTAGAGCATAATATGATACACTAAAATCACCACACAAATATTTCAAAATTAACCCCTATGGACCACAAATGATATGAATATAGCATTTTATCTTCAAGATTTACTAAATTCAAGGGCAAATTTCTCTAATTGCAAGGTTATTGTAACAATTAGTTTTTGTATGCATAGATGCAACAATGCTTGCAGAAGAAAATTACCGTTTAGTCATTTTAGAAAGGGATAATTTCAAACACTTTGTTTTGCTATAGGTAGATATGCGTAATGAACAAATTCGCTGCTGTAAGTTATGCTTTGGGGATTAACCCAACATATTCTTTGGCCACTTAAAGAATAGTACTGTCCTAAAAAAAATTGATTTTCAGTGAATTTTGCAAACATCTGTACTCATTACCTCTAATTGCAAGGTTGTTGTAGAAATTATTTTAGTATGGATAGATGCAACAATGATTGCAGAAGAAAGTTACTGTTTACTTTTTAATTCCAAGATTTAACCTTCAAGCACAATGAGAGTAAGACTAAGAGTACCCTTATAGAATGCCAAAATTAGCCCACTTTGGATGCTTTTTGTCTGTCATTTTGGAAATGGTTAATTTCACATTGGAAAGTTGGGAAAGCCCATAATTTGTCCGACAAATTACAATTCTCTAGTTTCATTTTTATTTTTTTAAAGTTTGTTTTCCCCCCATCAATTTTGTCTGTTGCACAGCGCAAAACAAGCTCTACGATTTCAATCAAATTTGGCATACTTATGTAATACCATAAAATCTAGTGAAATGACGTATCGTCATATCTGTGAAAACGCTTATTTTCAAAATATTCTGCCAACACAATCAACATTTCACCATTTTTCAAAAGTCTCAGAATTGTTTACAGTTATTTAGCTCCAATTTTCCAGACATTTAGAGCATATTATGATACACCTAAATCGCCACACAAATATTTCAAAATTAATCCCTATTGGCGGAATATGACATGAATAAAGAATTTTTTTTTCAAAACTGACCAACTTCAAGGGCAAATTTCTCTAACTGCAAGGTTGTAATAACACTTTTTGTAGTATGGATAGATATAACAATGATTGCAGAAGAAAGTTACTGTTTACTTTTTAATCTCAGATTTAACCCTCAAGCTAAATGAGGGTGAGAATCAGATTACCGTTTGAAAATGCCAAAATTAGTCAACTTTGGTTGCTTTATTCGATCATTTTGGAAAGGGATAACTTCAAACGCTTTGCATGTCCGTATTCACAATTGACTACCGAGAATATCTGTTGTTGTAAGTTTGATTCTAAAGTTTAACCCTATGCACATTCTGGTTGCATAAAAGTAGGTACCGGCCAAAAAAACTCAATTTTTCAGAATTTGGTAGGTTTAAGTGACAGTTTACACCATTTATAATTGAGTGGGCACTGAATATTTTCTATGGCTGCATGCAGCAGTCAATGTATGACAACTTTTGTTTTGTATGTTATTTTTAAAAGTTTAACCCTTGGCAGATTTCAGACTTCCCATAAGGGTACTGTCAGAATAATTGTTATTTTCGCCAACATTTACTTGTGATTTCTCATTCTCAGCACTGGTGCCATATTGTCTCAAAACGTTTCTCATGAGAAGATAGGACATTTATCCAAGAACAACGTTGCTGCTATATCTTTTATTCAAAGTTTTAACCCTAACCCAGTTGCCAGGCCCTCAGCTGGAGTACACTCAACTTGTACATGTTCATTCAAATACCAAGATTCAAGATTCCTCCATGTCTCTTATCTGACACTCAGTCTGTGATTGGTGTCCACCCATTTAGAGCATAATATGATACACGAAAATCATCACACAAATATTTCAAAATTAACCCTTAAGGGACAAAACTGATATGAATTTCAAAATTGATTAACATCATAGGCAAATTTGTCTAATTGCAAGGGTGTTGTAACAATTATTTTGGTATGGATAGATGCAACGCTGATTTCAGAAGAAAGTTACTGTTTAACCCTCAAGCACAATGACGGCGAGAAGAAGAGCACCATTTAAAAATACAAAAATTAGCCAAATTTGGTTGCTCTTTTCTGTCATTTTGGAAAGGGTTAATTTCAAACACTTTGCTTTGCTATATGCATAGACGCTCAATGAACACATCCGCTTTGTAAATTATGCTCTGGTGCTTAACCCATCATTTCACTGAAAGAATAGTCCCAACCGAAAACAGAAGATGTTTAGTGAATTTTGCAAATTTAATTTCTGTACACATTTGCCCAAAAACAAAAATGAAGGAGCTCATAGTGCTTCCCATAACTGAATTGAAATCACTGCGGAACAAATGTTGTGTAAAATGTTTTGGTGTCCCGCTCTATCCACTACCAGTTTTGGGCGTACAAATATGAGATCCCTGAGACAAAATTCATTTTCCGATTAATTTCGTACTTTTCTGTACTTAGTTTCTGTGGGTAGGATTGGTATACTTTTTCGCTCACCTGATTTTCAGTCAGGGGAGCTTTCGAGATCACCCACAATCCGTCGTAAGTCGTCCGTCGTCTGTGAACATGGTGTTTGCGTCTTCTCCTCCAAAACCGCTGAACCGATTTAAGGGAAATTTGAGATAATAATTATGTTATGTCATCGCATTTTGATTTGTTCAAATCAAGTTGCCTCGCCCCTCGGTAGGGCCACCCCCAAAAAGTGTGCTTAAATCATAAAAAGTCTACTTCCCATGAACCAGTAGTAGCAGCGGCTTGATATTTGGTGTGCTGCTTCCATTTGAGGTGTAGACTCAGATGCGCTCAAGAGAAGTTCGAGGAGCTTTATTTGCCATCGTTATGGGAGGTCAAGTATTTTCGCTCCACCCAAAATTTATATTTTCCAAACCGAGAGGCTGATTTGAACCAAATTTGATACGAGGGCTTATTGGGTCATAAGTACTTAATTTACGGCAAAAAAAAAATTCCCGTCGCCCTATGGGAAACGCAGGAGCTAAAAATAGGAAACATTTAAAACGCCCATATCTCCAGAACTAATTGGAACTGAGAATTCTTATTTGGTGTGAAGCTTCTTGTGGACCAACAGAATTGAATGGTCCAAAAACAATTGCTATCGGTTTTATCATAATATACTTTTTCGGGACTTTGAAAAAATGCCGAGTCAGCATTTTTTAACACTGTGGGTAATGGGAAAACATTTAAGACTACTCTTTTCCCAAACAACTGCCCCAAAAGCTTTCAGATCTCATATATAACATCTTTGGAAGATTTTGTCACATATTTATTGAAATCAAATCCCTAGGTCCATATTTGGGCTCTCTATGGGAACCCAAATGTTTAAATTAGTGCAGTATGAGGAATATTCTTTAAAATTCTTCTTCTTCAGATCCACCAATTAGAATCTTTTGAAATTCGGTACGGAGCATACTTAGGGGGGTGAGATTCAAATTTGTTCAAGCCAAGTCCCTAGGTTCATATTTGGACTCACTGTGGGAGCCCGAATTATAACTTAGTTCAAAACGAGGAATTTTCTTTAAAAATCTTCTTCTTCAGATCCAGTAGTCAGAATGTTTTTACATTTGGTATGCATCATCCTTATGGGGTAAGATTCACGTTTGTTCAAGCCATGTCCCTGGGTACATCTTTGGGCTCCCTGTGGGAGCCAGAATTATAACTTAGTTCAATATGAGGGGTATTCTTCAAAAATCTTCTTCTTCACATCCACCAGTCAGAATCGTTTGATATTTGGTATACAGTATTCTAGGGAGGTGAGATATCATTTTGTAAAAGCCAAGTCCCTGGGTTCATATTTGGGTTTCCTGTGGGAGCTCGAATTGTACCCAAATTTCTATTTTCCGAACTGAGAGGCCCATTTGAACCAAATTTGATATGAGGGCTTATTGTGACATGGGTATCTAAATTATGCAAAAAAAATTTTTCCGTCGCTCCTGAAGAACCTAAAAATAGAAAAAAATTAAAACGTCCACATCTCCAAAACTACACGGCACTGAGAATTTTTATTTGTGTGAAGCTTCCTTAGGAACAGCAGAAAGGAATGGTCAAAAACAATTCCCATCGGTTTTATAATAGGGTACTTTTCCAGGAATTTTGAAAAAGTGCTGCGTCAGCATCTTTTTTTAGAATGTGATTAATGGGAAAAACATTAAAGAATCTTCTTCCCCCATACCACTGCTCCAAATGCTTTCATTGTTTAGATATAACATCTTTGGAAGAATCATTCAAATGTTTGTTGAAATCAAATCCCAGGGTCCATATTTCAGCTCTCTATGGGAACCCATATGCTCAGATTAGTGCAATATGAGAAGTATTCTTTAAAAATCTTCACCGATCCACCAATCAGATTCTTTTGATATTTGGTATGCAACATCCTTAGGGAGGGGGGAGGGGGTGAGATTCATGTTTGTTCAAGCCAAGTCCCTGGGTTTAAATTACTACTTAGTTCAATATGAGGAATATTCTTTAAAAATTAAAAATCTTTTTTGGATATTTGCTATAAGCCTCTCTTAGGAGGGGCAGATGAAACTTATTCAGATCAACTCCCTGGGTTGATATTTAGGCTATCATGCCAGGTGAGCGCCCTGGGGCCTCTTGTTTAATCTCAGATTTAAACCATCAAGCACAATGAGGTCAAGAATAGGAGTACCACTTTCAAATACCCAAATTAGCCAACTTTGGTAGCTCTTTACTATCATTTTGGAAGGGGTTAATTTGTTTGCTATATGCACAGATGCTTAATAAACAGATCCGCTGTTTTAAGTTATGCCCTGGACCGAACTCAACATGTGCTTTGCCCACTTAAAAATAGCACTGTCCGCACAAAAAATGATTTTTAGTGCATTTTGCGAATTTCTGTACTTACTTATCCAAAAACAAAAAGGAAAGAGCACATTGTGCGTTCCATTACTGCATTCTAAAATCAACGGGGTATATGTTTTGGTGCCTGATTTTAGCCTGAAGAACCCCCTTCGGTTCCTGACAAGTGAAGGTCTGCATGTCGACTGAAATGGATTTGTTTTCCTCCTCTGGTAAAATAGGACCAGGTAACTATCGCCACTGGAGCGCAATCCCCCGGTAGGTGGACAAAATAGGCATAAACGATTGGTAAAACTTGACTTTATACTTTATTGTGTCATGGTATAGCTTAGATGCCGAGAAGGACGTGAGATACTAATAAATAACACTTTAGAATACTGGATTTATTTATTTATTTATTGGTGTTTAAGGTCACATATTTCTGCACAATGGCTTATCATGACCACAACAGTTTTACGGGTGGAGGAAGCCGGAGTACCCGGAGAGAACCACCGAGCAACGGCGAGCAACTGTCAGCTCCCCAACATACTAACTCCACACAAGCAGGGTTAGCAGTGGTTGAAGACAGGTGCACCAGCGACGTGCAGTACGCCGTAGTGCACAGCGTCACCGTGCCCCCACATGGGCAATGGGGGTGAAATGTCTTGCCCAAGGACACAACGCGGTTGCCGCACGTGGGATTCGAACCGAGGACCTCTCGGCTTACAGCCTGCACCTCTACCTACTGACCCACCGCGCCCCAGAATACTATATAGGAACCTAGAATAATAGTACTGTTCAAATATACCTATTTTGGTAACTTGTTTCTATCAGTTTGGAAAGGATAAAGTTGAAACACTTTGTTTCCATGTATGTACAGTAGCCTATGTAAGGACAACCAAGAATGATACAAACATGACATGCCAAAAGCCTTGACGTAACTGGATCACATACACGTTGCGCGTATGCTGCAATATATACACAGGTTTCCGCAGGTGAATACAATAATAATTCTTCGGCCTTCCGTTGATTTGTCGCGGTCCCCTAACGAGGATGCCTACATTAACCCAGAGACCCGATGAGGAATTTCTCCACCACTCTCCCTCCTAATCTCCAAGCATTCAGTCAAAAACTGTTTCATAATCCCCCCCCCCCCCCCCCCCACTAGCACCTGCTTAACTTATGGCAGCTGGTTCACATACACGAATCGTGTATTCTGCAATATATACAGGTTTCAGCAGGTGAATATGCAGGTCTTATTTTATGGCAGCTGAATCACATACGCAGTGTGTATGCCGCAAAATACACACAACTTTCAGCAGGTAAATATGCAAGACTTACTGGGGAAAAGTGGACTCATGAGCTGGTACTCGAAGGGTCTGTATATCTTGAGGTATTTATTTATGGGTGTTTAAGGTCACATATTTCTGCATAATGGTTAATCATGACCACGACAGTTTAACAGATGGAGGAAGCCGGAGTACCCGGACTGAACAACGGCAGGTAACTATAATGTCCCCAACATACTAACTCTCCACAAGCAGGGTTAGCATTGGTTGAAGACAGGTGCACCATCGACGTAAAGTACGTCTTAGTACACAACGCAATCGTGCCCCCATGTTGGCAATGGGGGTGAAGTATCTTGCCCAAGGACAGTATCTTGAGTTTACTGGAAAGTACGGATCCTGGAATGGGATGGCGCATTGATAGACAAAATGTAACTAAGCAGCCATTCATTCCCTGATGAAACCTACACGTATGGCGATGAAGTCAGCCCTGTATTGTGCTTTCCCTAACCTGATTTAAAAATCAATGGAGTACAAATTTTGTGTTTTATGTTTTGGTGTCCCTCTTTATCCAATACCAGTTTTGGCCGTACAAATATGAGTATCGTCAGACAAAATTCATTTTCCTATTAGTTTTTGCTGGTAGAATTGATATGGTCTAATTTTCTTTGCATATCTATATTATGTGTTATAGGGAAACAAACTTTCTGTGATAAGTCTTGGTGTCACACAAAATCGAACACATGTTTTGGAAGCATTATCCAGAGAAGAAACTTTAATTTTCAGGAATTTTGCTGCATTCTTATGTTAATTGTTTCCATTAAAAACCAAACCAAACAACAGGATTTCCTCTGAAATGTCTATTAAAGTAACTAACCGTTTGCCGAAAAATGTTCTGCACATGTTTTAGTCTCACATTTAACCTTGAAGGACACTGATTGCTATAAAAGAGTATCATATGAAAATGGCAAAATTGGCCAACTTTGGTTGCTACTTTTGATCAATTTCGAAGGGTTAATTTCAATCAGTTGCTTTGCTGCAATTAGAAGTGCTCGCTGAACAAATCGTCTGTTGTAAGTTTTTCTCTAAGGCTTAACTCGACATAACATGGCTTTGGCCACTTAAAAATAGTACAGACTGAAATATGCTGATTTTCTGTGAATTTTGCAGTTTTCTGAACTCATTTTTTCCCAGAACAAAAGTGCTCATCTCAACGTGCTTTTGTGACTGTGTTGAGCAATTATTGGGGAACAAGTTTTGTTTTATATATGTTGGTATTCCGCTTTAACCAATGTCTATTTTGGCTGCACAATGACAGTTGAACTTTACTCTTCATGGCTTTGTTTGCATTTCCTTTGCTTTTTGGGAGAAAACAATGAGGAAAAATGGAAATTTTCAAAGTTATTTATGTCCAAAAGGTCAGTATTTGGAGTTGCTAACACCACAATATCTACAAAAGAAATTGTAGTTTGTATTTCATGTATTTCATGAGCGCGTGTGTTTATTGGGATGATAATAATTACTCCAGATCTTGTAGCAGTGAATTCACATGTCCATTCAAGTGACTTGGGAAACAATGAAAAATGTAGCTATATATACTGGATCGACTAATATGCGGACTTCGTTATTTAACAGATTTGCCGTATTCAATGTTATCACTATTCGTGTTGAGTTGCCATCTCCAAACGTGGAAGTACTTTTGAAAACAATTTTAAATACCTCCAAACTCGATTATTAGATGAGATATATGTGTTAATATCGCCCCCCCCCCCCCCCCCAATTTCCGATATGTCTGCATTGTTTATTTTGTGTGGAGCGGTGGGGTAGTTTTCAAGTTGTTTTTTTTTGTCTGGAGGTCTAAACCCTCTAAGTGTTTTTGTTAATATGGAGACATTGAATGTTTCAAATAAGAGGTGGGGCGATGGTTTATTGGGTAGAGGTGCAGGCTGCAAGCCGAGAGGTCCTCGGGTCGAATCCCACCTGCAGCAACAGCAGTATATGCATGGGCAGGAAACTTCACCCACATTGCCAAAACGGGGGCACAGTGACGTTGTGTACTAAGGCGTTCAGCATGTCGATGGTGCATTTGTCTTCAACTAATGCTATCCGTAATTGTGTTGAGTTAGTACGTTGGGGAGCCTGACAGTATCTCGTCGTTGCTTGGTGGTTCTCTCCGGGTAATCCGGCTTCCCCCACCAGTAAAACTGTCTGACACGAGGTGACCCTGGCTGTCGAAACTGTTGTTGAACCCCAATAAATAAATCAAATAAGAGTGTTTCATGGGTACTTTCTTGCGCTCTTGTGCGTGCACAAAACGTTTTTTTTTTGTCTTATCTTAACCCTTTACCCAACGCAGACGATTTCAAAATTTATTATTTCAAATTTTTCAAAAAATGTCAACAAAACCATATCATGTGACCCCTCGTTGGAACGAGCTCGTCGAGCTCGTTCCAACGAGGGGTCACATGATATGGTTTTGTTGACATTTTTTGAAAAATAATATTTTTGCAACTACTGAATTTGTATATTACGCGGGCGGATGCAGCCAATTCGTTGGGTAAAGGGTTAAACAGATATTTTGGAAGAAACGTGAAATTATCTGAGTGGTAAGCTTACCCTCTTTTTTTGACATGTCCCACACATTCACAAACAGAGAGAATGGCAGAGAATAAATCAATTATTGGTATTTAAGGTCACCTTCAGCATCTTTATCATGACCATAATAAAGGTATTAAGATATTTTGCTAGGATTTAATGTTTAGCTATTCGCTGACACTTGAAGAACACCCTGTTTAGTTTAGACGTCTTCCCCCAAGGCATTAGTAAGCGAGTCCTGTTTTACCACAATATAATATAGAAGAATAAATTCAGTGTAGCGTTGTTTTTTAGGTTGGCTTGCGATCGATCTCTCACTTTTCTGCTCTCTCTAATTATTTGCGGATCTCTGTTTCTGTTGCCCGTCAATAGCCTTCAACTCATCAACATTCTCGCTATCAGGCTCCGAGGGAGCAGTCTCCTTAACAGATCTCGTGCTCCGATGAAAAAGTTGGATTGGAAGGTCTAAACATGCCATCATTTACGACCTCATCAGACACCGAAGACATACAACTCTCCTCCAATTCTACCCCTCGGCGAAGTATTGTAATGTGGAATGAATATTTTCACGCGGAAGCAGCGCACGCGAAATGTTGTACGCCAAGTACTTTCGGTTCTTTTTGTTAGGGATTATTGTACCACAAACTGCTAACATGAATTTTTATGTCTGAATCTGAATTTGAATACTGTGTAAACCGCGTTTTCGCGTATTTTAACACAGGGGGAGCTGTTGATGTTTTATATGCGCAAGGCGGAGTTGCCGCAAACTGCATCGATGGCGGCCTGACTACTGGCATTCCAATCCACAACAGTACGTGGGAAAAAGGAATTTTTAAATTCTGTTGTTGTTCTGTAAACTGCCAGCTTGGTGTTGTTATTGCTTCTTGTGCGTGTCTGGCCCATTTGGATGTACTCTGCCTTAGGGATCGCATCGCATCCAGAGATGATATTGTGTAGTGTTTGGATGCGTTTGTTTTTACGGCGTTCCTGTAGTGTTGGCCAATTTAGGGCACTGAGCATTTCACTAACGCTACTTGTTCTGCGGTAGTCGTTGTATATGAAACGTGCGGATAGCCTTTGTGTCATCTCGAGTTCCTGGATATCTCTTTTGATGTAGGGGTCCCAGATGACGCAACCATATTCTAATTTTGACCGAACTAAGGATTTGTATGCTGTTTCTTTCAGTGTTCTTGGTGCGTATTTTAAATTTCGCTTGATGAAACCTAGCGTCGAGTTTGCTTTTGCATTCATTTTGTTTATATGAATGTCCCATTTTAGTTTATTGGAGAACGACAGCCCGAGGTATGGATTAGTTTCTACTTCCTCCAAAATGTGGTTATTAATTTCATAAAAGTGTGTGAATGGTGTACTACTTTTAGAAGATCTTAATATGTAGCATTTTTTAGCGTTGAATTTCATTCCCCACTTTTCTGCCCAGCTCTGGAGATTATTGAGGTCCTGTTGTAGGATATGTCAGACAAAGAGGTTTCAATTAACAAAGATTCCGGGTTTTGTTACGACCTGCTGTTATCAAATATGTAGGCATTTTTCCTTACAAGCCAATGAACAAATGAAGCTTTCTCGTGCTAAACGCCAAAACAATGAGGTGTGAAGATAATCAAAACGATTGATAGTTTTGTGTACAATACATTGTGCCTTTTCACATTAAAATGTTGGGAAAGCCCGTAATTTGTCCAAAAAATTACAATTCTATAGTTTTTATTAGGCTTTCCCAAACCCAGTTTGGGAAAGATTCTTGTTACAGTCATTTAGCTCAAATTTTCCAAATATTTAGAGAACAATATAATACACCACACAAATATTTGGAAATTAACCCCCATTGGCCAAAAATGAAATGAATATAGCAGTTTTGTCTTCAAACTTGACCAACTTCAAGGCAAATTTCTGTACTTGCAAGGTTGTTGTAATAATTATTTTGGTACTCAGCGTGGATAGATGCAACAATGATTGCAGAAGAAACTTACTCTTTACTTTCTAATCTCAGATTTAACCCCCAAGCACACTGAGGACGAGAATAAGAGTGCTTTTTGAAAATGCTAAATTTAGCCAACTTTGGTTGCTTTATTCTATCATTTTAGCAAGGGTTAATTTCAAACACTTTGCATGTCCGTATTGACAATTGACTACGAGCATATTTGCTGTTGTAAGTATGGTAGTAAAGTTTAACCCTATGCCCATTCTGGTTGCATAACAGTAGGCACCATCCCAAAAACTCAGAATTTGGTAAGTTTAAATGACAGTTTACTCCATTTCTAATTGATTAAGTGTTGAATGTTTTCTATGACTGCATGTAGCAGTCAATGTATGACAACTTTGGTTTATATATTATTATTAAAAGTTTAACCCTTAGCAGATTTAAGACTTCACCACAGGGTATTGTCGGAATAATTGTTATTTTCGCCAATTTTTACATGCGATTTCTCAGCACTGGAGTCATATTTTCTCAATATGTTTCCCATGAGAAGATAGGGAATTCGTCCGAGAACAATTTTGCTGTTATATGTTTTATTCAAAGTTCTAACCATCACCCAGTTGTTGGGCCTTGAATTGGAGTACCCTCAAATTGTACATGTTCATCCAAATACCAAGATTCAAGACGCCTCCAAGCCTCTTATTAGAAAATCAATCTGTGATTGATGTCCACACATTTAGACCATAATGTGATACACCAAAATTACCACACAAATATTTCAAAATTAACCGCTATTGGCCAAAAATGATATGAATATAGCATTTTATCTTCAAGATTGACTAACTTCAAGGGCACATTTCTCTAATTGCAAGGTTGCTGTAACAATTATTTTGGTATGTATAGATGTAACAGTGATTGCAGACGAAAGTTACTGTTTACTTTTAATCTTGCCTTTAGCCCTCAAGCACAATGAGGGCGAGCATTAGCGTGCCGTTTGAAAATTCCAAAATTGGCTAACTTCGGTTGCTTTTTTGTATCATTTTGGAAAGGGTTAATTTCAAACACCTTGTTTCTCATTTGCCCCAAAACAAAAAGGAATGAGCTGGTTGTGCTCTCCATAACTGCATTCAAAAATCAATCGAGAATAAATTTTGTGTTATATGTATTGGTGTTCCGCTTTATCCGATACAGAAATGTGAGTACTGTCAGACAAAATTAATTTTCCGATTATTTATTTATTGATGTTTAACAACACTTTCGACAGCCAGGGTCACCTCGTGTCAGACAGTTTTGCGGGTGGTAGAAGAGAAAGTACCCAGAGAGAACCACAGAGCAATGGCAAGCAACTGTCAGAATCCCCAACATACTAACTCCACAAAAGTAGGGTTAGCATTGGTTGAACACGATTACACCCACGACGTGTAGTACGCCTTAGTACACAACACCACTATGACCCCCCCCCCCCCCCCCCCATATGGGCAGTTAATTTGGGATGAAATGTCTTGCCTAAGGGCACAAAGTGGTTGACACAGGAGGTATTCGAACCGAGGACCTCTCGGATTGCAACAAGCATCTCTACCTACTGATCCATCGTGCTCCCGTAATATTCAGTAATAGAACTCTTTATATGTTATTGTGTGATTTTAAATGAAGAATAGGAACCCCAAGCGGGCTGCAGGCCCGCACAGGGGTTGCACATTTCCAGTCAGATAAATGTGTTCCAGAACAGAACTCTCAATGCCGTCTAAGTCATTTTTTGAATTGGATAGTAAATTTCAGTGAAAAAATCACGTAACTTCCGGTGTCGAATTGCCCATTCAATTGCCTATCCCCCTCTGGGAATGTTTTGGCTGAAACCAGCAATCAAACAAAATGTCAAATTCGTTCTTTTTCTGTTGCAACCTAATTCGCCTCTGAGCTTTGCGTGATATTTACATATCTACACTTCACTCGAATTCTGTCCTTCTGGAGATTTGTCAATATGCTCAGCTGATGATCTCGTTGTTTCTAATCGAACTCTCCTGATTTCGTTGAAACTTGACTGCCAGTGATAACGTTAATCGAAACATCGCACATATAACTGATAATATAACTGATAATTGCTGTTATATTGTTGTGATTGTATACAGACATGCATTGACGAGTATCTCGTGAAGTAGCAAAACGAATAGAAACGCAGTTTTTGAATTATCCGAATGTTAATGTGTTGTAAAAGTAAGGAAACGTTTGCTTGAGAGAAGTGATACTGACAGGTTGCTTTCGGTCCCGTCAGGAAACATAACAAAGTAATAATGTGTTACTTTTTAGTGCCATCTGTATTTCTGAACAGTGTTTCGTAGTTTCGAACACTATAAAATAGAAAATAATAACCTTTTTGGATATATACCGCCATCGAAAATGTCATGTCATTTTTATTCGTGAACACGAGGAAGGCTCGGCCTGGGGAAAACTCGGCCCAGGGTAGATTCGTCCAAAAGAAAAGCAGTACATATTTGTTAGGATATTTTAGATACGCTACGATATTCGTTTTAACTCCTAAAAAATCATTCTTAAAAAAATATTAATATATTGCTCGATATTTATTGAATTTTTTTTTAATATATATCGTCGAGCAATTATCTCTGCAGTAAATTCACATTCGATGTGTTCTGTAATAATTAACGTCTCTCACCTGTGAGAATGGTATCCAGTCACTTCGATCCCAAATAATTTCGGCCCCTGGTCTCTTCGGCCTCAAAGTCATCTGACCCTAGTCACTTCGTCCCCAGTCACTTCGGCCCCTTGGTCATTTCGACACAATTTTGAGTGTAGAGATCTATAAAGATCAGCGCATAGTTTATGTTTAGAAATAATGGGTAATTACCTTTATTAATTAATGTTCAGTCATTTATATTTACACAGTGTACAGAAAAGTTTCACATGACATTAAAAATTATCCATGTGTTCAATTTTACATACATTTAAGGTGCTATCTGTACAAGTACAATGTAAGAGACATTTGTTTACATTGAAATTTCGCAAAGTACATGCAGTCATCTCATTTATTCATGTTGTTATTCCTAGTAATTCCTAGTCACCTCCCAGTTCGAGGTTCACAGGGTTTCTTTTTCTTTTCTTTTTTCTAAAACAATCACCAAACTGCGATTTCGATACCACCATAAATATGTCCACGTTTTCTAAAACACAGAGCAGAATTCTCGTAGTTATGCGCAATTCCTAGTCACCTTCCAGTTCGAGGTCTGTGGGGATCTGATCCCAGTACCCCACTTCCAATGCGAACACTCAAACCAAATAACTTTACTGACCCACGCTTCCGACTCTCGTGGATTCATAAGCAAATACAATTATTCAGGTCGCAAGGGATTTCAAATCCAACACCGTCCATGTGCACCTGCGGCGTTCTGAAACTTTTCATTCATTTATTCATCATGAAAGAAAATTTACTAGGTATGAAGGAATACCATATATTATATGTATACCTGAATATCTATTTGAGGTATAAATGTTGAAAAACAATTAAATAAAAAAATGTTAAAATTAAAAAGATATTTAAAAATATTTATAGAGGCCGCAATGACTTGGTATATTGGGGCTGAATTGACTCGAGGCCAAAATGACTGGGGCCGAAATGACTTGGGGCCACAGTGAGAATTGCATCCAAACTGGCCTCCAACAAGTCGACCCAAACTGGATACTAATCTAACCCAAACCATCCTCTGGTAATTTGCCCCAAACCGTCCTCCAGAATAGGAGTGAATGATTCTTATTGATTTATTTATTAGGATTTATTGACACTTCGACAGCCAGGGCCACCTCATGTTGGATAGTTTTATAGGTGGGAGAAGCCAGAGAGAACCACCGAGCAATGACAAACAACTAATGTACAAACAGCACACACGCTGGGTTAGCATTGGTTGAAGACAAGTGTACGATTGACATGCAGTATGCCTTGTTACACAATACCACCACGTGGGCAATGGGAATGAAGTGTCTTGCCCAAGGAAACGAAGTGGTTGCCGCAGGTAGGATTCGATCGAGGACCTTTCGGCTTGCAGTCTGCACCTCTAACTACTGAGCCCAATTCTTATTGACAAAATAGTAAAGAAGTAACAGAAGTTACAGAAAACAAATTGTTAATTCATTTTTTTAATTTTCAACTTCAGTTTATTTTAAATAAATAAATATTAAAAAACAATTTGGGGAAAACTTAACTCTGCTGAAATAAAAATGGTCAGGGTTTAAGAAGTGACATAATTGCGAATCATATGTTATTATTTTTACAAATATTTTTTATAATGTCCTGGAAGGAATTTTTAACAGGCAGTAACAAAATCATTTTCTTGAAGAAACACAGAATGTTATGATAGCAGGGTATTTGATGACTGGATTCGCATCGCAAAATGCTGTACAAAAATGTCCAAATGCTTACCATTTATCTTTCATATTGGCCTTATATTAACTATTAATCATCACTTTTTGAAACCAAGATGGAAATTGCTAATCAAACTAAATTTTAGAAACACAAAAATATCCTGGTTAGTTCATAACTAAAAAAATGCAGGGGTGATGTTTGAAAATATTATTTTATAAGCAGTAATAAAAATTGTTGTTTGACATCCATACTTGATAAAGTTTCTGAAAAAACACATTATACTATCCCAATGTTAGCTACTGGATGTGAGCACACAATTTGAAGTTGTTGGTTTACTATGATAAGGGACAAGTTGTAAATGGGACTGGGCGAGTGCGTTCACAAATATTAATATTTTTTAACACCTGGTATCAAAATAATATAAATTTATGAACAACCATACAATTTATTATCAGTTAATTACAATAGGGGTCTTGTCCTAATGGACAAAGTCCCTAATTACAATAATGGGTAATAATGAAAATAATAAACACTGAGCAGCAAAATATGATTGACAATTTGACATCTATTTAATTATACTCAGTTTATATTTACTCAATCATCAATCAAGAAAATAACTTCTACATGGGAAAAAAAAAACATTGAAAAGTAAAAAAAAAATGTTAGAAATTGATCCAAAAGTTATCCAACATGTTTTGGTGACTACTATTGAGAAAGTTTATAAACAAATGTTAAGACGTTGTATATTTCCACTGTAGGACAGTTTGGGTGCATTAACTGTTGGTTCAGGCCAAAATGTGGCGGCCGGTTTGGGTCAAATTGCAGAGTACGCTTTGGATGTATTCAGTCGGTGACAAACTCCATGTAATTGGTAAGGTGCAATTTATTAAAAACAAACAGAAAGACAAGAACTGTCCATATTTATTTATTTATTTTATTGGTGTTTTAGATCACATGTTTCTGCATAATGGCTAATTTCGACCAC
The DNA here is from genome assembly GCA_031216915.1 of Pictodentalium vernedei. Classification (NCBI taxonomy): domain Eukaryota; kingdom Metazoa; phylum Mollusca; class Scaphopoda; order Dentaliida; family Dentaliidae; genus Pictodentalium; species Pictodentalium vernedei. Next base: position 745,434,510 of record CM062296.1, read on the forward strand.
GACAGTTTTATGGGTGGAGGAAGCCGGAGTAATTGGAGAGAACCATCGATAAAAGGCGAACTTTGGGGAGCAACTGTCAGCTCCCCAACATACCTACTCCACACATGCAGGGTTAACATTGGTTGAAGAAACAATTGCACCATTGACGTGCAGTATGCCTTGGTGCTAAACGCCACCATGTCCCTATGTAGGCAATGGGGGTGAAGTGTCTTGCCCAAGGGCACAACATGGTTGCCGCAGGTGGAAACCTCTCGGCTTGTAGTTTGCACCTCTCCTAACTGAGCTACCACACCCCCAGAACTGTCAATTAATTGTTACAGATTATTGAAACACAGACATGGTGTATTCTTTGTGTTTTTTTAGAGCTTAGATCAATAACAATGGAATTTTAACCTTCAAAACTGTATAGTACCAGCTAAAACATGTTGTAGAATGACCACTCGAAAATTGCTCAAGTACATAGTTTCAGTATTAGTTCATGATATTTGTTTTTGCTGTACAGTGGAATCCTGTTAATTGAACAGCCACTTTGCCAATGAAAATTATTTAATTAACAGGAGGATTCAATTAACAGGGATTTTGTCACTTTCCTGTATTCTAGAGATAAACTTAGCATTTATTCTATTATATCATGTTTGACAGAGCTCCATGAGCTCTGTCAAACAAGATATAATAGATTAAATGCCTGTATTGGATGTACTGAGGCCAAATTGGTCTATAACCAAAGGAAAACTGGGAAGAGTCAGGGTAATTTCTCGACATGCTACAAGATTTTTTATTCAATTAACAGGATCTTGTCAGATCACCGAAGTTAAGCAACGTCGAGCCCGGTTAATCCCCGGATGGGTGACCGTCTGAGCGATCGATTCGCGCTCCCGCGTTGTGTCCTTGGACAAGACGCTTAACCCCAATTGTCCACATGGGGGCACGATGTCGCCGTGTACTAAGGCGTACTAGACATCGATGGTGTGCATGTCTTCAACCAATCTAACCCTGCCTGTGCAGCAGTGTGGAGTTACGATGTTGGGGAGCTGGCGGCTCGGTGGTTCTCTCCGGGTACTCCGGCTTCTTCCATCCGTAAAACATCACGGTCATGATTAGCTAATGTGCATAAGTATGTGACCTTCAACACCAATAAATAAATAAATAAATTCAATTACTCTATAACCTATATTCAGTTAACAGGTCAAATTTGTACTGGAGGCATGGTAAATGGTTTTGTGTTGGGAAATTATATTCAATTAACAGGGATATACAATTAAGATATATTCAATTAAGTGGGCTCCACTGTATAACCAACCCCCACCCCCAATCAAAACCATCATTCAAAAGTCTTGGATTCAGCAAATTTTATTTCTTTATTTATTGGGGTTTAACCCTTTACACAACGAATCGGCCGCATCCGCCCGCGTAATATGCAAATTCAGCAGTTGAAAAAATATTATTTTTCAAAAATTTTCAACAAAACCATATCATGAGACCCCTCGTTGGAACGATCTCGTTCCAACGAGGGGTCACATGATATGGTTTTGTTGAAAGTTTTTGAAAAATTTGAAAAAAATGATATTTAAAATAATAAATTTTGATATCGTCTGCGTTGGGAAAAGGGTTAACAATACTTTTTACAACCAGGGTCACCTCATGTCGGATAGTTTTACTGGGGGAGGAACCCAGAGAACTCGGAGAAAACCACCGAGCAATGGTAAACAACTGTCAGGCCCCTCAACATAGTAACTCCAAACAAGCAGGGTTAGCATTGGTTGAAGATAAGTGCATCATCGATGTGCAGTACACCTTAGTACAGTTGCCGCAGGTGGGATTCAAACTGAGAACCTCTCAGCTTGTTTTGGAAAGGTTTTTTTTTTGTTCTAGCGTCATTTAGGTTTGTTTCATATTGCACAATTTTGTCATGATTAGTAATCATAAATCCTTAAAAAAAGCTATAGAAAAGATGCATAGAACATTTAAAGAAAACAAATTTCTGTGAAGATTTGGCCTCTGAAGTGATAAGATTCGACCACAACTGAGACCGAATATTCTCGGAAATAGTATGAGGGCTGAATCTTCCTGAGGCTGAATCTTCCTGAGGCTGAATCTTCATGAACCCCCCTTTTTCATACTAAATTGCCCATTACTTATAAAGCACCATAACTAAGGCAAAAACAATACTATGAAATTCCTAAGTCTGAAATTCTATAAATTCCAAATATATTTACATTTACAGCAAAATGAAGGATGCACCTCAGGCACTGACACAAAGTCGACATCAAACATCAGCGGTTCCTGAAAGGGTGCTATCGGTACTATATATGTACCATAACTGATAATATTAAAATAATATAGATTTGGTCAATAATTGGTATGCAAGAGTGTAGCAATGTGGTGAACAAGTTTGGAAACTGGTACGGTACTGACATACTTTCCCTCAGAGATGGGGGGGGGGGGGGGGGGGGGGGTGCGTATGCCATACTTAGCATGCTGTTCTTAATATTACACGACCCTGTAGAGTTACTCTGGTGTTTTGAGTTCTAAAATGGGTTTGTGAACACTTCAAAGATTTTTCACAAAAAACTTTTTTGCCCTGATACTTGTTCCAGGGTCCAGTGAGAGGTTTTGTCTGTCATCTGACACAACCTTATCCTTGATACTGGTATGTCAGCACCTCTGGTACAATCTCTTGCATTTGAAGTCTATCCATATGTCCGTCCGTATATATGTCCGTCTTCACTCTGATGTCTGTTTGCATTTTAACTTGAACATTACTTCTTAGATTTCAGTGAAATTTGGGATAAAAGTTGTTTATGGGAAAGCCTTTCAAATGAGTCATGCTCCAGCAGTAAAACAAACCCTAGTGGCCAGTGGGTCGTAGGCCCGCAAGGGGCTGCACATACCCAATCAGATAAATGTGTTCCAGAACAGAATTCTCTAATACCGTCAAGCGATATTTTGAATTGGACAGTAAATTTTAAAGAAAAAATCACGTAACTTCCGGTTCATAATTTTTCCAATACAATTACAATCGGCCTATCCCCCTCAAGGAATCTTTGGGTCGATATCAACAATCAAACAAAATGTCAAATACGTTCGTTTTCTGTTGCAACCCAACTCGCATCTTAGCTTTGCGTGATATTTACATGTCTACACATCACTCTGATTCTGTCCTTTTACAGGTTTTTCAAAACGCTCAGCAAATAATCTTGTTATTTCAGATCGAACTCTCCTGATTTCGTTGTGACTTGTCCTATTCGGCAATTACATGATGTACCTTCATCGAAAAACCGCAGATATAACTGACGATCTCGTTGATTATATTGGTGCGATTTCATAAAGATATGCATGGACACGTAGCTAGTGAAGTTCATGAATCAAAACGAAACGCAGTTTTTGAATTATCCCAATTTTAAGGTGTAATAAATAGTAATTAAAAGTTTGCTTGAAAATAGGTGATACCTTGCTGATAAGTTGACCCCGGGTCGTTTCGCCTCAATTCCCGTTTGCCCCTTGAGACGTTTTGTCCCAATCCTCATTCACCCCACAGACGGAGGTGGGTGGTTTTGCCCCTAAATTTAAATTTTATTTTGGTAATGCAATGTAATTGTTTCCTTTAGTACTTTAGTATTTTTCTTCCCAAAGAATTTACCGAAGTAAACAATTTCCATTAAAATTTTCATAATTTTTACAAAATTGAACAATTTTACCGTATCTGCATTGACCGATACGTGAAATCAGACAAATAGAGAGGGTTTGGGACATTTGTGGTATGTCAATGCGGTATGGAATGTGGATTAAAGAAAAACAGAACTTGCAGTGATATTATGTTCTATTCCTGTTTTACTTATGTATTTGTCTATATTTTTACAGTTTAGTATTCAGAAGCACAACTTTTGACATTGAAGTATAATTTGTACATTTATATAACATCCGTAACAATGCCTTACAATTATCAATATGCCTGTGCCGTTTCTCTTCTGTGGGTCTTTTACTCTTTTCCCCAGACACCTCTCCATACATGTTTCCACAAAGTTTGAGTCATTCATCTCAATCAGTGGCGGCGCTACGGGGGGGGGGGGGGGGGGGGGCATTGGGGTGGCGTGGGGGTGGGGGCATTTGCTCCCCCCAAACGAAGGCTTTGTCCCCCCAGTTCCCCCCCCCCCCCAACCATCTCGCATGCATTTCCATCCACCCTCACACACCAACACATTCAGTCACTCTCTCTCACACACACACACACACACCCCTCTCTTTTTTATTCCCAATAATTTCCCATACACACTTAGCCCAAAGCCTCGGGCTAGCTGATGAACACATCCAGGCAGTAGAGATTAAAAGACTCGGATGCAGATACTTATAAGTTATAATTAAGTTATGAGCCAACAAAGGCATGTCTATCCATATCCCTTGTCTAAAAAAATCATGGATTTCGCATTATGACAGACGGGCATTATGAGTCTCTCTCTCTCTCTCTCTCTCTCTCTCTCTCTCTCTCTCTCTCTCTCTCTCACGCACAGACCCACCAGACGCGGATCCAGGATTTTTTGAAAGGAGGACCGCTAATTACCATTACATTTAGTCGAAACTTGGACCCAAAGTCCGTAATATAATTTTTTGGTTTGGTACGTCTACAGGACGTACCAAACAAAAATATTATATTACGGACTTTGGGTCCAAGTTTGGACTACCTCATAACAAAGTAATGATATGACCCTTTACGTATTTGCCCCCCTTCATGGGAGTCTGCCCCCCTAGTTACCCCCCCCCCCCCCCCCCCCCGCCCACAAAAAAAATTTCTGGCGCCGCCACTGATCTCAATGCTACCAGTAAGAAATTTCTTTTGCATTTTTTGTAATAATACCACTACATCCATCCAATGCAACAGGTAGTGGATTTTAATTTTCTGCCGTTGTTAAAAATTGTTTTCAAGATGGTGTGTTGTGTCCGTATTAGTTTTATGTCTTTTTATGTTATTTGATGGTGGAAAAGTTCTTTAAACCATTAAAATAATTTAATAATAAAATCATTGCCGTTTCACCCCCTCATACCCGAGTCATTTCGCCTCAATATAGGGGGCGGACGACCCATGGCAAAACAACAAGTCAGCCGGAGTGAAGGGCAGTTGGGACAAAACGACTCGATATTGATAGTTTACTTTTTTGGTCCAGTCAGAAATCAAAACAATGTACTTTGTGACGTCCATCTTTATTTATGAACAATGGTGTGTAAATCAAAAAAAACGGAAAATTTATAACCTTTTTAGATTTTTAACGCCATCGAAAATAACGTCATCGTTTTTCGGGAACATGAAGATTCTGTCTGTGGAAAACTCGGCTTGGGTAGATTCATCCCAACGAAAAGCAATACAGTTATGCATCTGTGAGATATTTTAGATACAGTACAATATATTTTTTTCACTCCTAAAAAAATAATATATATTGTATAATTATGTCTGCAGTAATCCACGTTCGAAGGGGACGCGGCAGTTCAGTAGGTAGAAATGCAAGATCTGTTGTCCTCTGTTTGAATCCCACCTGCGGCAACCGCATTGTGTCCTTGGGCAAGATACTGCACTCCCGCTGCCCCTGTGCGGGCACAGTGGCATTGTGTGCTAAGGTGTACAACCATTGCTGACGCTGTTCGTGTGGAGTTAGTATGTTGGGAGCCTCCACCCATAAAGCTGTCCGACACGAGGTGACCTTCACTGTCAAAAGTGCTTTTTAAACCCCAAAAGATAAATAAATCCATGTTCCATGTGTTCTATAATATGCTGTCATCTGTGAGAATTGCATCCAAACTGTTCTCCAGCAATTTGACCCAAACCGGCTGCTAATTCAACCCAAATCATCCTATGGCAATTTGATCCAAACCAACCCCCCCCCCCCCCCCCCCTAGAAAAGGGTCCTACTAAACACTGAGGTATATCGAGAGATACCGAGGTAAAAACAAAAAAAGTAAGTCAAGGTTGTTTAAAAAGGTTTAAATATAATTGCAGACATTTAATTGATTCCTTCGAAGCAATATACGTGATATTACTTGATTTATTCGAGTAAATGCAAGGTATAGAAATGTAGACTGAGTTGTTACCGAAAACTACCCCTTGGTATATAGTAGGTAGCTTGGTCATTAATGGTCTACCTCTGTGCGTGGATGGAGCGCTTTAGTGGTAACTGGGTATCATAAAATAGATCACTGTAATATTTGATAAAAATAAAACTCCCATCAGATTTATGGTAATTTGTTGACACGTTTTTGTTTTCAAGGTTTTCACCTTCTTTACGTGACCAGTTTTTTTTACAATTGCCACCGTTTTATAGAACTGTAGAAAAATTAAGTCAGTATCCTTTTAATCGTCGGTCCCATTGGTCAGTCTTGAGTGCTGACCATGTCTCTAGTCTTACGGCAATTTTTTTATCGTTGGCGACTGAAAAAATACCACTTCCGAAAAATACTGTTTCCCATGTCATGATGTTGGTCCATAACAGTTTTTCTGTCATAACAAAGAAGACAATTGCCGACAGCCACAAAGAGAACTAATTAAGAAGTCACTATGTGATTAGCAATTTATATTGTTTCTTACTGACGTGCAGTCGCTTTAAATACCATTACCAAGCAACCCACTAAATACCAATTCAATTCAGTTCAATTCAATGTTTATTTCCGTTTATCATCAAAATGACATTTGGAAAATATTCCATAACATATAGTCACAAAAAAATAAAATTAAACATTGCGTAGAGGCTTATAGACATAACTCAAGCATCAGTACACTATGGCACTGATCCACATTTGACCTAGGATACCCCAGATCATCAGCGGTCTCATTTAGCTGAATGTGTTTAACCCGCTTCCAAAACAGAGAGTAGGGTTAAAATACATATGCGCTAAAACCATTTGTATTAAAACTAACTTTAAAGCGTTGTCTATACTATGCGCTTTTTGTTTATTTAATTTACCATTGTGTTTTATGTATAAGCTCTAGTTGAGTTATAAGTGCGCTAGCCCCAGTATGGTAGTCCTTTTTAAGATATCGAAAGTTCACTCCCTTACTACCGGTGCTTTTCAGTACAGAAGGGGCAATACAAAATTAGAACAATGTGGACAATTTGAATTTTAAAATCCACTGGCTCCAGGCAGATGATTCCAAATTTCAAACTGTTTAAGATTTCACATCAATTCACCTAACGTCGAATTTAAAGCGCGACCACTACAGTCATTGCTGGTAGAAAAGAGCTATGAAGGGGACTTCTAGGGCGGCACAGTTAGTGTCTGTTGATCCAAGGTGTCTCGTAGAAGAATTTACACTATTTGTATTAAATCGTATGTCTTGTATGTAATACTAAATATCACAGACCCACCCACCCCCTCACCAACCCACCGATCCACCTGTTGCTGCGTCCCCATCCCCTCATTGGAGACCAAACATATTTTTTTTTAGCCCGGTGACTATAAATTATTTATGATAAGAGTTATGTACCATCACACAGGTATATATCTCATGAAAAAGACTTCAGCACACAGTTCCTAAATACCAAAGGGAAGATTTTGCAGTGCACTCTATTACTTTAGCACCCATAATTCTCAAATATGGCATTAAAACCTTGCACATACTGCTTAAATCTATTTACATGATCAGAATACACCACAGAGGTGCAGTGGCTCAGTAGGTAGAGGTACAGACTGCAAGCCGAGAGGTCCTCGGGTCGAATCCCACCTGTGGCAAAAGCTTTGTGTCCTTGGGCAAGACCTTCACCCCCATTGCCCATGTTGGGGAACGGTGGTGCTGTGTACTAAGGCATACTGCGTGTTGTTAGTGCACCCGTCTTCGAACAAGGCTAACCCTGCTTGTGTAGTATGTTCGGGAGCTGACAGTTGCTTGCCATTGCTCAGTGGCTCTCTCCAGGTACTCTGGCTTCCTCCACCCGTAAAACTGTCGAGGTCATGATTAGCTGTTGTGCAAAAATATGTGACCTTTAACACCAATAAATCAATAATAAAAACAACACACCACCCCATAACCATTTCACTCCTGTTTTCATTCACCTTGGTATCCCTCCGTTTGCCTCGGTGTTTAGTATGCCCGCCAGAAAAGGAGTGATTCTTTTTTCTAAAATAGCAAAACAAGAAACAGTAATTTTTAATAGGTAGTAACAAAATAATTTTCATGAAGCACACAATTTTATGTTAGTTAATAGATGAAAAAACGCAGTGTGATATTCGCAAATCTTATTTTATTACTGACACCAGGTACTGATAATGAAAATTGTCGTTTGTCATCAATACTTGACCAAGTTATCTAAATGGGTGGGTGTGTTTACAAATATTAATATTTTTTAACACCTGATAACAAAGTAATATAATTTTATGAACAACCACACAATTGACTTTTAATTACAATACTCCTAATTCCCATTAAACATACATGAATGTTTATTAATTTTGTGGAATTTTTACACTGCGTATGACGCTTATTTGGGCCTGTATGTTTGTTAAAAATGCCCTTCCACTTGGGAGGACTTCTTGAAATTCAAATAAGTCCACACCGGATTGTGTGGTATTCCTTTGTGTAAGACAATGTATTCATTGTAATAATCTTCATGCATTAGGCCCCATAAAGTAAATCTCGGGAGATTTTTTTTGTAAAATTGCATGCAGGCGGGTGTTTTTTTATTTTATTTTTGTAATTATTTCTTTGCCATTAAAAGTTCATGTTCTTGGTTTGTTTTAGGCCTCATAATCTGCAGAATAGCATGGGTGGTGGTGTATTCCATCCCTTGAGTGCAAGAAGGCTTTGCAGTGCTATTGCATAAGCCTTGTTGCACTCCACTGACAAATTATCAAGTTTAACCCTTTACCCAACGTAACGGCCAAAACCGGCCAGCGCTATTCTCAAAAATCGCCAATTAATTTTCAAAATATTTTCATTTTTTGTCTCAAAAACATAGGTTATGACCCCTCGTTGGAACGAGCTCGTCGAGCTCGTTCCAACGAGGGGTCATAACCTATGTTTTTGAGACAAAAAATGAAAAAATTTAGTTATTCAAGAATTTTTTTTGCAAGTGTC